>JAUBNY010000477.1:10037225-10057105 GCA_032275445.1 Crypturellus soui
ACACACACACACACAAAAGAATAACATAAATTCTTGTGTTTAAAATACATATGCAGTTGTTATACAAGGTTCCTAAGTGCCTAGAAAAGGTACAATAGCTTTTCTTTTTCTCTCAACATTTCATCAGGAAGCTAGGATCTTTTACCTTACTAAGATTGGAGAGATGAATGTGGAGTTCCAAGAAAAGGGGCTTGAACCTACTTTATAAGTCATCAGGAAATTCCAGCAGTTAAGAAACATTATGAGACTGTTTTTCCTTGCAGTAAATCGTGGAGGTCTTACTCAGTATTTCTCTTGTCCTGTGCTGATTGAGACCTGTAATGATTCTAAGAGCTTAGAAGAAACTTAACAGTGATATCAGGAATTGTCCTTTCCTGGCATGTTGCCCATCACTTTATTTTGATTGCTCTTTTTATTCTACTTTATAGAAAAACTAGAAGTATTTTTTTATTATTAAAGCAATTATCATTCAGCTATTACTTAATCTTTATACAGAAGTTCAATTGATAGTGAACATTTGTTTGAATATGTCACGAATGATAAATGACTAAAGACCAGAGCTGGATGAATGTTAAGAATCCAGGTTGATGAAATTTGACATCCACTTTGTTCCTTTTCCCAAAAATCTTTGTGCAGATAGATTTCATTTCCAAACAAATATGTGTAAAGATGGAAAAAGTACTGTAAATGCACACTCACATGGATAGCAGACCTTTTCAGAGATTATAGAGAAACATCCCCAAAATTACTAACAATATAGCACAAAGAGTGAAAAAGCTATAAAAAATATCCTCATTCTGATAAATAATACATAAAAAATCAGAGCATAAGCTGAAATGTGCTGAACCAAATACATCTGAATACTATAGAAATAAACATTTCTGTTTTGCATTTTTATTTGCTCTTAATTAAATCATTTAGAACTAAGATTTTGTTGGCCAAAGTAATTCTTGTTAATCTATATAATCAATAGAATTAGTTTCAGCAGCTATCACAGTGATCTGTAACTTCTTATACCATGCCATCAGTACATGAAATGTTTGAGACCAGCATTTGGAGTGAGGCAGTAATGCAAAATATTGAAGTGAAAATACATAGATATATCTTTAGATATGTTTCCTGACATCATTTTTTATCTTTTAAGACCTTTGGCTACACCTGATAATGAACTTTTCCATTTTCTTTCAATAGCAGGCCATCTTTAAAAGCCTGTAACACTGGCTATGTCATTTCAATATAACAAACAAAACATTTCTGTTTTCTTGGCTCTTGTGGCTGTTGTCTGTGGATGAGGCTTAGACTGACTTGAGACCTGTGTTTGTACTAGAGGCACATGTTTTGGATCAACTGATTTTTTTAAAGAGGTCAAATGAAGTGAAAAAGATAGGTGTTTTTAACTGCAATTGTTAAATGTCAAAAATACTGTGATAAAGCCAGCATGCTGGCAAGAGTGAACATTGTGACCCCTCCTCACCCTGCTTAAATTAAATGTGTCTGGATTTTCATATAACTTCTCTTGGGAACTACACATCTATGAAATAGTAGAGCAGGTAGCAGCACTTACGTTTTCTGTACTCTGTACTGCTCTTATGTTACTGTATGCAAGGGTTTGTGTTACAGAACTGATGTTTCACTTTTGTGTTTCTGGACTTGATTCAACATGTTACAAACAAGCATACACTGTATCTTCTAATAGAGGCTTTATCTTTGTTCTTACTTCCATCTATTATTTCTATCTATGTTAGATAAATCGTTTGGACTAGAATCTCTGAATTTGTAGGTGTGTGGGTTGTTTAGATTGCTTGTTGTAGGTGGTTTTTGTTTACATGTATTTTAGACTATTTTTAGAAGAAAAAAGATATTCAAGCAATCTCACAAAAAAGTTAGTTCAGATCATATTTGTAATTCAGTAGCTGAGTGACCCAGGTAGCTGAATTTTCCAGCAATAAACTAAACTTCCAAGCTTTTTAGGGTTCAGTAGAAAGTATCAATGTATTTTATACGTGCTGTTTTTCTATATTTAAGATGTTATCATGCCAAATCCACCTTGAGGTGTCTTAACATGCTAGGGTTTTCCAATGAGCCTTAGGATATCGGGAGTGGTTGCTTGTTTTCCTCAGTTTGTTTGAAAATCCCTGTTTTACTTAGCCTAGCTTCAAAAGACCTTATATTTTTTCTCCTTAGAAGATCTATGTATATGGACCATTATGTTAAATGCTTGGAAAACAAACAAAACTTACAATAACTTTTTACGAATTTAAAATATTTTAAAATGAAATCTTCAGGTTTCTGATTAGTGCACAGGGTTCTGAATTATATGTAAAGCATGAATATACTAAAATATATCAGCTGTTAATGCAACTACTAGCATTATAGATAATAAATATTTCATACTTATATTTGGCTGATTATATCCCACAATGGTAATTATTTTTATTATTAGTGTTTAAATATGTCTGAATAGTATCTAAGCTATATTATAAGAGATTGTAGAAGCATAAAAGTGCAGATTTTACTTTTGAATTTTTTTTTTCCATGATACCTTTCCTTCTTAGGAAATAGAGCTTAAAATTCCCTTGGCATGTTTTTTCCATTTGTACCCTACCAACAGAAGTTGGTGGAGTGGCAGAATACTCCCCTTTAGGTAGTCTGCATCCTGCAACAAAGCCCACTACATATTTTGGTTGCAGAGTGGCTTGCTCTTTGATTCAAAGATCACACAAAGATCGCAATGCACTAGCTGAAAAAGCCTTTTATATATTATATAATTATCTTTTACATATTTTTGTCATTGTTTCCAGTAGCATTGGCAGCTGCCTTCAGGCACTGTGCAAATAAAAAGTATGCATAATACCCACCCCCAGGAACCTGCTATATATAACAGCTAATTAGGTTTAACATAGATGTAGGTTTACTTGGTGGGGGGGGGGGCGGGGAGGTTGTTTGTTTGTTTTGGGGTTCTTTTGCTTTTTTTTTCTATTCTGGTTGGGGCAGTGTTTTTTGGTACACAGTTATTAAAACTCCTAAGGATAGAAAAAAGTGGCATTAATTTGCCTCAGCTTTGGTTACTACATTGTTGTGTCTGCAGATGTGCGTAGTCAGTAGTGGCTGTTCCCACCCACCCTTCCAGCTACTCCCCCTCCCTCTGAAGTTAATCACAGGGTTTTTTTTTTTTTTTAATAAATCTCTTCAATCTGACCACAATGGCAAACCTGCCAGCTCATTTGGTTCACCATGAATAAAATGTATGGAATATCCCATTAACAAATCTTTTGTTTAAAATGAGCATTATTTAAAATCACAGAATTGAAGTTTCCAGTTGTTGTGCTGTATTTTTTTAATTATACTTTTATGACAACATTAACAAATTTGAGTTTGCAGAGTTCATGGCGAGTCAAGGTCATGAAGCACTGCAGAACAAATGTGCTAATCTGCTCTGGAATGTTGCCTCATCCCCTCTGAAGAATATTTGTGTTCAAGATGTAACAGAGAGAACTACTCCTGTTTTCACACTCTCTGAAGAGATTTTAAATACCTGTTGTGTTTGGTTTGTCATTTATCAATCGTCATGGCATTTAAGTATCAGTTTTATAAATTTACACTTTTGAATGTCATCTAGACACTTCAGGTTTTCTTTTCTACCTTCTCCATTCAGAGAATCAAAGAAATCAACCTACCAGATATTTTTTTTTCCTGCAGAGCTACTTCTTTCACTTTAAAACTGGGATAAATATAGGAGCTAAAGCCAAATCTTGTGTTTGGAATGCTTTTAATCTTGGAACAAGTTAAAATGTATGCTTTCTTATTTTTGAAAGAGGTAAAAGAGTGGGCAAGGGAAGGAATAGGAAAAGGACAAACAACACTTGTATAATTACAGTGTAAATATATATATATATATATATATATGCAAACTGAGAGCTGTTTGCAGAGACAGTGTGACACCGACCTTTCTCACAAAACTGGAAAAAAATGCTTCCTAATGCTTAGAGAGGCTGAGATGTTTTGCACTAAATAGCACAAACTTGTCATTTGGTGTACACATCTTAATGGAACCAGTGTCTAATTACTTTCTCCCATAGCTTGTTTTCAGTAATGAACATGGGGTGCAGTCACTGACAGCACAGTGACTCACACCGACAGAGGTGTCACATCATAGTTTATAATAGAGATGCACACATGAGCACACAGGCACGCTCACACTATGTTAAAAGACGATTAGCAATGTCACAAAGTCAAGGAATAAGTAAAGGCATTTTGAAGTCTCCCTGCCTAGGCACATCCATTACGCACAGGGCCAACCTTTCCTCCTCTGGAAACTCATCTCCGGCTGCTGCTACAAAGTGTCTGCTAACCACATGAAAACCGTGGTATAGCAAAATCTTATAAATTCTATACAAGGCAAATGGGCCAAAGGTGAAAGTTGTATTTATGAAACAAAACTCATTTCAAGTTCGTTGGAAGACTGATATCCATGAGCTTCCTCAGACGATCAGAATGAGGTCTAAGAGTTACACTCCAAACAAACAAACAAAAAAAAAAAAAAAAAGGAGGGGAGAGGGAAATCAATCTCTATGTATGAAAGTTTGGTACAGTTAAAGTTACAAGGAATGCAACAGAACATAATATAATGGGAAATGTAAGAAAATCGCAAGGCTAGGTAGCACAACCACTTCTGCATATTATATTTAACACATTGAACACATCTAGTGGTTACTGCCAGATATTTCTACAATTTAAAGATTTAAAACTCTTGATTTGTTGTCTAATTCAAAAAAGAGAAACTATTAATATACATTAGAAAGTTAAATCACTTTCACTGAGAACAGGAGTATATTGTTCACTTTCAGACCCAAACTCAGAATTCAAAATTTGAGCTAGATCTAGACTATTTAAAAAAGTAGCAAACTAAATTGAAGGTACTCTCTTTGAATGTACTGTCCATTATAATACTCTTTTTAAGTCTCGTATAGAGTGAATGAGAAATCAGACTGCATTCCCTCGTCTTATGCTCAGAGAGAGGAAGGGAGATAGAAAGCAGACATCGTTTTAGCTGTAGTTTCACTGTGCTATTACATTATCACAGGTGAGCTGTTCTACGTGGAGCATTAGCATCATTTGCTTTGAGGAGGAGATCTTTAACTTCTCAGCAAATTCTGCAGTATTCCAGGGCTAGTTGTTAAGGTTGTTCTGCATATAATCTTATAAAACCAGTACCATGGAACTGTCTGCATGCTGGATAAAACCCTGCATTTCACTTCAGTGGATCATTGCATGAGGTACAGAGAAAGCTTTGAAAAAGGCGCTAGGATGACTTTGGATTTTTTGGAACAGGAAATGGAAATAATGGTCTTGGATATTTCCATTTTAATTCTTGGGAGAGTTTTCAATTCTTTCATTCTTAATTCATTGTTTTTCACTTCTGGGGCGTAACTTTTAGAGTGCTCGGGCAGCTGCCCCGTCTGGTGGAGCGGTTCCCTCATGCAGCTCTGGCTGGTGATGGCGCCAAGCCAGTACCCACCTGAGCTAGAGCCACCCGGCCGTCGTGGTGCCCAGTGGTCAGTGCCAGGATCAGAGTCTGGACCATGTCGCTGCAAGACTCTCTCTTACCTCCCTGGGCAGCCTATCCCTCTCTTATAAATGAGACAACAAAATGCAGCCGTTTTACTCATTTTTTACTCATTTTGTCTTAACTCAGCACGGAAAAAAAAACCTACCATGATTAGCATTAAGACCTTTAAAATTGAAGTAATATTGCCTACAATATTACTTACTTCTAATATGGAAGTAGTTACAGTACCTGATATATTTGGAATTGGTGTGGTTCATTCCCTTTCCCAAGGAATTTCAGGCTCCTGAGCTACTAATTACATTTCAAGTCTTTCTCAAATATTATTTGCTATAAGGAATTTAGTCCTTTTCCACACACTAATCCTGCTGGTGACTTATCAGTAAAATTCAGAAGCAGGATTACACCACATGAAATGAATACTGTTACATTTAATGTTTTGTTATTAATATTTAATCAGTAATTAATATTTCAAACTCATATTTAATATTTTACAAACTCTAGTTTTCACCAATGCCAATAATAACATGACTGTAAGAGGCAGAAGGCAATGCATTTTAGGTGTCATTAAACCCCCTCCTTTATCTGAAAGTAAATAGTTTTGATTCATGTAATGAGCTTTAAAGTGATCTCCCAGTAAGGTTTTTGTAACAAATACATGTTTATGAGAGTGAGGCAGTAATAGTAAACTGGATGATGCAAAAAAAAACCCAAAAAAAAAAAAAGAGAAAAAAAGAAATAAAACCTTGGCAAATTGTTATTTAAGTTGATGTGAGTTTATAACAGCTTCTTTTCTCTGATGGACCTGATTACTTGGGACAGGCACTAAAAAAAGAAATTTAGGGAGGGGATAATCCGCCCCTGCGCTCGCAGGGAGAGAGAAGGGAGTAGTGTCTCTCGGAAGAGCTCTTTTGCGGTCTGCAAGGCATATGAGTAAACACAACACCAGTCACCCAGCTCGTGGGAAAGAAAACACAACGTGTTTGAAAACCTGGCGCTCGGCCGGGCGAGCTGCGCGGACTGCGCCGGAGGTTGGGGATGCAGGGGTCGGGAAGCTGAGCCCCCCACGCCCCAAGGAGCCTGCACTGTAGGAGAAAGGCAAATAAATTCAAAGCAGTTGTTCTTCGCTTCCTAGGGGTGTCTTGGTAACTTAGTTATACAGCAGGGACAGTTATTCTGCATTCTAGCTCTATACCTTTATCATTTATTATGTAATTATTTTTGTAAGGTATTTTTGCTATGGTGCAAAAGTCTTTCACCATTAAGAAGCCTAGCAATCAAGATTTATGTCAGCATTTAATATTCAGATTTTTAAACAGACATTATTGCAAATTTTCTACAAAATCTGAGCAAGGAACACATATCTTTCCAAAGTAAGGCTTTGTTCTTTGGCAGTATCCCACACGTAGCCAAGAAGGAAGTATTGTAGATGAATGTTAAGCATACATAGTATGGACCAAACTTTTCAGTAATTTTTCAGTCACGATTCAAGCAGAATATTTAGACAGGATCCACAAATGTAGCTTCAAAGTAGTTTTTAGTTTATAACAAAAGATTTTAATATGCTATTTCAGCAGTTTGCTAAGGAGGGTAAGGGCTGTTCTACAAATAAGAACACAGAGGCATGCAAACACACATGCAGAAACCCCTGAAAACAAAGCCACATCTTGCACACATAGCTAAAATGGGAAAGCTACAGACTTTGATATGGTTATAACAGCAATCCTGCCCTTCCTTTGATACAGCCTACTTCTCTCAGAGTGTGCAACACCAGCAGAAATGTGGATGTATGTACTGGAATGGCCACATGGATTGTCTTTGTAGAATGGCAAAACTGTAGGGAGAAGGATACTTAGGGTAGTGTATGAATTAAAATGTTGCCCTTCAAGGAAGATCACCATCAGCATCTTTAAAGCCAGTCTTCCATTTAAAACATAGTACTTAAAGGATGAAAGAGTTAAAGGTTGACTACATTTGAGGTGTTTGTAGGCATTTGACTTTGTGCTGCAAATACCTTCATGATAATGCCTGTGCTGTGACACACAGTTACACCCACATTGCATAAGAATGTTGAAAAAAAAAATAATTATTTCTCAATCTCATATTGAATAGGCAATTGCACAGTAAAATTGCAGAGTTTTATGCAAACGTCTTCTACCCACCTCCACAAAAATTTGAATTAAAATGGATAGAAATCCAGACAGGCTATTTACAAAATATCAAGCTCATTAGATCTACTCAGATCAAACACTTCTCTTAAACTAAGCATCCAACAAAGAAGTGAAAAAAAAATATTCTAATAAGCTTCCAAAACACAACCCTGCAGTTATCAAAAGTGACATTACCTGTACAGGAATTAATGTACATAATTTATTCAAAACAGTTCAAAATTTGCAAATAGGCCTAGTGTCTGACTTAAACTGGAACCCCAGAGGCAAAATGAAATAATCAGAGGCTAAGAAAAATAATAGCTATACACGGAAATGTTAAAACCTTCCCAGATAATATTCATGACATGTTTGAGTAGGAGATTAGAGTTCAGTGTTCTTACTGTTTTCTCCAGACAGTACTAATTTGTTTCCAATTAGTGTAAAATGTAGGGCAACTGACTTAAAAGACTAAAGTGGTCACAGGAATATTGTCTCTACTTGTGATCTTGCCACTGAAATCTGTTGTCTCTTGTGTTGTCCCTTGTCCTGAAAATATGTACTTAGTCAGTTGTCTGCTTGCAATGCGCTCTGCGTCTTTTGCTATTTCTCATTAGGATATCACATGTGAGAACACACATTAATTTAGACGTCCCCTCAACCACATTTGATGCCAGGACAGAAGAAAGCACTTGTAGTTGCTACGATGGAAATTATAATGGAATAATTGAAATGATTATCATACTGTAGTTAAGCCACTTGCAAGAGTCCGCAAAGGTCTTGCACAGGAATTATATACTGTGCAAAGATTAGTGAACTTCTGTTTTCAATGTGTTTTTTTCCAGGCAGCTGTTAATGTTCCTAATCTTTAATAGGAAAATGTTTTCTGCAGTGTTGTAGGAGTGGTAATTATTTCCTTATGAGTCTAATCTTTCTGATGCCTTTGCAGTGCCATGTGAGTCACACTCAGCACCATAAGGAAAGAAGAAGCAGAAAGGGGGAAGCAGTTTCTAAAAGACAATAGTCAATAGTTGCACTGAGGTGACTGCATTGTCTCTCTTTGCATGTAAAAGTGGGAATTTTTTCCATTCCTTCTCTTTCTTAATTCTTTTAATTCCTTTGCTAAGCTGTAGTTAAAAGGTCAGGAAGCTAGAGATGTACATTCAAGAAACAAAAATGAAAAAAAAAATAGAGTTAATTTATACTAGGAGAATCCCCTTACGGGTGCAGCTCTCCATGAGGGAACTTAGGCTTCATAAAATCAGTCGGTAAGCCTCACATTCCCTTGCCTTCAGTGCCCTATGGAACATCTCACTACTAAGGCCATAAGCTGGTACCAGTGGGCAGTGATTGGAACAGAGTCACTATAGCAAACCTTGTGATATCAGCTACTGAATTCATGGTCAACCGATGCCCACTCCAGAAAAAAAAAAAATCAACCCCAATAATTGTCATTCTGGTTGTCTTAAAAACAAGGCAGATGTGGCAGGAAGTGGCTTGCATGCCTTGCACTAATAGCTCTTTTAGTTATGCTGAACACTTGGCTGGATAGTGTTACAGAATTTTGTTCTTCCACTGCTCATTGTCACAGTGACGCTGTGGTTCAGTTGATTCATCTAACACCACCCGTCTGGCAACTTTTGCCAGCAGTATGTTCTGAGTATTCCTAGGTACTTAAAAAGAAAGGGGGAAAAATGCATGGTCAAAGATGAATGTTACCATAGTTAAGGCAGTATAACTGATAGGGAAAAAAGAGAACATATTCTGCTTTGATCATCAGTTCCCTTTTTTTTGCTAATTCTGCTATTCAGTAGCATTCCTTTACTTCACTGAAATTTTGTACATAATCCTGCCATAATTTTCCATTATTCCCTTCCTCCACATCACAGTAAATTCCCATTCATCAAACAGTGTTTTTTCCTTATCTTAAAAGGTCTGAATTTTTAAGTTAAAGAGAAGGGATTCAAAAAGGACAAAGGGGGAAGGTAAAGTGAGTGTCAAGCAGATAATGGATAATGGAAAATGAAGGGCTGCAAACAGAATAATAAGAAATAAGAATAATAATAAAGTTGACAGATGAAAGTATTTGAGAGAAACAAGGAGTAAATGCCTTCCCAGCTGCAAGGCACTACATTGCAGCTTAACATCATTTTGCATTATTTGATAAAGTAGTCCAGTGATAAAACAGCAATCTGAGAATAAGATATTCTAGGTGATATTTTTTCCCATCAACTATGGATCATATTATAGGCAGGACAAGTCAAGCTCTATAGCTCAGATTCTTTAGATGTAAATTAGAATTAAAACTTTTTTTTTTTAAATAAACTACATCATCTTTATCAATAAATTAAAAACAAAGTAATCCCCACTGTTCCTTGATTTTTGCCCACTTGCCACTTATGATGCCATAGAAAAAGAGATTGTAGTTCAAAACTTGGTTGAAAATATCAGTAAGTTTTAAAATATATTGCTTTGGTTTTAAAATATATATACAAAGATTCAGTAATGATATGTTTTAGTTTCATAAGAAGAGTGTCCTTAAATTACTGGTGTCACTGTGACAGGTGTCTGCTTTTGTTTTCCTCCAATTTTTGGCTCCTCTGTGGTAAGGAAAGGGAACTTCTATCCTTCATTAAGTGTTCGTGTGTGCTGCTTGGAAAACTCACTTGATGTTCCTGAGTCTCAGTTTACCCAATTTTAAAACTAAGCTGTTAAGAGTAATCTTCTTTTCCTAAATAATTAAATCTCTCTGTTTGTGAGCTGCAGCTACCTCTAAAGTTTTGCTTTTATAAATCATCACTTCTCATTGAAGACCCTTTTTGTCAGAAACTTTCTGATCAGCTGTAGTTAGCATATCAGCCACAGAGTAACATGTATTTATCCTTGACACACGTAAATAATATATATGTTATTTTTTCAACTTGATGTGTTTACAGCTATGGGAGAAAAAAACAAAGACATCCTCCATTCATATGCAGTTTAGATTAGATTATTTTACCTTTCTTACAGTTGTTGAGAGGGCTGACAAAAATATACTTACAAATCAAAGTCTTCTTATCAGACTGTGTGATCATTAGGTTTATTTTTGCTTCTTCATTTTGCAACTCTTGTTACTACCGTGCACAGCAGGAGATTCAGCTGAAGTCAGAGCTCAGCAAACAAGCGAAGCAGCTGCGTGTGAATACGCCAGCCAGGGCAAAGCCCCCAGTTACACGGCAAGTTATCGTAAGCAAGGGAGGGGAAAAATCGAAACAATATAAAAACATTTTCTGCCTGTCCCATTGTGACAGGCATTGCATTCAGTTTGTAATTCATTCAGTGGTTTTAAAGAAAAGGCAGAGGGTCAGAGGGAGCGTGCTGGTTGCAGCGCAAGGGCCAAGTTCTGGGTTTGGGTGCGGACACGTAGTTCCTGTTTTCCTCTGAGGAGGCCTGAGGCCACGGTTTGGCCCTGAGTGATTTGTGACAGATGGCGAACAGCAAATAAACTCTCTAAGCAGAGATCAAGGGCTTTGGGTAAGCATCTCAGGTTCTTGCCCGGGAATATGCAGGGTTTTGTTGTAACTTGTATTTCAGCAACCTTTACCTGTCATTAAACTGTATATAAACACCGTATGTAAGTGTAAGGATGGGAGAAATATATTAAAGATATGTAGGTACAGATGCTCAAAGGTTATTTCCTGTGACCACTGATCCTTGTCACCTCTCCGAGTGGGAAACGTGGTCTGTCCTGATATATGGGCATAGTGGAATTCGGAGACAGCGGGCTGTTTATGTGTTCCAGCGGAGCAATCAACCCACAGGACGTTGGAGTAAGACACAAAAGCTTTTGCTGAGGCGGCATTCTGTCATGTCGTTACCTTCGTATCGTAATATCCATCTATGGGTGCACTGTGCCAGGATGCTTCATCGTGCGCCCAAGAAGGAAGTAAATGTGTTCTGCAAAAGGGAACCTCTTAAAGACAGTATCTAAATCTAGGCCAGTTTTCAGTAAAGGCTACTAATGGATAGGGGGAAGTGCTTTTTTCAGAGCGAAATGCTTTTGTTATAAACATTGACTGGAAACAGGTACTCGTGTTTGTGAAGAAAACTGTTTACGTGTGGTTTTATGCATGCACGTGACCCCGCATCCCAGCTAACGTGCAGCTGACCTCACCATTTCACTAAAATATCATGCATAGAGTAAGAGAATAGCCTGGCAGTCCACAGTGTGATGCTCTAATGTTAACTCCCAGAAAAGCAGTGCTAAATTGATATTACCAGTTACATACTGAACCCACAGTTTTAGCATCAGCACTGATTACATGCAGGTGGATTCTAATGCAGAATATTGATCTGGAGGATTTGTTTTTCCTTCATCTGTATGTTAGCTTCTAGCCTTGATCTTAAAAGTTAAGATGGATGTTAGGTGTTATTATCAAGCAGAAAGGGTAAAAAATCAATTTTATTTCCTGATGCTTCATTCCCTCGTCTTCCAGAGCCCAAGCAGTGGCAATGTAGCAACAGTCTGCATAAAATCATTTATTAGCTGATGTTATGACAACTTCTGGCAGATGAGTATATTACTATATGTACCTTGATGCTCATGAAATCAACTTTCTGATTAAAGATATGAAAAGAGTATGGCAACCAATCAACTGTTTTTAATGGAGTAATAATTTCATAAAGCACTGCATTGCAGAAAGAGAGTAGTAAGATTTAGCATAAAAAAGCCCCATGTGTGAGCCATGCATTTCCCAAGACAGGTGCTGATAGATTATGATTTCTCATTACTGTTGATGGATTTTAAAGGTGACCGGAAGATGAAAATGTGTAGTTTTGATTTTTTTTTTTTTTGCTTTCTACTTTCCAAAAGTAGAATAATTATGAAATACAAGAAAAGGATACTGGTCTTTACTGACTCGGCTTGAAGTTGCCAGAAAAGTTTTGATTTGTGTAGTTTGAATTCTAGGTGTAGGGACTGCTTAATTTTCTTAAAATCTATTGATGAATCCTCTAAACCTCTCTGAAAGACTTCTCTCAGCCTTGGGACTGGCACATAAAACGCTGCCTTCCCACCCTACCTCCAGGGATATATTCAGCCTTAGTGGAGGATTTGTGCTGCTATACCCTGGTCTTTCCTAACCTTTCAAACCTCAGTAATCCCTTCCACCCATGTCCTCTATAATTCAATTTGTTAAATACAAGCCTAATTCTGCCCATCATTAGTCCAGTAAATCTTTTGATGTTTGATTATTTTACACAGATGTAATGGAGATCAGGATCCAAGTGAAATCATTACCATTGAAAGTAACATAGAAGTGTTAGTACTTCCTTATTATACCAATGGCTCTGTGCTCTTAGAATTTCCTGTGTACTGTCTAGAAAAAAACGTAATTGAAAAAAATATCCCACTCCTTCCTTACATAATACATTTGTTCCTTTAAAAAGATATTGTGCAGGCTGACATACACAAAAGTTGAGACCCTTCAAAGATCATAAAAATATGTGTGTTTTTCATCCCGCTTAAAACGATATAGTCGGGGACTGTGCTGTTGAAATATGCTGAATTTTATACCTACTTAAACTCACTGAATAGCACTGCAAATGACTACACATAGTGAAATCATCAGAGGATTAGTGTTTTACATATTTTATAAGATGGTATTAAAATGGTGTTAAGACACCACTTATCTCTCTTAACCTTCAAATAGAATCCAATCTACTTCTCGTAGTTCCAATATTCCCATTAGCAATGGAGCCAAAATCATGAAATTAGATTAAACATCATGAAATGTAAAATAAATACTGTAGATTCATTTTGATGCTTCTTTTTGTCCCCTCTGTTTTCTGGTTTCCAAGCATTCAAGGTTATTAGAGGAAAGGACTGAAAGAGAATTTTCTTTCATTCAATCATCTAATAAATTTTGGAAAATGAGAGAAATATTATCAGTGGTAGCCATAAATAATTAAAAGTAGACAAGATTATGATTTAAAGACCTAACTCTTCAATCTGGAATTTGTGAAAAAAAAAAAAGACACATCACTAGACAATGATGTATTTTTTTGCTATTCTTTTGCTGTTTATTTTTATACTTCATCTTATACTTAAAAAGGTTTCTGACTTTCAATTTGTTTATAATCAGTATGCATTTAACTTCTTCAGAAGCGCATGCTTATAGATATATGATTGTTCATTCTCAAATAGAATTTTCAAGAATAAAGCTTTATAGATGTTTATATGTCTGCATAAAAGATTATAAAATGGAAATATTGCTTCTTGTGCTAAGGATTTTCATAAAATATTAAAACTTTAAAGACTATCTTTTGTAGTTAAAATACAGATATGTTATTTCTGCTTTAGCTGAGTGCATTTAGTCAAACTATCTTCATGAAAATTATTGTGGCAAAAAATGAGTTGGAACAGAAATAAAGATCTCTGATTTCTCACCTAAATCTCTAAATTCTGTGCTATATGGGACTACATTTCTTTATTGATTTGTGTATATTCTAAAGCAACATCTATTACTTTCTGTCAAGGTATCCTTATTAGTATAAACCCATTTAGTAGGTCTTTCACTCAGATCAGATAGGTAGGTGAACCCTTAATTTAATTGCCTGCTCACCTTAGCCAACTCACTGCTGATTTCTGTACTTCAGGGTTTGAAAGGAATGCATTTTGCTTTAAGAAATGGAAAGCAGAAGCTTTAGCAGCATGGAGATTATTGCAAATGCACTGTAGCTAAATATAATAAACCCACTCATTTTAATGATGTTTATATGTGTGACAACACATCTATGAAAATTATTCAGATGTGTGCTGTAAATATAAAGACTAGCACAGAAGCCGATTGAAATCCCTATCAAAAGTAATTCTATACCTGCTAAAACAGTAATTTTGTTGCACAGGAAATTCTGTGTTTATCAATAAAACAGCTCTAAGTAACAAAATGATAAGGGGTAATTCTTTACAAGTTGCATGCCTTCCTTCTGTGCTGTCTTCATGCTGTCATTTTTAAGTGATAAAGCGCACACACACAGAGACACAGGTTGGGGTTGGAAAGACTGGAATATTTAAACTCCTCTTGGGTTGTTACAAGCAGGAGCTATGCTGAAGAATATGCTTTTGTGCAGGTATTGACATCCTTTCTGTCCTCATCTGGCTCATTTTTTCTGTTGCTCCTCGTCTCTGGACGGGGGACAGAGACTTGTAATTATTTGGCTGTACCTCCATCTGTCTTAAGGAAGGGAGAACTTTGACTGTAGTAGAAAACGCTACCTTTTTGTTCTAGTGAGATACTGTTCCAGTGCTTTTCCTATGGAGGTAAAAGCTCTTCTTTGAATTCCAAATATCTGAAACTTCTGGAATTTTGTTTTTTTATCTTCCTTACAGTTTCTCCTAATAGCGAGCTGTTTTATTAGGTCATGATATACCCAAATCTAACAAAGCTAGTACATATCCTAGTTGCCGTGGTCAATTACAAGAAACCATAGATAAAATAAATCCAGGTATTTAACAGAGCAAAGCTATCCAAAACAGTAATTTGCTTAAATCCCCAAGTTTAGCTGCATGTCATTCAGGTCTCCTATGATAGCAGATGACACGGTGGAAATAATCCATTTCGAAAAGAACATGCAGGAGGCAAATTAATCTAGCTTCCAACCAAATACCCTTAATATCCAGAAAATCAAGGAAAACAGAATAAATAACTGCAATAGCAGGTTTTAATTTGTCCCTTATGTCCCCCGCATCAAAGTATTCCTGCACAAAGGAAAGCTGGCTGATCTATATTAGTAGCAACGCTTCTAGACTTAAGTCTGTGAAGTTACATCTACTCAGACAAACTGCAAGTGATGTGGCATATGTATCTTACATGCTTTTAAAATCATCTACCAGAAGAAAAATACAAATCCTGGAAGCCTAAGTAGAATATCTATGCAAAATTAATTGCATCAGATCTGTGTATTTGTGTGTGTGTTTGCGGAGGAGGGGGTTCTGCAGAGCGCAATTTAGATAAAGCTAATGAGCAGCACTGCTCGGCTGTCACCAAGCTGGAAGGAGCTAGTGTCAGAGGAATGAGCTGTGAAGATCCAGAAATCACAGCGTATTGACAAGTCAGAGTGGAGCACTCAGATTTTGATAGGTTTCTGTGTGGACTGCATGCCACACACATTTCTGGAATGGTATTTTTGGATCTTGAAAGCATTGCTTTTCCCTTTGGAAGGCACTGCCTGTCTTAAAAGAGTTGCATTGTCTAGACTGCTTTCTTTGGAACTTATATTTTTATTTTATCATATGAAATTTGGGCCCATTGCATAGGATGATGTATATTATTTAGATCTGAAAATTTAAAACTGTTCTTTGAAATGGAAGCCTGAGCTGACCTGCACTTCAGCAGCTTTACCCCTTCCTTTACATTTTTACCCTCTCAAGAGAAAAGCATTATTTTTTTTTTAGGATTTGACACTTCACGTATCAATTTACTAAAAGTTCAAGAAAACCAAACATAAAATAATCCCCAAACTATAAGGCTAACAATCTTACAATGCTCTTCATCTTAAATAACTTTTGCAGACAGGATAGGATGAGGGATATTTGCCTAATTCACGTACTGAAAGCCAAAGTTGTGCTCTCCACTAGTGAGCAGAACAGGAGTTAAGGAGGGCTCAATGCAGAGGGTGCCCAGTTCCCAGCTGTCTGTAGCTTCCATGGATTGGACCACCTGAAGCCTAGAACAATTCTGCACTCCCCAGAACACCTACATGTGTGTTATCTTTTCAGCTCATGTCTAAAGTGCTACATTTCTATGACAGCTTTGTGACGAGGGAACAAAAATAAACCTAAAGCCCATAATTCAAACTGGTAAATTATGTAAGTGCCACATGTAGAGTAAAATATTGTTCCTCAGCAGAGAAATAATATTGTCAGGAATACTTTTGAGCGTGTCTGCATGTGCTCAGAACTCTATTCTTTTCACTGTTGTTTTGAGTGAATAATGCTGCCCGCTAATACCCACCTCCTGTGAGGAACTTTGAAGATCTTGCTATTATGGTACATAAACTGAAAGCTTCACTTTTAAATTTAAAATGGGAGTAAGTACAATCAAATGAACCACACTCCATAGCTATTACATCCATGTCTAGGGATCTAATGGAAAAGAGAGTGAAGCAATTAGAGATTTAATTTAGATGACAAGTTAGTCACAGCCTTCTCTGTATGTCCCAAAGTAAATCATTCAGTGCATTTGCTATTCATTCTCTGTTTGTCACATGCGTAC
The DNA here is from genome assembly GCA_032275445.1 of Crypturellus soui. Lineage (NCBI taxonomy): Eukaryota > Metazoa > Chordata > Aves > Tinamiformes > Tinamidae > Crypturellus > Crypturellus soui. The sequence goes on from JAUBNY010000477.1 coordinate 10,054,193, forward strand.
CATATCTTGAAGATCATTTATTTTAAAAGAAATGAACAGGGGAAAATCTATACATACTTGTTTGCCATTTTCCCTCAACAACCACTTCCGAATTAATGAATGGTGCCTTAATGAATAACGATCTTGCGGGGAGCGTGGGTGTGGATGTGTGGATGTGTATGCACACATGAACAAACTACCCCATGCTGCTTAACGCATTGCTAGGTTTCTGGCTATGGGAAGAAAAGGTGGTTGTTAATCTAATGACCAGCATTAAGTGACGGAGAAAAAGGTTAGCAGCAAGAAATGTTTAAATTCATGGCTTCCATTTAGCTTAATTAAAAGTTTCAGGATGTTTTTTAAATAACTTCTGTTTCTGGTTGTGTTGCCAACCATCTAGAGGACGTGGGACAAAACCTTTCTCTGTGTATGGCTGTTCCCCTGTTTGCTGAGCTGTGATAGTGGAATCTTTGATTGAGCACTGAGGGTGCCGCAGAGCTAGATGCTATTACACCACAGGGATATACTTCTCAAAGTGACTGGGAGTTCTCTCTTAAGGAGAAGCACAAAGACTTAGGCTATTTGCAAGGCTGTCATGTAACTCTATACTAGCTCTGGGGATCCCTAACCCATCTGTTACAGGTACTGGAGATATAAAAGTAATAACAACACAGTTGAGGTTTGTTCTTGGAGTATAGAACGATTGAAGAGGTGATCTTCCACTGTGGAATGGTGGAATGGCAATAAGAATCTTGCTCCTCATTGCAATTATTTCCCATTCATTCTGTATTCAGCTTTGTTTCCACTGTTTTGTGAAAAAGAAAAAAAAAGCACTTTGTTGTAACAATTTTATAATAGGAAGCATAAAATATATAAAATAGATAGCTACATGAATTAAATAATGCAATTGATTAAGAAACAAAATGCATCATTCATTCTGTGCCTGCTTTTAAATCCAGAGTAAATCTTGTCTTCTGTTTTCCCTTTGGGTAATGGTACTCTTCCTTAGAGTCATAGGGTGCTCAAAGAAACTATTTTTCTCTTTCATTTTATGATTTATTTTTTAGTGTCCTTTTCAGATTTTCCAGGGAAATGAAGCATGTGTCTGAAATTGGGCCCCAGAGGACTGTTAATGAGGTGTCTAAAAATGAGCACAGGTGGGCTCCCGACCACATTAAACAACAAAAATGGCTCAAAGAACTTCTTCTGTATCACAGGTCACGGCAGAAGGAATACATTTTAATTCATTTGGGAATTTAAGTTAGGAGGTATCTTTGAACAACGAGTCCTGAATTTGCTCCATATATAGTGCTCTACTCAAAATCTCTCTTTTCTCATTAGTAAATTGATACAGAACATGTAGCAAAAGACTTTGAAATTTAACACACTATTTTATTAAAGTTATTATAAATGCCATAGACATATCTACAAATGTGGAATAGTATATTGACATTTATATTAAGTTGACCAGAATTGTCCCATTTTATTCCCTATTTTTTTTTTCAAATTTTGCTTCAGAAAAGATGCTGAGATTTCATTAAAAAAATGTAATTGACCTTTGACCTGGAAGGTCAGAACCAATATGTGTCCAGAAAGATACAAGTTTGAGGCCTCTGTGTGCAGGTTTGTGTGTACTTACAAAAATGGAAAAAATCTTCTTGTTGTTCATTTCATTTGGTTTTATTTTTGAGGGTTTTTTTCCTAATCTAAACTTGAGAAGTATGCAAATATAAAGAAAACCAAGAGTCTATATCTCTAACAGGCAGACAACTAAATCATTATGATTCACTGTGAAGCTGGATAGAATTCTATTTGCCTGTATAAACTATGATTTTTTTTCCCATTTCTCTGGAATTTTGCCCTTTTGTTCTATTTCTATTGTAATTTCATATTTCATACAGAATAACATAAATCTATCCATATCTAAATTGCATCCTAGAGTTCTTCAGAAAAACACAAGCTATGTACAGGATCTCTTCTACTGAAATATATTTTCTCCAAATAAGCCCTCTGTTACCCATACCATCCCTGCTTTTTTACTATCATCAGATGCATTACTAATGTGTAAAGCTGTCTTAACACTTTACCTGTTTTTTCAATATCTGTATTCCAGTTATGAATACCATTGCTGACTTAAATGCTGTATTGTTCATCTCAAGGGATGCGAATACCCGAATATACATGGATGGCATTATTTGCATCCTTAAACTTTTTCAGGGTTAAGGATATTTAAATTTTCTGTTGCTAATCATCAATAAAAGGAAATAGGATAAACAAGAGTGAAGTAAGGATAAAGCAGGGTGCCTGTTCTGTGGCTATTATTTCTTTTTTTTTTTTTTTTCCTGATGAGCATAACAAGAGTTTGGGTTGCAATCCATAACAATGCAGTGCTTCCTATTCAAGGTGAGTGTAAATTTGATTCTTCCTGGCAGCACAAATTATTCACCTCTCAAGATTTCCTTCTGACACTGAAATCCGTTGCACAAGAAAATGCGTCTGGCAGCCTTGAAATGGAAACAGACAAATTGTAAAGCCTGGGTAGCAAAGCATCTAAGCATTTCTACCGCATCTTGCTAGCAGATGGAATCTATAACACCAGACACCAGTACTTGCAACTTCAGTGCAGTTAAGGAAAAAGAGGCATTCATCAAGCCGTTCATGTCTCATTCTTCAAACAGAGGACTGTTTACATCATGTCAGCAAATGATTACCCTCTGCTGCTGCTGTTGTGCTACCTATTGCAAAAGGCGAAGAGGTTATGTTTTGATATCCTATGGAGATGTTGATTAAGGAAACAAAGGAAGCTGGTTCTTAGCACCCGAAACAAAAAAGGGGAAGCAGGCATCATCACGCTCACATCTCTCACATGAGAAATGTCTTCTTGGAAAGAACAATGCTTTCACAGCCCAAACTTCACACACATCAAGGGAGACC
>JAUBNY010000477.1:10061332-10072420 GCA_032275445.1 Crypturellus soui
TTCATTCATCCTTAATGAATAAGAAGAGTAGAAGAGTATGACATTAGTTTTGCAATGTGCCTCACCTCTTCACTCCTGCCCAGCTTCCCTGTCTCACCAAACGGTAGTGCCACAGCTAGGGCAAAATCCTTCTACTCTGCTGCTCCTGACATTTGCAACAACTATCATATAATTCTTTGTACCACTTGCTCATAAAATCATCATGAAAACATCTTCAGGTCTGGGCATTCTCCTTCTTTCTGTTGACCTTCTAACATAACTATCTAGCCTATCAGTTTTATGTCAAGATATGATGATCCTAATGCCAGACTTCACGTAGGCTTAGAGTATGCCTCCAAAATCAAGTTAAAGTCCTGGCAAAAAAAAATAAATAAATAAAAGGTATCCCTTACAGTTTTCAGTCCAGAAGATTGATTTTGTTTATTCATCTAGGAGTATATTTGCACAGAACCCTTCTATGATATACATTCACATATCTCAGGAACCAGTTGATTTGAAAGATGCTACCTAAATTAAATTGGAATGATGTTTTGATATGATCAGAATCACTGCCTGTTTGAGAGTATCTTCACTACATGCACTCAAAGCTGATTCATTTTCAAAATTCATGGTTTGATTTTCAAAGATGTACAGGCCAACAGACTAGCATGTAATCAATTATCCTTGCAGTTATTCAGTGAAATGTGAAAACAGCATATTAGGTTATTCACACAGCAAATTAGATGCAAAAGTATGTTGTATACATATTTACATGCATTCATTGCATATTTCACAACTTACTTTCAATATTTATGGACATAAATAGGAATTCTTATTAATTAGGAAAATCTATCTGCCACTTTTCCCAGTTTTCTTTTCTTACAGAGAATCTTTAGTTTGGTTTTGTAGCTGGGACATTAGACTCTCTGAACTTTCTGAATGTGGTCCTGTACTTAGTGCATTTTTCCTTCTAAGAATAAAGCAAACACATACAACATTTTTAACAATCTTTCTTTATAAGAGTTCCCAGGGTTTGGAGGAAATGGGTCACTGGTGTTGTTAACTATATTGAACAGTTCACTGATGCAAAGAAATACATTTTTTCTTTCTGACACGGCAAAAGTAACTGAATAGAAAGACTCTTGTTCACTGGCACTTAACCATGCTGTCTTCTACCAGTCATGCGACAAATACATTTAATATTCTTTCAAAAGGAATTAACAGAATAGTACTAGACAACTAGACAACCCAGCATGTAAAATGATGTTTCACTCTTGGAACTGTCAGTGCTTAACCTGTAGATACACCACCCTTAGCCAGTGTACAGTTGGGTATATTGATTCATATATAAACTGTGAGGACATTAAGAAGTTTGATAAGATAATTTAGTTAAATGTTTATGTAACATGGTCTGTATTTATAAAATATGTATAAAACATATTGTACTTAATAGTAGGGCAAGCAGCAGAATGTTAAGAAAGCTATTTTGAATAAGACTTTGCCAAATGTTAAAACTTTCAATTTCATGGCTTCTTTTTATAAGTATTTTTTTTTTTTGATCGGGGGGAAGGAGAAGAGGAGTAGGAGAGAGTAAGATATAGTTATGCAAATCAGAAATAGCTAAATTACATATCTGTATATGTGAGAACTGTGGATTTCAGTTAAATCCTCTTTCAGTGGTAACACATTAGTCTTACAAAAGCTATTAATTGCAGTGAAAAACAGAAAAGAAGAGTAAAACTCTGAACATTCTTAAGTAATGCCGTAATCCTGAAAATTTCCAACTTCTGATTTCTATTTTATGCCTAATGGACTGAAGATGAATTACTGAAATATGTTAAATTCTTCACATGCTTATTTTGTTTGGCATCAGACTCTAAATACTTACAACACTGTTAAAATCATATGCCTCAGAAAAACTTACTGGGAATCATCTCTTGTCTGGAAGCTAACAGTATTCAGTTTAGGGAATTAAAAGGGTTTCTGAAACTCATTCTGTAAAGCATTCAGTAATAACCATTCTGTTAATGTTGTTATTAATAACCAAAAATACATCATTATAAGAGTTTTACTTTAAAAGTAAATAAATAAATAAATAAAGCTGCCTTACATTTGTTCTAACATGAGAATAAAAGTACTATGTAAACAGTAAAAAGAAGTAAAATAAACTCTAGTTTCCTAAGGAAAAGGGTATAGTTTTGATATTATGTCAAGTTTATTTCTGCAAAATAAAAAGAACAGTAGGAAGTAAGTCATTCTGAACAAAAGCTTTATTTTATCTGTGAGGTGACAGGATGAAGAAGCTAAAACTGGTCCAAGGCAATTTTGGAAAACAAAATCTGTGTTTACATCAAAGCTTTGTAGATGTTCAAGTAGTCTGGATCCCAATCTTCTAGACAAGATTTCTTTCTAATCACTTCTATCTTTCTGATCAAAATAATGCAAGCAAAGATTGAGATAACAGTTTGGGATAATTGCAAAACCATACAAAGTATTGGTACTCTTTTCCACTTGAGATCTAGAGACTTATTTATAAGACTATGGTGATCCATTTGTCTTAGAAACTACTAATTTTCAAATGTCTAAGGGCAATCTACAAATAGGGAAAAGAACACAATTTGGACAAATTATTTTTGCCCAAAGGACACTTTTAGTATTTGTCAAAAGGCGGTCAAGGCAAGAGGAAAAATAAAGCACAAACTTTTTTTACATATGTTTTTTTCAAGTGGGGTTTTTTGCTTAGTAAGGTAAATGCCTTTTACACTTTGCTGGGCTTATAGAGTATTTTTGTGTCAATAACATCTCTATAGGGAGAGTCAGCAACTCAGTCATCAACTTCATCTTAAGCTTACAGTACAGTACCTCGTGTTGATGGTAACAAGAACTCTATTATAACGAGTACATTCCTAACATGCAAGGTGAGTCTGGAGGGACTGTTTTAGAATATTTTATGAAGCAGGTGTTTCAAATCAGTATTAGTGCTCATATAGTCATTTTAATAGTTAGGGACTTTAATGAGCTTCTCCAGCATCTGCAAATAAATATTTCAAGTAGCATATCATTGTGTTGCTTAGAAGTTAATCATCAGGCAGTGTCAGTGATCATATGGAATTGCATCACTTAACATCAATCATCATGAGTTTAAACACTTGCACTGTGAAGAGTTTTGATTGGAAATTCTTCAGAACTAATCAGTTCTTGATGATTTTTCTAGTGAGTTAAATTAAAAAAAATACCAAGCGATCCATGTTTGGTTAAATGGATATCATTTTTCACCAAATCTGTATGTTCACCTAATTCATATGTACAACTAGTCTTAGGGTCACGCTGAAAATAGAAATACTTATCTGTTGAGGAACACTGATGGTGCAGATGCAAAGGCTTATTATTTCAAGAGGGAGAGAAAGTGTTTTGTTATGCATCCTAGTTATGTCTATTAAGTTAAATGTCTTGGGGTGATTGCAAAGGTGCCTGCTTACCATGCATATACTCTTGACGTCGCATTAGCAATTAATATGAAATTGCAGATCATTTTACATGTTAGGCATACGTGAATCTTTTATAGCTTGCTTGTTTTTGTCGTTGTCAAGCATCAAATTCATGAGACTGAAATTTGTGTATGAAATTGTACGTGGCTCAAATGCATCAGAAGACATTTAAAGGTAATTTTGTTGCTAAAAGCCACTAGGTAGAGCTAAATATAGATTCACTAAGCCTTCTGCACACATAGGAAGATAACCTTCACAGGCTGTGTTTTGGGCAAGTGTTTATGGCAAAGTCTGCAATGAAGGCAAGTCTGCCTTGATCACTGGCTTTGTAGAGAGCAGTGTAAATCTTTGTGTACATTAACTAGCTATTTATGAGGCGTCACAAGGTGCTTTCCAAAGTACACATATAGCAATGCCATTTAATCTACCACAAACATTGAGTCCTGTTCATAGGTGCTACAGAAGTATTGCCCCACTGCATGGGACAGGAAGCCAACAGCCAACTTGGAGCCATGTGGCGTTTCAGAGGAAAGATTAGCAGGAGAGATTATAACTATATGCAGTGGAATTTGGCCAGGACACTGAAGTTAACACATTCAGCTCTTCTGAAAAGTGTTATGTGATCTTGGAAAAATACAAGCAGTTGGGGTATGTTTCATGTCTCATCCAAAATTAGAGCAGTTCTAACAGCATGGAGCTCCCCTGACCATAATGGAAAATAGATAGGCTATTATCTTAGAGGGTATCAGAGTTACCTAGAAGGTAGCATGACTTAAATGACATTACTCATAATTTATACATCTGTGAAAGAGAAGAAAATTGTGCTGTAGTTTTCCTTGCTTTCTTTCTTGGGAGAGGCAACAATCTCATGAAATCCTAGCTCATTGGTTAAGCATTTCCAGAGAAGAGTAAAAGTTGTGCCAAATGTTGCAAATCACATGTGATCTGAGCTCAGAGACCCTAAGACTCTTTCATTTACAAGGATATAAAGTTTGCTGTAACTTGAATCATGATCAGAGAATGGAGGACCTGCTGTTCTATTCTCCATATTCTGAATTTCCTTGATATTGCCTTAAGTTCTTTCTGGTTATATTTGTTCAAACCATTTTCTGCAACGTAGAATTTTATCATTTCTAATTGGACCTACAAGGACAATGCAAACATGTAACATTACACGTTCAGTTTTGAACACATTTAAAAAGACTCCATAGTTCAGTTTATATTAGATCTAAATTAGTCTGAAAGGTATAACATACCATAAAAAAAAAGAAATGCATAAACACCTGATAATGCTGTAACTGAAGGAGCCGATTTTCCTTTATGGATTAACTGTAAGGCAGTAATTCCTCTGGGTAATCCTGTTTTTACAAATGGGATTTTTTTGGTACATTTTCAAGATACTTGTATGTAAAAAGGCTGAAGTGGGGTTATCTTAAGAAATTTGAAGGAATGAACCCTAATAAAATTGATGTCAGATGGATATTTTAATTCCTTAAAGTCATTTTGACCTTTCAGTAAAGACAATTCATGCACATTTAGTGGTCCATTTAGGCTGAACAACTAATTAAGTGTTTTATGTTGCTGTTTGTTTTAATAGCTGTGCCACAAAAATGAAGTGGAATTAATAGCTTGAATGAAGCTAAATATATATTAATTTTCTTATGGAAGTAAAAGCGTTTCAATGCAAATCACAGGAATGAGAATGATGACCTGAACTTGTTGATTCATCATTTATAAATATACTGAAACATCTAGCAGTACATATTTGATCCAGATCAGACAATTACATTTCTATCAAATTAACTGGAGTACATGTTCAAGGGTTTATTTAGCTTCAGCCTTTTATGCTAACATTATGTCAGCTGTAGGACAGATAGTGCCTGATACGACATAAAACCTGCTCATTCAGAATTAGGACATCACAATGCTGATAGTATTTAAAACAACAGAGTAGATTATGGCTGCTTAGCATTTTGTATCAGATGACCAGAGCACTTCCCATCCAAAATTCTCTCTCTTTTTTTTTTTATAAGAAATATGCTTGATGCCTTGAAAACCAGTGAACGAAAGTAAAAACAAACCTCTAACCCAGCTGCACCACAGGCAGAGGAAGTGCTAGGAGTAGAACAGCTGCCCCAAGTGCAGGACCCAAGTTCAGTGCCCCCTTCCAGCCCAGAGGGCTTAGAAATCCAGTTCTTCTCTTTCCTAGAAGACTGTACTAATCTTCTGCCATCTTCTATTCAGTGGTGAATATTTCTCAGTCACTTCTTTCGATGCTTTTCTACTTTCTATTAGATCAGAGGAAGGATGAAACACGTGATAGCCTGATGATTAGGACGAGCATTTGGGACACTGTCATTTCAGTTCTCATTCCAGGGAATATTTGAGATGAAATGAAACATCTTTTTTAGAAGACAGTGACTGATACCTTTTATTCTTTGATGCGGGGTGATTAGAGCATTCTAATGAGATTTGAGAGATATATGTATGACAGATTCCAAGCTACAATTTGATTTACATAGTAGTCCCTCATAGTTTCTCTTCTCAACTCATGACTGATCTGAATCATGAATCTTCCTTAAGAAAAGCTTTATATTCACTTACTCATCCTACCTATTCCTGTCCTCTTTTTGCCTCTCCTTTTGTTTCATGTTTTTATTTTATTATAATAAATTCCACAAATTCCCTGCTATTATTAGACATACATTATGGTCAGTTTGTGATTGACCATGCAAAGTTAAGGTCTTTGGAGATGACTATAGCCTTCCTATATCCTGAGTTTCCACACAAAAAGTTATGTTGTCCAGGGCTACATAGGAATATTGGGGTAGAGCCATGAATCTAATCAAATTTTTTGAGTCTCTGTTCAATGTCCAAAGTACAAGCACACCTCGTACTTTCTGGAATCAAATATAAACTCCTGCTTCAGAAGTCTGGTACTATTTGGACGTGGAATTTTGGTTTGGCCTGGTAGACTCTTGGAACGAACAGCAAAGTTTAAATCTGAACTTTCCTGTAGGTCACGAGGGTTCGAATTACAAGTTAATTTGAGCCCATATCTTGAAAGAGATGGACTGGTTCCTGAGGGACAGATTTGGCACAAAACAGTATTAGGATCAGAGGACTGCAATGAGCCTCCCCATGCTGCTTTCCTCTGCCCCAGCTGAGAGTCTGGACCAGTGTGTTTCAATTAAAAACTACTGCTAAAACCTCAGCGGGAAGGTGATTAAAGGAAAAGAAAAAAAATAAAAGAAAAAAAAAAGTTTGATGCAAAGACTAAAACTTAATTTTAAAGGAGAATATGTTAATTTTAAAATGTTTTGCTTTTCTCCTTCTGTGTGCGTGAAGTGTCCACTAGAACAGCAACTAGATCAAGGGAGCTTTCGGCATTTCATTTTAAGGATTTTATTCCTTGAGCCCTGTCTCACAGGCAAAAACAAACAAACAAACAAACAGGCCTACCTATCTTTCTTTTTCCTCCAGTTATTTTAGGCTATTATTTTTCCCCGAAGTGTAAATATTCATACAAATTGCTGTAAATTCTTTCCAGTCTAATAATTTATCTGTACATCCTAATGAAAGAACGAAGAAATCACAGCAGTAACATCTGATTTTTCATGAAAAGATGTTCATTTCATTGTTTGCTTGCTTGATATACACTGCTTTTCACTAAATCAAAAATAAGATATAATATTAAATACTAGCATCAATTACTATATTTGATTTTTGTTGTTATTCTCTTGATTTTTTTAAATGAAAAGGAAAAATAATTATTTGCCAAGAAAAGCTCTCTATGTTACATCATGCTTGTCCAATCAGTGTGCAAATGTTAGAGTTTTAGACTAATTTTAGTAAAGAAATTTTCACAAGAGGGCAATGATTCCAAGAAGAGGAGCATAATATAGATAAGGTGGTTCAGAGGATATTTAACTAGAGAACATGTTCAATATATAGAATTTAAGAATTAATGTTAGGGTATGAACCTGACTCCTATTTAAATGAGAACTTGATTGTAGGTTCTGAAATGACAGTTTCAGAAGGCTGGTGCGCTGCATGCGAGTACGTTGAGTTTATTCATTTTGGTAGGTCTATGCATGCATGTGACAAATCACAAAACCTACAAGAACACTGGTGGACATTTCATGCATCTCCCTTAATGTTCCCTCAGCATTGCTCGTGTTTAGTATAGTGTTTCAGCCATTTCAGTTAAAAGTGATGTTATGTCAGTTCTATTTTTGCTCTTCCTATCTACATGTATTTGAACAAAGTGCAGAATATTGAATATTATATTCAAATATTCAACTCTACCTCTTTTAGGCTAACAGGTCAAAAATCAGCTCTTTGTTTCACCTTGTCACAGAACAGAAAGTTCTGTTTCAATAAAGGCTAACCTCAAGGACTCAATGCTTCAGCCATGCTTCAGTCATTAGCGATTATATTCTGCGAGGTTTGGGGAGGGAATCTTATTAATGTGAAATGAATTGGAGGAGTACAATTTTAGTTTTGTTCATTTTAAACACAGCTGGTTGAGATCATGCAACATTATAATAATTAGAACACAATTCCCCCAGACCCACTGTTATTTCAACAATTCATTAAGCAGTCCAGGTGTAAAATATGAGGGATTTGATTGCTCATGGGATTCGTAAGAGTATATGTAGTTTTGCACCTCTAAGTTGCCGGTGTGAGTCCAACCTAGACCAACAGTCAGCAGCTCTTGAGCTGTTACCCTCTAATGATTCTTCCATAGCTAGGTAGTCTCATTTCCAGGTGTGTAACACAAAATTTGAAGAACATTTCCCTGACATTTCTAGCCAATATGATGAAAAGTAAAAAATTAAGCACTTTTTGCTTAATGTGAAATGTGAAAGAGGTTATTTTCTAAGATTTTAATCTACTATCTTTAACAAATACTGTTTTCAGAGACACACAAAATGTATTATATTGTGCTATTATTCTTACTATCTATCTGCGAAGGGGCAGAAAAGAATATTTAAAGACAGGAGACCTTAAGGAAAAGAAAGGCTCAGTCTCTGTTTTTCAGAGACTTTGCATTTTTGCTTTTTTAGCAAAGGAGTAGGGCAAGGCATGGTAGCAAATTGCCCTCTGTTCCAACAACATGGGAGTGCTTGGTCTTTAATTCAGGTAAGTAGAGATTGATGAAGCAATGATAAATGACTGAAAGAAATCTGAGGGCAACACATGCTTATAAATACATGATTAATAGCAGGCAAGATCAATTCTAAACTCATTTTATTTTATGCAAAATATTTACACTTCTCTGGAGAATCCTTGAAAGGTTTTTTTATGTTTAGTCTGCTGGTGTACTCTTTTTTATTTTCCTAAGTCACCAGGCAAGCACTGTGGTTTGGAGTCCTGCTGCCATCTGATTGGGATTGGGCCGTCCTTACTGCTTTGATGTAACATAAGTTTCTGGGTAGCAGGTGGTCTTTCCTGCTGTTTATAGTGCAGCCTAGGGAGGTCTGTCAGATGTAACAGCTCTTCTTTATCTGCATGGAATTTGGGTAAATCACAATGGAACAGATGGAAAAATAGTCATGTAGCACCGTCCCACCTCTTAGCAGCAGCTTGTAAAATTCCACAAACACACTTGACACTCCAAAAGAAAGAGAAAAAACATGTGATGGGTAGGTTTCTCCACTCCTGGAGGGTAATTGCTTTGTTTCTACACAACTCTAAATATGAGAATTAGGATAAGAAAACAAAATTAGCAAACAGTTTAAATGATCACAGCTGCTCTGTACACATATTTTACAATTACATTCGAGATTTCAGCAGGTAAACATTGGAAATTTGAAAATTGCCCCGCATCTACTGTGCCAACACAAAATAGGTGGAAGTCTCTTTTTCTTCCTTTTTTTCCTCAATCCCTTCTCTCTTTTTTCCCTCTTATTTTTCTCCCTTTTCTCCTCTCCTCTCTTTAAAATTTGATACATAGAATTTGACAGTTTGTAAAAATACCATTTAGTGAAGCCAAATGTTTAGTAAGCTTCTGGCCTGCAAAATATTCCCATTCTTTTATAAGCAGGTTGATAAATATTTATAATAATCTCCCTTATCCAAAGTGTTAAGGATCCTTTCATGCTTTTAAAGGTATCAATTACAGACATGTGTAACACTTCCTTATTGAAAATAATGATTGAAAAAACGCCTAAGTGGAGATAGTCCAAGTGAGTAACTATTTTAGAACAAACATTCTTGATGATAATGGGTCAGATTTTCAAAAGGAATATTTTACTTCTGCATACATAAACAATGATTAGTTTGAATTTTTTTTAGTACACTGTGTACTGAATTCTGTTGAATATTTGCCTTTTCTGTGGGTGATAGAGAATTGTTTGCTTTTAGAAATATGGCATGACTAGATATGTGTATTTATTAACAAGCCATATTTATTTCACTCAGATTTTTTTTCTTTTCCTTTCAGTTTTTTTTCCATCTGCTTGTGTTAAAATATGTGCTAATAATAACAATGATAAATTCAGAAAACTATGCATGTCCACTTATCAATAATAAAATCTGTATCTAAAATACCATACTAAAACCCATGAAAATATTAGCTAATTAATTCTAGAAATGATTCTATCTATTTGATACCTTTGGGAAAGATGGTTCAGTCCTATAGGAATCTGACTCTGTCAGGAATTGCTAAGTCTCTCCTCATGATCTTGTCTTTCACTTTGGTTTTATCTTTGAAAGGAATAAATGGCAATTCCCTTGCGCACAGGAGATGCAGAAACACAGTGTACATTATGATGTGCTCAGATGGTTTTATGTTGAGTAGTATGTAAACATATTTCTGCACTAATATTTGACTGAGTGCCATTCACCTTTAAGTTCATGAGTATCTACAGAACTATGGACTTTGCTTTGCCTGTCTGCTTTCCTCAGCATGGTTACTTAGTTTTGGAGGTGGAATCAGTCTCTTTGTGTAAGCAGAGGCCAGAACACAACTAATAGGACCACAGCAGGTGGTCCTGTTTCTCTGAAGTATTATATAAACCCAGTTTTGCACAATGTATTTCAGTATCATGGATGGAGATTGTATTAGGTATCCTTACATGGCGTTCCATTATACAGGGTAGATACCCACTGTTATACAATCTGCTTCTTATACTTATTTCTTCCTTTTGATTCTCAAAACAACCTAGAATTTTTTTTTAATAATTACCAGGAAGACCAAATTATTGTATGAATTATTTTTGTGAATTATTATTATTATTATTTATTTTTATTATTTTTTATAAAATATATTTATTATTTTGTGAATTATTTTTGTGAATGTTCCACGATGAATGCTGTTATGTAAGTTGATAGACAGCATCATAATATAAGTAATAAAAATAATAGGTAAGTAGTTTGCAAGCAAAGCTAGCATAGCATTTAATGCTATTTTGCACATATGCAGCGAGCTCTTGTCAACAGATGGACAAATCTTAAAACTGAAGATGCCTGTACTGCCAGGAAACAAAATCTTTTGTCTGCTACTTGCAATGCAAATTCTTTGCTGGGAAGGAAAATCTTCCCATTCGGCATGCTCTAACCCAGTCAAATGTTTCCATTAATTAAAGGTAGCACAGAAAAAGCTCTGTGTTGTCTA
>JAUBNY010000477.1:10080654-10102485 GCA_032275445.1 Crypturellus soui
AGTTTTTCTTTGAAATGTTTTATGAATCAATAGTTACTACTCAAATATGTTCCTTCTGCTGCTAAATTAGTATTTGACCACATTGATTTAAATGTATATTTTTTACGCCGCAGATGAGCACAGGGCAGGCCAAGAAACAGGCTAAGTTGTACCTTGTGAGTTGGACCGTAGTGTGAGCGCAGGCAAGAGCTGCGTGGTACTGATCTCAGTCAGTCACCTTTCCTTCCAGCACTGGCTGTGGTCTCTCCTGGGCCCTGACACATACTCTAGACCTGAAAAGGGGCACACAGGAAACAGTGCTCACAGGATTCAATGGTATTTTTTAATTAAAGATTAAATTAGGATTTTTTTTTTGGCTTGCTTATCTTCTTTATGGGAATAAAATATTTCATAATATTATGTGAATATAAAAAAAACCATGAGAATTAGAGCTAAATTGCTCTAGTGACTTATATATATGTGTATATATACATATATATAATGTCTGGAGGAGGTTTCTTTATGTTTACAAAGTTTACTTTTATTTTCAATATTGCACCTTCCTGTCAAAGGAAAAATTGAACAAAAAAAATGGGCTTCTAGCTTTGCTTGTGCAAATAATATACTCATAGGAAATTCCACTGATCTAAGATGAATTCACTGATGGTGTTTCTGATTGCCATCTATGGATTAGGGACAGTGTTTGGATGGAATAATAACTAAAACAAATATCACATTAACTTTAATGCATCACATAAAAAGGTATCACTTTGTAAAGTCTTATATATCACACTGTGATACTTTTATTTTTATTATCTGGCAACATATTATTCTATTAGTACAATTGAAGTAAGTGAATTAGGAAATACTAAGTAGGAGTATTGTGACTTCAATATAACTCTTCTGTTTTCTATTTGATGGATACATTTTAGATACAGATGTCTGTAAATAGTTTGCAATAGTTGTAGTTAAAAGGAATTTTACATGGGTCCAATAAACTTTTCCAGAGTTAGAGAGATTTTAACCGCATGCCTCACTTAAACTTGGATTTTCTCAGTTGCAACTTTGTTGCTCGCAATAGCTTGTTTTCTTTCTTTCTTTTTTTTTTTTTTTCATTAGAAGGCTGTTCACATCCCCTTCCTCCCTGTCACACAACAAAGACATCTTTGTACTAGGAATGTGTAAGTTTTAGACAGCCTGTATTTGCAGGATGTAATTCTGCCATGATAACCGTCATGATATCTAATGAGTTAATTAGGTAATCATGTAATTGTAGTGAGTAAAGAACTTGTGCAAAGCGAAATAAATCATTGAAATTCGTTTTTCTTGGATAGGAAAGGATAACTTTTGCATTTCATAAACTTAGCTTATCAGCTCCTCTAATTAGACCTTGTCTTTGAGTAATACTCTCTTAAAGTGGATGTGGACTGGCTAGCTGGGTACATTTTTGTTCGGTGACACCTTACATGATGTCATAACCTAAAACATCCTCCTTCCCTGCCTGGGAAAAACAGAATATTCCTTTGCCTCCCTTCACCTTTTTTTTTTTTGACAAGAAGAAATTAATTAAGATTTGCGTTAATATGGCCTACATGTTAATTTGAGAGTGGGTGGATACAGCTTTCGGCTTTCAGTCTTCTTTTCCATATCACAGGAGGCAGCTTCTAAAATCCTTGCTGAGTCTTTCGTTATTCAGCAGTCCCATTTGACCCAGCCAGTTTTGCCGGAGGAGAGGTTTCTAATTTGGCCCATGCCAGACACAAGATATTCCAAACAATTTCTTTGCCCAGAATTTTTATTAGCTGTGTCATTACCATGAGTGTTATCTGATATTTAGTAAAACAATTTATTATTTAAGATTACTCAGTAGGTTCATTATTGTTGTTCCGTATGATTCTTGATTGCTGAGAAGGATTTTTAGTCTAATCACCTGATACATCTTTCCGAACATTTGCTTTATCATTAAAATGATCAGGAGGAAAAAGTGATGTGTGAACCTACTCAAAGGAGTTTTGAATACAAGTTTTCTGTGCTATCTGAGGTATCAATTGTTTAATCAGCATTAATGTGCCAGGTGAGGCCTGTACCTCACCATGAGACTAGAGAGATAATCACATCTTTGAATCTTTTCCATGCTACAAATGTCAGAGATGAAAAAGTGAATGATGTAACTTTCCAAAGCTCTTCTCCACCATTTTTCTTCCCTTTTCTTAATTTGGCCAAGTGCAACCAACATTTTAAAGTCTGCCTGCCCAAACTGGGCTCCTCCAAGTAGTGTCCTGATTTCAGAAATGCTGCTAACTAGGTCACAAACTTTTCTATCCTCAAAGTGACAGGCTTGTTTTGTATCCTGGCCAAGTTAGTGCTTCTTTCCCAAAGTCACCAAAGCCTCTGTAGACCCACACAAACAAGGTTGCTAGTAGTTGGGACAGCATAGAGCCTACTGAGTACAGCCAGACTGTGAAACCTGTCTGGAAAAATGAATCAATTTTCAGATGTTTGCTCAATATCTGCTACCTCGCCTGTGTTGCTGGCTGCACTGGCTGCCAGGTAATCATGCTCTATGTCATATAATCTGGCCGAACTTCTTGTTTGTTTTCTTTTGGGGGTTAAGTTCGTGTTCCTTTTGGTCCCGTCCAAAAACAGCAATATGTTAATAAGGAAAGGGACTTTTCCTGGAGCTATTATTAGCAAGGGATAGAATTCAGGAAATACATTAACATATTCAGAAAGAAAATGACGTTTGCTGTTACAGATGTGGATTTGCTGGCTCTACACAAAGGAACTGGTTTTCAAAGGCTCCTAGGGTCATATTTCCATGTTCCCATTAGCCACATTTGAGAGCAGCTTTTCAAAAGCACCAGCTATCCCAAAAAAGAACCTTTAAGGAAATCTGGCCTTAGTTATGAAATGCTGATTGGTTCTGACTGGTCCTGAAAGCAGTTGGTAGCTATACACACCTTTGTATGAGGTTAATGAAAATGGATTAGCCCTAGCAGAGAAAACCAATGGCTTTACACTTCAATTTTAGGATAGCAGCTATTGTTATTTTAACACAAACCCAGCCCTAGCTCTTTCAAAACCACTGAAATCAAGAAAACTGAGTATTATATCAGTGAAATCAGAGAAAATAATGATTCAGAATATTTTAAACATATGGCTTTAAAGCTATGCTTTACAAAGTCACTGGGGATGCTTGTGGGTTCCTTACCATCCTGCTACACACGATGAAGGCACTAGATAGTGATAGTTTCTTACATAGGATCCTAGATTCACCATTTCCCAAATGCATTTGCAAAGCTGGTGGTATGCAAAGTATATCCTGTGTTTTTCACATGACTGTAATGGCTTTAATATTAGGTTCTGCAAGTGTGTCCAGTGTGTCCCTGTTTAAGAATTGTCACTTCCTCCGAAAAGGAATACCCTCATATCACCCTTAATGTGAAATTAAAGCTAAGAGCAAAAACTGAAGTCCAACTACAAGCATACATTTGCTTTGCTGTGCATACATGTGCAGGTCTGAGCTGCAGTTTACCAAAACTAGGGGAACGTGCTGAAAGGAGGCAGGCATGGCAGTGCAGCGCCATCCTCCGGAGAACTGCTCAGCAAGTGACGGATGCGCAGGGTCACTGCCATGCACTTCTCCTGCTCCTCATCCTGCCCACTTCCGGATGGGATTGAAACCTCTCCCAGGTGGAAATCTTCTCACTGTTTCTTGGTGAGATGTGGATCAGGCACACATTGGCTCCCATTTTTCACCAAGTTAAGTTAATGTTGGTCTGTTTAGATACCAGCTTTTTGCAGTAAAAACTCTTTTTTTGCCCCTATATCCAAAAAAGAATGGATACCCAGATTTGAGACTGTATTTTTTTTAGAAGTTTAATTTGAATCTCAAATTGCAGCACTTATTTCTGTTATTCTCCAAATACCTTATAATTCCTATATATTAATTTGTATATACTTGTAAATTGTGCTTTATTGAACCATATCTCTGTCTGCTTCCTTTTGGTTTTGCTCTAATATTATATTACCAGGAGAAATTAGATTTGACTGAAGGTTTATTGGGAAGGATATTTATTTATTTAATTATTTATTTCCCCCCTGGACAGTTTGGGTTCAGCCGAATGATTTCACCTAACATTAATTTAATTTTCCAAGCCCTATCTGACCTTCGCTTTATCAGATGCAGCCAGGCTGATTCTGACAACTCATGTTCCCTTAACCTGTCATATATTGTTTAAGGCAGATTGCAGTGAAAAGCAAAAGCTAGTACAGTGACTTAGGGTGTACCCTCAATAAACTATAGCAAGAAAAGAGACGACACGTGGACGAATGAATCCACAGATTTCAAAAATCAAGTACCTAATTTTGAAATGACTTTACCTTTTCAGTATTGTGCTTCAAGATTTAATATTGTTCAGAAAGGAGCCACTGTTATTTTCAGACAGCAAGAAGGAACATTTCAGAGTAAAATGTTTGATTATGTTTTTTTATTATTATTATTACATTGCAAATTACTTGACTTCTTTTGTTACAAAACTGTGGCTCTTCTTACATCATTGGAGCTATAGTAAAACAAAACTATGTGGTCAGAATGCATCTGTGCTCGTGGGTAGTTCTAATAAGCAGTGGCAGCCAGTCTGGGGCCTTGTGTTATCTTATATATGTTTTACAAATTTTACTGAAATTCTTTTTTGCAATTAGAGATAGGAAATTCCATAATAGATGCTGTATTATTAGACTCATTTACTTTCAGTTAGACATTTGATTTTTGTCCTTGCAGTAAATGAAATGCCTAATTTTACACAAGAAGCATTCCAAAGAAATCAAAAGAACTAGTCGTGTGTAATGATGCATATTGCTTAAATCTTTTCAGGATTAAGGTTCAGACTTTAATTCTGAGCTTAACCTTTTTCATGTTAGTATACAATAGACCTAATCCAACTTTTTTTTTTTGTTTCATGTTAGCTGGTAACAAGAGTTTATAAAAATATATATAAATATTTGCAGAAGAATTGGGTATTTTTAAATTTCAGTGTGGTCATTTAAAGGTAGTTTTTTTTTCTTTTTCTCTTTCATAAAATAACTGCAAAATTTCATTGCAAAGTTTTAATAGGGAAAATAATAACAAAAAAATTACCTATTTACACCACCTTTTGTATTCACAATTATTCAGAAAATTATTTTTCTTTTAAGCCCTTTTTGCCCATACAGTCTGATAGACAGGTAGACAGATGGACAAACAGAATTGGCAGATAGATATCACAGTTTATTTTCCCAGTAAAAAAGTCGATTACATTGGGAAAGCTGGCTATTGCAAACACGGGGGATGGAAGAAAACAGATGGTGTGCATTCCAATGCCTGGTGGCTGTTTGAGCATTAAATATTCGTCTGAAGCAGTTCCTTGTGAGTAAGTAAGGAATCTGTATCTTTGAACATCGAAGACTCAATGAGTGTTTGGAGAAATAATGAAGGAAGGATGAATTTTAGAGCTTGTTCTGACATTTAAAAGAATTAAAAAGTGTTCTTTATAAATTTAACCAGTGAACTATAATGTCAATATCTTTAAAAGTCACATAAAGGAAAGAATGAATACTTCAAAATAAAAATAGGAAAAGATGAAACGATCAAGTAACTGTGCAAAATCTATTTCAAAATGGTTTGTCCTCGATGAAGACATTTTGTACCAGTCATTTTTAAGAAGCTCTCCATTCCAAATGATTTGATAGCAACATGAGTGTGTGGGTCTGCTGATGAATGGCAGTGTAAGCTCTTAAGTTTATATTACTGCTATCGCAACAGCAGAATCAAAGACATTATACAAACCTGCCTCACACCCATCACCTGCAGTTACAATGAGTTGCTGTTCATTGCACGCGTGGTTGTTGTTTTTAAGTCACTGAGGATTAGGAAAGAGAGAAAAATGTACCACAGTCCAAGCCCATGAAGGAGAATGTGTGTGAGAGTCACATACACTGTATATTTATTTACTTATGATGAGCCCCAGCCACGAGCCATCAGCTTACAGTTTCTCTTACAATCACCCTCATTGGCTATTCATGAGCAGGTCATGAATAGCAGGATTATATCACTTTGTTTTTGCTTCCTAAATAGGAGCTATTAAAGAGTCACTTTTCAGATTGGTATTATTAACTGTTTGTTAGGCTATATTTTATGAATAGTACTTTCAGAACTGGAATACAGCATGCAGGATTGTAAATGGTTTGAGAAATAATATGAACATCAAATTATTTGTAAGACAGGAAGTAATTGGTATACTTTGGCAAGTGTAGTTTGAATAAAAGAGCTGAATACCAGTCTAGCCTGGGGACCAGAGCAATTTAGACTGTTATTCAGAACAGGTCTACATATCTTGTATTCAGGTTGCCCATATTGCTGCTCAGGTCAGCAGATTTTAAGGCCAGAAAAGGGTATTTATATGTTAACCTTATGACTAGCAGAATATAAAACAATGAATTTCACCAGCTAATCCAGAATTAAGGTCTTAATTTCTATATGTTTTAAAAAGACACCCAAGCATTCTCCAGCTTTATTGTAAATGTTCAAACTACATAATATCATCGCATAAGAGATCTATTGCATCCATAGTTAAGATGTCCCAAAACTTCAATGCATTTTCTATTAAAGATGTTCCATGATCCTAGGCTGAATTTGTGTAGCCTATTTGTAATATTTTAGGTGACCAAGAGCTAAGTACAAGCGGAAGAACTTTAAGAAAACAAGGTAACAAATCCTCTGCCATTGGAAAACTGAAATGATTTCTTGCCAATAAGCAAAAAACTGTGGATTCTTTTGATCTTGCTTCAGAACCTCCTTTCTAGGTATGTTTAGTCTGAGTTGTACCAGGCTAAATAAAAAACTTCTTTGACTTCTGATTTGTTGAGGCTAACATTCCACTTAAAAAAAAATGATGTCAATGAGGATAAAACTGTGGTGGAATAAGCTAGAAATGATCAGATAAATTTTGAAAGATCTTTAAAACCAAAATAATCTTTCCAATTTTTTACTATTATAAATATATAATATGAAAAATGTGTAAAGGTCAACTCGAAAAGAGAAATTTTTAAATCATTTTTTTTCTTCATTATATATTACAAGAATTATTTATTATCTGTCTTTTACTCTACAATTTTAGAGTAGTAAAAATTCTTTAAAACTGCAGAATTTCCCTTTATATGGAAGATCAGATGTTAGCTGTACTATAATCATACCATTCCTTTTTTCTTAAAAGTCGAAACCTATCATTACTGGGAACAAAAGGGAAAATTGCTCCATGAAACATAAGAAAAAAGTTCAGTGAGGAGTGGCAGACTTCTGTAGAACATTGAAGACAAGAGTTAATATTTAATTAAATACTTAATTTTAATTTAAAAAGAAAACAACATGAGTTGCAATAAATATTACATCAAGCAGCCATTTTCAAGATTACGTCCAAAAAGGTCCCACACAATAAATAGCATGGCCATTAATATATCTATCACAAAAGGCTGAAGGGCAAAAAGAAACATATAAGGACTTGGCTAAAAGTGTTCTTTTTATGACAGTTAATAGTGTTTCTGACAAGAAAATTGAGCTCCTCAGCTGCTCCCTCTCTTTTGTTTTACACAGTATAATTTTAAGCAATGTATATGATTGAGCTTCACCTGAAATTAAGAGGTCAAACTCTTTTGTCTTCTGTATTAAAGTAAATTTGGAATGTCTGTAGGTAATTCCAATTTACCTGTGGAAATTATTAATACAATTGAAATATGTAGGTCAAATGCAAGTGCAAGTTATCATTCTAGATATGAATATGGAAGAGTTTGCATCTGATCATCCACTAAGGATCATATGATAATTCAGTCTGGAAGAGACCCTCAGGACCTCTTGCTCAAAGAAGCAGGTATGATGTCAGGGCTCTGTCCACTCTGAAGACTTCCAAAGATGGAGACAGAGCAACCTGTTCCAGTACTTGACTAACCTGGTGAGAAAGATTTTCCCTACATATCCACTCAGAGCATCTTGTTTCAACTCACACCCAGTGTATTTCATTCTGTCATTATGTGATAGTGCGAAAAGCTGGACTCCTTGATGCTCACTGTGTAGGCGTTAGGTCCCTTGAAGCTATCTCTTCTCCAGGCTGAAAAAGCCCCAGTCTCACAGCCTCTCTGCACATGGAAGTTCTCCAGCCCCTAACTGTCTTGGTGGCTTCCACTGAACTTGTTCAGTTTATCAGCATCTCTATCTCTGTCTTAGTCTATTACCATCCCAACTCAAAACTGACTGCAATGTTCTTGACATGGTTCTCAGAACCATGAAGTATAGATGGGCATAAGAGCAGTGTCACAGATATTTTGCTCTAGTGTAATTTTGTCTTTAATTTGAAAGAATACCCATGTTTGCAAGAAAGAAAAAAAGACACTTTTGTCATCTTCATGTTGCTGTGGAGTGCAGGCAAGGTTGCTTGAAAAAATATTACAGATATGTGTGGTCAGATGGACTGCTAGAACAGGAAAGCACAACTCCACAGGAGATAGACACACAACCCCTCGAGAATGAAGATAGATATTCCTTCTCCATAAGAAGCCATTCCAGAAAAGAAGTTTAGATAACAATACTGCCTTTTCCAACCCAGCTGGCAGCCTAAGCAAGATTGCAGACAGGATGGTTTGCACAGCATGATCAATAGAAAAACGATACACAAGCCCAGGATATATATATTTTTTTAATGACACAGTTCAAAAGATTCTGATTTCTCTTTAAAACAGTGATGGGAAGGGTACAGATTTCTTCTTTGAACTTTTTCTGATTTCCTGATTTTCCCAGAAGACAGCACAGTGGATATAAAAACACCTCTCCAGCTTATAAATATATATTCACAGGACGTATATACCCATTTTTCAGAACATCACATTTTTTGCTGATGTTTGCAGTGTTGCGGGTACAGTGACAAGTTATGTCATGTTGTTTTGTAAAAAAGAAACCTGAGTGGGGAAAAAAAGTCTCTATAATGGAGTATTTAATTAGTGCAAAGATGCTGTCATCTCTTTCATCTTTGCACACTGAAAAAAAACCCCACAAAATTTCAACATTCATTCCAGTATATTTAACTTGTTGAAACAAACGATATAATGTGTTTTCCCAGATACCTTTATTTCACAGATTCATATACAGATATGTATTGCCACATTGTGCCAAAGTTGGAGCAATGGCAGAGTAATTTAGCAATTGTTTTAAGGAGATGGAAACAGTGCCAGAGGATATTCCTTCCAGGATTTAGTTGTGCAGTTTTCCATTAGCATCTGCAATTTGCATTTGTGAAATTGTTAGGGACATATGATACATCTAAAAGACAAATGGTTAGTAATTTCTCCGCATACTGCTGTCAGAATCACAAAAGAAAGTCTGAGTATAGGAAATTAAAAAAGTCTCATCTAACCAAACAACTCAAAACATATACTTGCACAGCTCAAAATCCAAAGATAGAAATGTTAGCTGACAGGCCATTTTCCTTCCTCCCTCCCTTTCTTCCTCCCTCCCTTTCTTCCTCCCTCCCTCCCTCCCTCCCTCCCTTCCTTCCTTCCTTCCTTCCTTCCTTCCTTCCTTCCTTCTTTCCCCAAGATTTGGTTGCAGGTCATGATCAGCAAAGAAACTATTTGTATGTAATTCATGGTACCTCTGCTTGAACTAACTGGACCTGAAGTCTAGATTTTCATTTTTGTTCTAGAAACAACTGTCACCTGTGCAGGAGAAAAGTCACCACACTTACACAAGCATAAAATTAATACCCGCAAATCTGTAAATCCAAACACGGCTATCACTGCTGACAAAGAAAGGACCGAGTTCACTATTACTGAGTAGGTTGAAGGATAAAGTTTGTTTTCTGACAACAGCTAGGAATAATCGACAGCGAGCAGGTTTCCTCATACCTGTGCTGTGTGGCAGGACCACTGAATTTTCCTCTTTCAGAAGAGTTTCCAGGCTTGTGGAATTCATGGAAATGTACCTGTCATTTCAGCCAATCTCAGCCTGTTCCTTGTAAATTGATCCCTCTGTTTTATTGGCCTTAGTGCACCAGTCTTAGTCTTTTGTGGTGAAGTTTTTTCTTCCCACCCTCATGTAATGAATAGACTCATTGTTGAAAATGTAGTGGTTAATCTTTTATAAATCTTGGCAGTCTGCAGAGATGCAGAAACATGTTGGTCAGCTAGAAGGGAGGATCCTTTTCATGTGGCATAAGAACACAAATAGGTTTTCTGAATTTCTGTTTAGATGCCAGATTGAAAACAGAATATACCTATACCTGTCATTTTGCTGTGACTTCGGGCTCTCCAGGTTCATGCCCGGGAGGCGGATTGCTGAGCAGGTTTAACATGATCTCAAGGGAAGAGAAGCGGGAAGTCATTTAAAAGAACTAGTGTGTACATATAGAAAAGGGCATTTCTTCTGACTAAAAGGGCTAATTGTTGATTAGAAAAATGGATGTGAGAATTAAGGACACCTGAACCAATAAAGTCCAATATTTGCATTTCTGCAGAGGAGAGAACAAATACAAAATCCTTGAAGAAAGTGATTTTTTTAATGAAAGTTGAAAGCATCTAAAGAAAAAAAAAAAACTATGAGTAATCCCTGTCTAGTACTCTTCAGTTTCACCAACTAAAAGAGAAAATGGAGAACCTGTGAATAGGAAGAAGTATTTTGAGTGTGATCATTTTGTTTGTTTTACACAGTCTTTCACTTTCTCTGTTTTCTCTGTTTTCTCTCTTTTCTATTACTAGTCTCATCCCTAAAATAAATCTACTAATCTTATTAT
This sequence comes from Crypturellus soui, assembly GCA_032275445.1. Classification (NCBI taxonomy): domain Eukaryota; kingdom Metazoa; phylum Chordata; class Aves; order Tinamiformes; family Tinamidae; genus Crypturellus; species Crypturellus soui. The sequence continues at coordinate 10,091,448 of JAUBNY010000477.1, forward strand.
TATCTTATTTTGCATGAATATCATACCCTCAACAGGGTAGGATCCTTAAACACATTCTTTCTAACGCATGTCAGCTTTTATAGTATAATATGTTATCTGTGCAATATAGCCATGCCTGCATGGAACCTGGCAACTTTTTAGCAGCATTAGGCAGCTTTAGACAGTAGTGGAGGACAAGAAAGGCCCAGTTATGCTAAGAGCATCTCCCTAATAGTTCTGAAGACCTTCACTGTGGAAGTGTGATATGCACTCTATTTTTTCGGGTTTAGGACATTTCTTTTAAGAAGTGTAGCACAAATTTTGTGTTTCACTAATGCTTCCGTGACACTGATTTCCTTCATTCCTCTCCCACCCACCTGTGGTATGCTTACGGTTAAGGTTTCTTGTGACATGAAGAAGTCAGTGTTTTCTCCAACTATTTGATAGGGATAGATATGGTAGTTCGGGGCAGCATATGTCAAAGGTGATTTCTGCATTCTCCCAAATGAGTACTGGTACAGTACTGTCTTTATTACCAAGTCATTATTACCACTGTCATTATTACCAAGTTATATCCATACTTTTTGGATCTTTTTGATCACTCATGTTCGCTGAAGGCTGCTTGTTTTGTAGTACTGAAGAGCTACTGGTCTGACATTTCGTAATGATTTTATCTATGCTAAAAGAAAGGAAAGAAGCTGCAGAAAAATCAATTCCCAGATTGTGTGAATGGCAACCTTACTTTAGAGCTTATATTCCGTATCCCTAGACAGTTAAGATCCAGTGCCCGCCCATGCTGAAATGTAAACTATCCACAGGCTGAAGAGTACAAAGCTTAAGAAAAAAAAAGGCTTAAAATTATTGTTTACAGTCAGTCTCACCTGAGTGTAGCTGTGTCAGTCTAAATATACAGTGCCCCTTTGCTGCAGTGTGAGGTGCATTTTGATCCTCTTGTTATTTTCAGGTTCGGGGATTGGGAGGCATAAATGGTTATGTGTGTGGGTAGGCAGTAAAGGAGAAAACAGCCATGGTATGTGTATGCAATGGAGGGTAAATGTGTTCCACAGCTGTTGTTTTGCTCGGCAAGGTATGAGTAATCCTTAGAGGCTGAGACCTAGGAAATACGGCAGCCGTGGTCTGAATGGCATGGTGCCACCAGAGCAATTTCCTTCAAATGCTGATGCTATTCAGTGTTAACCAATAGCACATGAATCATCAGGCCAAATTCATTTCAGATGTACAGTTCTCCTCATTCTATGCACTAGTGGGGATTGGGTGAAACATCGAGAGTGGTGGTATGCACTTCCCATAAAAACCTGCATGTGACCATGGCCAGGGGAGGGTGGATGTAAATCTTTAAAAGCAAAGACAGGCACTAGATACTGCATGGTTATGACTTTTGGTTGATAAAGGGAAAAAAAGAAAAGAAAAGATTCCATTGCTGGTTTATAAGGAGAAATCGTTTAGATATCGCTTAGCAGGACAGTGACAAAATGATAAATTCTGCTAAAAACAGTCACGTGAAGATACAATCACAAATTAAGTTAACTTGTGCTCCTCTTGCATCACATTTTGAAAGAGATTGTTTTGTAGTGGCAACTTTTCATAAGACAATGATGGCTGAAGTCAACTTACTGTCTTTTTGTCCTGTTGTGGTAAAATTATGTAATTATTTTCCAGCCCTCTGCCAGCATGCTACAAGGCCTTAATCTTAGTCTTGGAGTAATAGGTTAGGAATACGTTGAGTGCATAGGGTATTTAACTGTAATTGAAACGATTAAATGGAATAAGTGGGATTTCTTGTAGACACCACTTGAAAAAAAACACTGTGAATATTCACAAAGGCCACCTGAAACTTCTGCAGTGTGGGCAAACAAGGCAGAGATCAGATACAAGATTGTAATAAAAGCAACACGGTGAAATCAGAAATTTTATTCAGAATCGTTCCTGTAAATATCTTCCCATTCTTCATGAAAACAGTGCTCTAATTTAAGAAAAGTTCATCAAACTGTGTATGCAGGTAGCTAAATTTTACTTCAACATAACCCACATGTTAAAATGGGGTTTTGTGTGTACATCCTACACAAGAAATGGGTATGTTCTCTAGACTGTCACAACACTTTTAAAATCTCTTGAAATCTCGAAGAAATTAATTTTATAACTGGGTGCCTATTCTGCAAGCCAGGGACAGGAATGCTTAATAGCATCCAAGACTACAAGCCAAGTGACTTTCAGAGTATTGAGAGACATAAAAATAAATTGCATGGACTTCATTCCTGTTCAAAAGGACATTGTTACTAGGGTAGGACTTTTGCTCTCCTCATTTGCATCATCTGGGGACAAGCAATCAGCTTATCCTTAATCCTGCTGAAAAGTTGCTCAAGGACTGGACAAGGAAATTTCTATCTTTTTTTTTTCTGTTATATCTTGGTTCAAATCACAGTGAGGACCACAGAGTGGCCACACTTGGAGGATTTTAAAGTGTGCCACAGTTCTTTGCATTCCCCAAGCTCACTTTTCCTTTTAAAAAGGCACAGGTGAAGCAATGGTTTGTGTTTAGACTTCTTCCCCACCATGGGGACTTACACTGCTGTTGTATCACCGAGCACATCTGTCCTGCAGCAAGCACATAGTCTCTCAGTCTATTTCCTACCAGCTTAGGCTGTTACCATATTTTCTAGTGGCTTCTTTGCAATTAAACACTCAGAAGTTAAGTCAGGAGAGATTAGATGAAAATGCAGGAATGCCTGGTGAGGGGTGCTGGTCTGTACGGTATGATGCAGAAGCGAGCTCTTCAGAATGGGTTAATGTATCTGAGTCACAGTAGACAGTAGGGCTCAAGAGTGAATGGTCTGGGCTCTTGATAGGCAGTTCTGAATGCTCTTGGAGAGCTGGAGGTTTTCCTCCTAGTGTGCCAACTGCAACCTTCTTCTGATGCCTCCCACTATTCTCTAAAATCTGTGGTGTTTGCAGACTTGAGAATTTGACTGAAGAAGAAAATTGGGCCTTTGTAATGGGACATATTTTTTAAAAAATATGAGTGAATCTTTGATTTTCAAAATTGGCTAAATCACCTGAAGGAAAGAGATGACAAAGCTTTTCTTCTGCAAGTGACTGAATCAGATGGGCTATTTAGTACCTACATCACTAATACACTGGAATAAGCATCAGTGACCTTGCAGCACTACAAGGTGGAAATTTAATTCTCTCTCTGTCAGAGACTAGAGTTTGTATATATCTCAATCTATCAAGCTGACTACAATTTCCGTATGTTTCAGATTTTAAAAAATGATGGTAACCACTAGAGTTGGGCTTTAAAAAGAACCCTGTCTCATATAAAATCCAGATTTTGTAAACAACTACAGCAATATGTAATTATATAGAATAATTAAAATCAAGATTGCAATCTCTTCTTTCCTCTCTGTGCTTTTCTTCTGCGCATTGTTGTTCAAGAATCCTACTACCAGAAGAAATTCTTTCAAATAGATCTAGTGGATAAGAATGACAGAAATTCTGTTTGCTATGGTTTACTAATATGATGACCAGTATTTTAAAATTAACTCTGATGAGTACTTCTGTCTACAGCTGTTAATCCCTTTTTAAGGGATTAATGCAAACCTCATTGAAAATCTGAAAGCAGAAATAGGTTTTATTTCTAAATAAATTAAAGTTAAACCCAAACATAAATAACAGATTATTTAAATACACACATTTGGTAAATTTCTCATAGCACATGAGCACATTCTGTGGCTTTGATACAGAGAGTAAAATTGTTTCTGTCTTGCTTCCTGGCTTCTTTTCTTCTTCTATTTGTCTTCTGATGTGAAATTCTACTAAAAATCAAACTACCACTCAAAAAAAATAAGTCACCATAGTTATGAAGTTATTTGGGAAAGCATGGATAAAGATATGCTTTTAGTAGTATTTTTAAAAGCATGTGAATAACTTTTTGTTGGATGTCAGTGGGGTACCAGGATCAACCTGTGAAGGTGCCTTTGAAGCAGTTGACTAATTGAAACCTTACAAATTCAAATGCTTTTGTGAAATCAGACAATTCTTCATAGAGGAGCTGCAGCCAGTGAAAGAATGGTAACCTTTTTAAATTCCTTGCCATTTTTGAAGTATCACCAGAAATTATGACATAAATATGTACTTCACTAAGCTCCTTAAAAAAGACTAGTTTACTTTTTGAAAGGAGAGCAATTCTTGCATTCACTGACATACATGTTGTGTGAGATTCCAGTTAATCAAGTTTTAGGGTGTCACTGACCTTTACAAAGTAAACCACCTTCATAAGTGCACTAGAGCAAAACTGATGGGGTCTATTACAGTAACTTGTATTTTTCTTTAAGAGATATTACACTTCATGGACTTCTGATATGATCTAGCGTGAAAAAATTCTCTCTGGATGTAAATTGCACACTTGGCAGCTGGGAAGAGTTGAACACCGCTCCCGCTGGCTCAGTCAAAACAGTATTACTCTAGCAGAACTATAAGCATCCCAGACGAACTCCCATCAAAGTTTAATTCTCACTGAAGTTAGAGAAATTACCCTCTATTTACCAGTTCAGTCATAAGACAAATTCACTATTTCAAAACCACAAGCACCCATCATTACTTTTGAAGAGCAAACATGATTATAGTAAGAACAGATACAGTTTTTAACACAAGTACTGTATTTCCTCAAGATCTCTTACTAAAACTTCATTTTAAAATATTTCTGTATGTGTTGAAAGTGGAAAATTATTTTTTGTCCTTTTTGTTAGTTTAGGAAAGTGTGCTTTTTTAGTTCCTTAGTTCCTACCCAAACTTTTCAATATCATTTTTGCTCTTTCAAAAGAACCTGCAAAAAAAAAAAGGGTATAAAAGTATAAAAATGTGGAAGTGTGAAAAAATAATTCCAAAAACAAAAAGGTGCAAACTGACCTCTTTATAAATTCTATGATCATATCTATTAAAAGTGCACGTGAATTTTATTTATATGCCTGTTACAATTATTGACTTTTTATTTGTTGCCTTTGCTTCTTCCTTTATATTCTTAGCAGGATTGCAATATATCAATGAGATATTCAAGAGAATTTTAATTAACTCAGAGCAGCTGTCATGTAACCTTTACTCACAGACAGTTCACAGTTCATGAAAACGTACAATGTTGTCGTTGTCCATAGCGCAAGATACGAAATATGGAAAACCAAGGTGAAAATCAGAGATAAATATGAAATGCTGTAGACTATTCTTGTTTAACACCATTGTTTATGCACTTACAGATAATTTTCTAGGGCATGGTTATTTCTTTTGATTGTCTCATACAGTAATAAAACTATCTGCTTCTTACCTTCTTACGAGAAAATTAGATTTTAAGCCCTGGCCTATCCTGCCATAGTGCAGGCGTATTTTTATTTATTTATTTGTTTTCAGATTGGTTAACTGGCTGACAATCTTTCTGTAGAACAGCTTAGTTCATATTTATTTATAAATATATTTTCCTGAGCGGTCTTTTCCATGCAGAAATAAAACTGCTTGGAAAAGTCTGCTTATAATTTTTTATTCTTGACTCCCTTATGGATTGTATTTAGAGCAGTGTGAGCCATGAGAGAGATATTAATGGCAGTTAATGGCAATAATCATCACAGTAAGCTATCAGTATATTTTAAATGTCAAGATAAACTACATAGTGGATATCTTGTAAGTTCCAGTTATGCCTGGAAATGATGGTTTACAAAGAGTTATTCTTTAATCAAATGTTTTCAAGGTGAGACAAATTGGTGGTTCAACAGAGGAGATGATTGACCGGAGGATGTTTGTGGCCCAAGAATTGTCCTATCCTAGTGGACTTCTTGCTATAGAGAAAGTGATCTCCTCAGAAGTTTGGAGGCACAATATTAATCTTAGTGAAAAATATCACAGCTGAAGAAAATCTAAGAAGGTTTAAGTTTAACTCTAAGGAGCATCTAAGGAGCGTATAATGAATGGCTTGGTGACCTATTTTTCACTCTTTAAAGCTTCATGAATCGTGTCCTAAATCTCAGAGTCATCTACACATGCTTTTTAAGACAGTTTAAAAATACAGAATTGGAATGAGGGCAAGACTGCGGTGTCACATCACTCAAAAGGAAAATACTGTATTGTACAGATTTCTGGGATAATAGCAATGCCTTTTCTTGGCTTGGGAAAAAAGGCCCCACTGAACATTAACTCTTAAAATGTCAAATGAAGAGTTTTTGAAATTCCTCAAGTTTCAACTCCACATTTTATTTTATAGTCTGATGAAAAATCATATAGATACTGAAAAGATTTCACTACTTGTTCAGAGACCTTTTCACCTCAAATATAGTTAGAGCACATGAAGAGTAACAGTGTCCCTGGAGTATCTTGCATGGGCAGCCCAGAGTAAGGCACAGAGTATATGCAGAGTCTGGGGGTTTTTTCTTAATTTTCCAAAGGAATTGGAATAAGCCAATGTGATTAATAGGTTGAGATGGTCTTTATCAATTTTTATGATTACTTTGGGCTAGTTACTATTCACATCAGTGAAAAAAACAGTGCATGTCATTATACACAGATGTTCATCTCTGTCCATCAAGGTCTGTAAGTCCACACTGCCTTTCAAAACACAAATGCAACAAGACTTAAGCAAATACTTGTAGGTGTGCATGTGGATAGTTTTGCAGCATACAGACATACTTCTTCAAATACTTTCCTGAAAGCAAACTGTTCTGTAGCAGTCTGTCACACAAACCAGATAATAGCTGTAGAATTTGAAAGGAATTTTAAAAAATAGCAGCTAAATTAGATACCCCTCAAAATGATGATGAAAACAATTATAAAACAACAACAATGATCTTTTTATTCACTTCAAGAAAATTGGTAATTTAGCACTTGAATGCAAATAGGCCTTCTCCATATGCCAGAAAATGTTAAATGACTATGGTATAATTCTGATACCATTCAAGTATTACTCTGTGCAATCTAAACATGATCTTACGTTTTCATGAGATACTGTGGTAGACATGAAAACAACAACCTTCCTTACACTTAGGCAGATTGAAATAATCCAGTGCCAAATGTTTTATATGTTTGATAATTTTCATATTATATGGCTTTCTTAACCATAACTGGAGTGATTACATACGTAATCACTGTGGAGACAAGTTGTATTTGTATCCTCTGGTGGAGTGTCAATGTAAGAAGGAAAAGAGATGAACTTCTAATGCTGCTTCTCTTACTGACCAAGGCAAGATTTTCATTGGGAGATTTCTTAACATCTCTTCTTGTATTGTATTTACAGTTCCATACACTTTGGGAAAAGTAGATCTTAGATTCTTCTCTTGCATGAAATAGAGTCTGAAAATTAAGTGTATCACTGTGTACATACTGCTTCCACCAGCTCATGTAGATGAAGTGAAGCCAAGATATTAATCATGTTAGAGTCAGAGGGATAAAAGGTACTGGATAAATATAAAACATGGTAATAACACCTATGTTCATATTGAAACAGTTATGGACGGGTTTCTAATGTTTATGATTTCTTATTTGATGGAGGTGGCATTTGGTAAAGTTGGTAGTTCTACATTAACTTTAATAGAAAGAGACATCTTGCTGCGGTACCTCTCTTTTAAAAGGATTACTATAGCTTCCTATACTCAGCACTTAAATTGGACTGAAAAAGTGCCACATACATCCATCATTGCCAAATAATAGATTTGCATCAGTTCATAACAAAATTGAATCACCTGGACAGTCTGTTGAAATAAATTTAATGCTGCTTGGATAAAAGAGCTTACTTGGTCTTGGTAGAAGTGTATCTACCACACAAAAAGTGGTATTTCTGAAGCAGCAGTTATTTAGTAATTTGGTGCCCTGCCCCTAAATCTAATGGCAATATTCTTTTCTTTCCTACTATTTTAGACTCTTTTTCTATTATATATTTCCTAAGATTATATTATTTTTTAATGTTCCCAATAATTATTTTTCCTATATACCTTATAAATAGGTAGGAAAAGGAAATCCTATCTTAGCTCAGTTATTACCAACTGGGTGATTATTCTTGCATCTCATATTAAAAATGGAAAGATATCAGTCAATGAGTAGCAATTTAAGATTATGACACTAGACAGAAATGGATAGAGAAGTGGACAAAACTATGTCTCCTACCCACAGTCTCTCTATTTCTACATAGGTCTTCAGTGCCATGAATTCAATTCATTTAGACAAACACATGCTCTGAAAAACAACTTGAAACAGTTATAAAAATGAAATAAAGAACTGGATTTATATTTACTTGTTAAGAGAGGCTTTCTTCATCTACTTTTCATGTCACAGTTCATGGATCTATTGGAAATTAAATATTACTTTTAAAGATGTTATCCTAAGTACTCCCATCCTAACACGTTAGAGACATAATCTGTCTCACATCTTGTAGGAAAAATGATCTGTTCTTTGGGACCTTCAGATCAATTTTGCAAACTAAAATAATTCCACTATTCCGCTGTGTTATGCTAGGAGTGACCTCAGTGCTCAGAGTTCAGATAACACAGAGAAAGGGACCTAGCACTAAATGAAAAATAGTTCCAATGAATTGAATTAGCTAAAAATGTACAGGGGGTCAAAAAAGGGGCAAATTCTAATGCTAAACATTCAAATATTAGATGTTCCAAAGGGAAAATAAATAATTCATCACTCCATCTATTGTTGGTAATGGCAATCCAAGAAGCTGAAAATATCATGGAGTTATCTTTGCAGCCACACCAGTATGGAACTACAAGTATGAAGAGGATAACCACAAGAGGATAATAAGAGTCTCATTTCCCTATGGTTGCTTATTGATGACATTTGATTTTGCTGAAGAAGCTGAAAGCTATTGACAATTAGTTTTGCATATACTTTTTGCAAAATTGTCTAAGGACATAGATGTCATTGTCCCTTTTCATTTGAAAATTCCCACAAAAACAGAAAGATAATTGTTTCAATAAGGATAATAAGGATTTGAGTTTTGCCTTCTCTTTCTAAAGCTTTACATAGCTTATAGCTTAAAAAAAAAAGCATGTACAAAAAAGTCCTTTATTGGAAGGTGAAAAATTTTATGATGTTGATCTTAAAAGACTGATAGACATTTGTGTTTGAATACAAATATGTTCTTGAACTCTTTTTAGTAAGGCAACTTCGGTTGAACATATTCTTTCAATAATTTTAGCCTTCATCGCTGCAAGCACTGGAGGTTTCCCAGGCCAGCCTTTCACAAACACATAGTTCCCTAACTGCCACTCAGATCTTTGCTTCGAAACTGTTACCTACTATCTTACCTTCATAATATGGATATCCATCATTTTACATTTTAAATCATCATACACATCTGAATTCCTGTTCCAGAGCTGCTTGGAGCCTTTGTATTAGGATCTCTTTAGGTTTTGTAGATTTTGTTTTATCCTGTTAGATCACACTGGTTCTTTCTCTGCTAAGGAAGAGTGCAATTATGAAGGGTTACATGTCATAACTGCTGCATAGATATCATAATATGTATGCAATACTTTGCATAATATGCAATCATACATATCATTACATATCATAACTGCTGCCTTCGGTTGCAGCCGCAAAGGTTCCTGATGCTCTGGGATTTAGGAATCCAGAGCGCCAAGACAAAGTCTTCCACAGTGAGTGTCGCACACCTGTTTGAAGGCAGATGACCTTTCTGCCTCATATTACTGTGTGCACATCTACAGGCAGATGACGCTCCTGTGGAAACAAGTATTATTTCCTTACGTCATTGATGATGACAAACTGATTTCACTGAAATGGGAAAGAAAATGAGAAAATGTCATTAAAGTCTGTAAATTTCAGAGGTCTGTAAATTTTACATGCTATAAAACTGATATTTCTGTAAAATCATGAGAGCCCTTATTGCTTTTATTTGAGATAAGAAGGAATCATAGCATTGTATTTTATTATATATTTATTATATTTATTATATTTTGCATTACTAAATAAATTACTTATATATCTAATATTACTAAATTACTAATTCAGTACACATTTAGATTCTACAGGATCTAAATGTGGGAAATGACAGAAAATGAGAAAGGCATATCCTGGAAGAAGGTATTACTTTCATATAAAGGCTTGTTTAGTTTTAAAGTTAAGTAAGCCATTGTGTATGTCTCAAAATTCTCCATATCTAGGAGATAAATCTCACTGGCATTTGCTAATAAAATACAATTTGCTCTCATAAATTTTGGTAATTTAAGAAACCACATCTCTTGGCACTATATCAACTTGATCTGTTATCATTTTTTTTAATATTTCGAATAGTATTTGCACACATCAAAATATACTGTTGTTTATAGCTGTCAAGAAGTTAATTTGGAGTGGGAAATAATATTTAATATAATACTTATATATTGTCATTTAAAGAAATAATTTTGTTTTAAAATATTTATATTTGATAAAACTTGTTAGAAAAATAGCACTAGCTTTTTGACCAAAAGTGTCCCTACAATTTATCTATCTTCTTGGCATTCTTTTTTGAAGATTCCTGTCCTCTCCTAAAGCCCTCAGAAGAAGAAATAACCAAGTAGAATATTTTCTGATAGAGTAACTCATTTTCAAAATACTTTCTTTATTGATCTATCTATTCGATGAGCTGAGAAGGTCTTCCAAGTATGCTACTTCTTCTGCCAAGTTTGTTTGCTTGTTTAAATCCTTTCTTTAGATTAAGAAAAACCTTTCCTTGGATTAAGGCTTCTGTTTCCAGTGAATGCTGAGAATAACCTTTTGATTCTCTCCAAGTGTCCACCACACACACAAAAATAATGCTTCTGCTAAACTGTCCCCTCCCTGCAAGTCAAGTTAATGCTGAAAAGACGAGCCGTTCTTACTCACTGCATGCAAGTGTGTATGTAGTTTAACTAATTTAAAAAACAATCTTTGCTTTTCTGAGTAGTAACGATAGCTGTTTCCATTATATGAATTTTATGAGTGCTTGAACACAGAAGCTTGTGCCAAGTCTGTAGCTTACCTGTATTCCTGGTATAGGCACATCTTACCATGAATCTTCTGGGCTTCT
>JAUBNY010000477.1:10102585-10121344 GCA_032275445.1 Crypturellus soui
CAGAAGCTTGTGCCAAGTCTGTAGCTTACCTGTATTCCTGGTATAGGCACATCTTACCATGAATCTTCTGGGCTTCTGGGGGTTCCTAGCACTGGACCGGATGTTAGCAGCCCCTTAAAATATGGCAAGCCCTGCCCCAAGGGTCAAGACTTAATGTCAACAAAGACTTTGAGGAATAGCATGTAATTAGATTTGTATGAGACTTTTTTTGAGGTGAGATATGCTTGAGATGGCCATGTGCTAGGAATCTTATTTACCACATCAAGACATTTGCTGCAAAGATCCACCATGGAAGACCCCTGATGATGATAAAATTAGGAATGTGATAAATCATGTCAGTCAATAATATATAGTGTTTCTAGAATGGTTTTAATCTCATGTCTGATCGTGTAGAATTTGGATAAGCACACTAAGTATTACAAATGTGGACATCTCCATAGATATATTTCAAAATATTTGAGTTTCTCAGATTTCTGTTGTAGATTTATAGATTTCATAGATTTACAATATCTGTATAAATCTTTAAATTATATATATATATATACACATACATCATAATATATAGATTTCAGTACTTCCGTTTTAATCAAGTTGCAAAGAGTCATCAGTTTGCTCTTTATGATTACACAAGCTTTAATAACATTAGCTTATGAGCTACATTACTTAAGGAGCAGACCAAATTTCACGGTAGCACATTTGTAAGTATACCCCAAAGTAAGCAAATGTGCATACAAACTATAACTCATGAGTAACAAGGGACTCTGAAATAACAGTCTGCTGTAAACAGCTGACTGACTGACTGACTTCTTATGAACACAGTAACCAGTTACAGATAGTCTGTATTACGGTAGTCATGAGCATCTTTTGGAATGTGAACTTGTGTAAGCAAAGTCAGGGTTTGTGAGCAATCCTGTAACAATGAAGTAGAATACCCTCACAAATGCTTTAAGAAAATGAAATATTAGGAAGGAAACAGATTTCAGCATAGAATTTCAGCATAGTATTTTCAAGAGCTACTTAGAATATGGTATTTCTGTCCCAGGATGTTTTCTGATATTTTCATTCAAAGGAAAGGATTGTGTTCTTTTAAAAATGTATATATTGTTACTAATATATTTATTGACAGACCTGTGAAAAAAGGTACACAAAAAAGACCAAAAATCCTTTCGAGATACTTAAACACCAAGTAGATTTTTTTTAAGACTGCCTATTTTTTTAGAGTCTGTAGTTTTAATCCAACCTCTATACCCTGGTTTCTTATTTGTAAGCTGGAACTTTGCTTTGGTGTCCCCACCAGGGGAGTGACAAGATGTTGACTAACCAGGGAGAGAAGTACAGAGGGGAGAATTGAAACATTAAGTTTCTGACGTGCAGATCTCATAAGACACTATGTCACCCTTAAAGACATAGTTTAATGTTAATCATACTGGAAATAAAGTATTATATATCACTCTCTAATAGTTCTTTTTTTACTTCAAGGCAAAAATAAACAGGAAAAATAACATATTTTCATGTTTCCAAATAGAAATTTTCAGTTAAAATCTTCATGTGGAAATGTGTATTTTTATGAATTTCCTAGGAAAAATGTAAAACAAAATAAATTAGAGATTAATTATAAAAGTTAAAACAGATAAGAACAACTGTAATTTGATATTCCCTATAATAAGTATTTTGTAAGTAATTGTAAGTGAAACATTCAGTACTTTGAAACATAGTACCTGTCTTTTGTGCTTGGCCATAAAGAAAATAAAGCAATAGTCATGATCAGCTTTTAGTGCCATTGGAAATAACTTTATACAACCACTTCTTTCCAATTTTGCAGTTCTACTGTTTGCCTTGTTAATTACACAATGCTTTTAAAGGGACATAATTCTGAGTGCAGCTCAGATCAGTAGCCTTGTTTCACTCTGTCATTCACTCTATCAAGCTTTTACACTGGTTCATAGCAGTTATTGGCAGACCTGTTAGACTGCACCATCAAGAAATGTCTGTCCCATCAGTTTCTCCATGGCACTTTGAAATGACTAATACCACCCTACATGTTGTTAAATACTCTTGCCATCACAGGCTACAAATGCTGTATTACATTTTACATATGTTATGGTTGTTGCTGAAGAAGTTCTGGCTTTGCATTACTTTGTGTCACATCAAACAATCCCTTATAGCCACTTCAAGGGCATTTCACTTCATTTACATTGGTTATCTGGGCAGAGAAGACAAGAATTGATGATCCCATGGAACACTGGATCCGTGCCACACACTTGCATGTGAAGCTGTAGAAGTGGAATATAACACAAAAAGAGCAACCTTTATATTTAAGAGCATAAAGTTTTCTTTGTTTAAAGGGGGAGAAGATAATATTCCTCCCCTCCTCATTTTGGCAAACTATAAACAAAGAATTTTTGACCCTGCTAAAGGGATCAGGTTAGATGATGTCATTTGCTAGAGATAAAAACAGTGTGAAAGGCACTAGACACTCACACACACAAACTTTAGACAACTCTTACTCACCTGATATACTTAAAACCTCAGCACTATAAAGGAATCATCAATTATGAAGCAATTAGAGATAGAAAGGCATGTCATTCATCATCATTATTTATAGTAGGAGTGCATAGCACACTATTTTCCCGGCAGTTTCAAACATTCTGAGCCTAGTGTAAAGGCGTATGTAAAAGTAGGTTTATAATACAAATATATTTTTTGTACAAAAATAATATGTATGTTTGTGTGAGCGAGTGTGTACATATCCATATAAACATGTATATGATATATATCCATAACTTTTTCTGGTTTAGAGGCAAAGTATGCAAGCATAATAAAACAGAAAGATATCTATGATGTCACATAATAAATGACATTCAAAATAATTGGTGAAAACAAGAGAAATTCTTCTATTTATTCTCTTGTGTATTTTTTTATTCCAAACTAATCAGTGTTTATTTTATTTCAAATGCAAACGTCCAGGATTTCTTCTTTACTGTGACTTCTCCAAATTGGTTTAACGATTTACTATTGATCTAAGAAATGAAGGAATTTGAAAAAGGCATGTAGAGTGGAGAACTTTTAATATGAATGAGAATCTTGCCCTAAATTATTATTTTATAAAAGAAAGAAAAAAAAAAGAACTATGTTAGCTCAAACAGGATATCTTTTGTGTGAATCATTGTGTTCCAGAAAGTGAAATGGTGATTGCCAGAATGAATTTTAAATAAATGCTTAACCACCAGCTATATTACCAGGATGTCTCTAGAGTGTAAAATCAATCAAGTGTATGACACTTATATGCTGTTAACATCCAAACAAAACAGATATCAACATTTATAAATAATTTGCATAAATATTTCTATTTAGAAAACAGATAATAACATCTAGAGTTTGGTACTGCTGTAGTGGTTTTAACACATCTTTTCACAACTGCTTGGAAAGGACTATAAATATACCCGGCACAGTGGAGAAATGCCAGGAAGTTTTTGGTAGAACGCGTAGTTAAAAGTAAATTGCAGGTCATCTTTTCTAGGCAACTCTGTACAAGTTAGGCCTCACATCTTTTTATCAATCAACACAGACCTGTCACAGATGAAGGCAGGTTATATATATATATATATTTTAAAAAAACAAACTTTTTGATGAGAATAAAGACTGTATAAGTAGTGCCAGACTAAGAATTTCTATGCTAAGCATTCTTCAGTTCCTTTGTTTAAAATTTGTTTAAAAATCCTATGGATAAAGATATATATATGCCTCCTCCCCCATTTTTTTTTTCTGTTTTCCTAATGATTATAATTTTATCTACAGACTTTCTTAGGCATTTGCTTATATTGTAAAAATAAAACAATACTTAAAAATCTCGCCCCATGCCATATGTTTAGACTTAAATTTCCTTTGAGACTGACAGGCTTAGTAGATTTTGCACATCTCTATTACATTTTGAAACACAAACCAGTTTACAAAGGTGACATATTCTCCTGAAGGATAAATCATGGACGGTTTAACTTCTTTGTCTACTCCCTCCTTGAAATGGTTTGCAGGACCAGGTTGAAGCCTAAAACCAGGTCATGTGGGAACCATAGTTCATTGCCTCTATAGAGAAGCCCACTTTCTTTTACAGCACCTCAGTTTCTGCCTCCTAGTACTGTGATATTTCAGACCAATTCTGCCAAAGATGAACTGAAGTAACCTTCCTAACAAAGAGGAGCAGCTTGGGATTTCATTTCAGCTCCATGAAACTGTTAACCAGTTCTTTCTGTGGGAAGAAATGTTTTTGGTTTTGTTTTTTTTTAAAGATATGTCATCAAAATCATCCTCATGTCATTTATACATATGCTTTAGATGGGTATCAAGTAAAGACCTAACAAAGACAGGATGATATTTTCCTAAAAGCCAGCAAAACCCTCCTAAAATGGGGAGAGGAGAGCATAAAAACTGTGGATACATACCCAAATAAATTCAGGGTGCCATAAATGCAAAAGGAGATTGCCAAAGCTTTAAAATGAAGGCATGGACATCAAGTGGAAGATTTCCTGCAGTGCCACAGTGCTGTGAAAAAATACAGAAGCATTTTGATGCTGCTCACTGGTAGCGTGTTCTGGCTGTACCTGTGAAAGGATTTCAGATATTACAAGTCCCTGTCTGGCCCCTTACCAAGATTTATTCCTCCTAGAGCTGTGGATGGTCAGGGTGGCCAGACATAGTGATTAGTTCCCACTAGGGATACAATCTGAAATCAGATGAAGGTTTGCTCTGACAGTGCTCATGCACATTAAGCATGAACCACATTATAATTCTGTCTGAAAAGGAAGGAAAAATATGAAAATATTTAAAGAAAACTTTATGAAGCTTTATTCAGTATTTAGAATTCAATAAACTCAGATAAAATGTTTCAATAACAGCTAAGAGACAATGTTCTACCTATATATCTGTATAAAAATATGTTCAATATTTTAGCTCCAGCCCTTCACAGTTGCAAACAGGAAATACCAACCACAAGAGGGTATGTTGATGCAAGTGGGTTGATCTCCATGATTTCAGCTCTTCCAGTAGTGGGGGTTCAAGAACAAATTAGGCTGTAGTAAACTCATTCACAGTGATCTTTGCATTAGCTGCAGTGCCATGGGCTTCCTTAGATTGGCCCACAGCCTGTGTTGACCCCTGTGGCATGTTACAGTGTTTTTCCTGGGTGGTGTGTGTCACAATGGGATACAGGATAGGCTTTCTGGACAGAAAAGTCATGGCTATATCCAGCTTGTTTGTGCTTTAGGTAGGGGCACCCTGCTGAGTCTAGTGAATCACAGCAGGCCATCCTTGTCTCTTTAGTTAGTTTTCTCTAAGACAAATTTGCCCAAGAGAGGTTTAGTCACAAGAAGTCTGGATGAAAATCAAGCAAAGCTTCTTTATCTCAGGGCTAGGAAACAATCCTGGCCTTTTTTATTTAACAACATAGACATAGTCCGTTAGTTTTAATTGTCTTCTCTTGCCATTCCTGCCTCCCAAATTGGAAACACAGATGGAAAAGCAGTTGCTGTAAAAACTAATTTGCATCTAATTTGCCTACTGTTAAATGATAAAGAAAAGCTGCGTATCGAAAGTCTTGTGGTAAGAGGACAGAAGGGCCTGAAAGGGAGTGCTGGAGCAGATGAAAAACAGTATGAGTGCTTGACTTCCTCATCATTAACAGCAAAAAGGATGAGAAGGAGAAAGCAAACTGAAAATAAGTAACTTCTCTGAGCTACTCAGCACTTCTGTAGGGTTGCCATTCTCATAGGGCTATGCCTCCATTTTAGGAAGGCAGACGTGCCACAGTAGTGTAACTGTGGGCCGGCGGCAAGATAGAAGTGAGGCTGAAAAGTGTTTTCTTTGAGTTATGAATGTCCTCTGAAATCATCAAAATGTTGTGGAGAGGGCACTCAAAAGTACTTGGTACTGGTTTGATGAAGGAAAGATCAGTAAGATCACAGCCATTGTGGTTCAGGGGAGAACCAAATAGTCACTGCAAGGAGCAAAAGAAGATGCAGTACGTTACAGTGTAGTTAGAATATATGAAATGAAAATCGCAGGAATTTCCCATGCACCTCCACTACCATTCAAGATCAAATAGCCATTGAAAATACATTGTACCTGACATGTGACATGATATCCTTCTCCTTACTTTAAAAATAAATAAACAAATAAAAAGCATCCACATAAATGGTTCAGCCTATTCATTCTTTTGCCAATAACTATGGTCATATAATCATGATACCCTTTTGGACATAATGGGAAGTTTGAGTACTCTCCAGTTATTGAAGGGGAAATATCAGTATATTAGTAAGAATCTATGGTGAATAACTAGAAAGACATTTTTTATACTGTATGACGGTCAACAACAACTGTTTATGGAATGATAGGATATGATGCAGTAAAAAGCTGATTTTAGGTTATCTGTACATTTATAAGTCTTGACTAACCACTGGTATTTGTCTTAAAAAGGGAGCATTCTTTTCAGGTTTATGATCAAGACAATAGAACGATCCAAGGAGAATATTGATATGATTAGCTCCAAGGACAGCATCTCATGAAGCATGGTGAAAAATAGAGAAAAAGTCATAATGAGCCCTAAAGTAGAAAAATAATAATTATGATTAAAAAAAAAGTCAATTAGCAAAGACATAAAATGTTAGCTCATGACTTGATATGGATCAAGCTTGCAAGTCCACGCAGATGCAGGGAACTCAAATTTGTAATGCTATGTTTGTCAGCATAGCCTAGACAAAAGCATTACAGATGCAAAAAGATGGGAATCGAAGCTATGTTTATTTGAATTTACAATAATGTGCACTTATTTGCCCATCATAGCTATTAACCTTTTAATATTTTTTGAAAGATTGTAGTGGAACTCTCACTTACTAATTGTTTAGTCAGGACTGAGTATTTCTGCAGAGCATAAAGTATTTGCAGCAAGTAGCAAAGGAACATGGGATAATCCTGGGGCCTCTTTTAAGCAGAAGGACAGACTAAACATTAGCATTAAATGCTACTCTCTTCTGGCTTTCAAATCTGCGAATCATCAATCTCAGATTTTTTTTTTTTATTGACTCAGGGCACAGTAACTTGCGAGGGGCTTAGCCTGTACCAACTGAATACTGACACAGAGTAGAAGCAATCAATAATGTTCATAGTTTACAGACTTTGCTACTGAGTTTCCCAGGCATGATTTAGTAATCTATTAGTTACCATGGATTCAGAGGATAAACATCCAGGTTTTTCAATATACAGAGTGAAAGTCTGAACTCCACATGTCAGTGTTTGTAATACCCAGAGACAAAGTTTATATTCTGCTAGTTAGACAAGGAGTAAAGGAGTTAGATGATCCCAGAAATCTAACAAGCAGGGAGGTGGAATAGGAATCAAGAAGGGAAATTCTATGGTGTGCTATCAGTAACAATCTACTTTTATTTAAAATTCTGCATAAAGTATTTCTTTCCTCATAAAGTCTATAAATGGCTGAATGTCAAACTTTAGATGATTGTCTAAAGTGGCTAGAAAATCTGATACTTAAACAGTAATTTCTAAAATGGTTATTTAAGTGTGTTTGGAGCATCAACTAAGGATAGTATGTTTAGACTGAGGTGAATTCACACGTAAGTCCACTAAGCCTTTTCCTTTACACTAAGCCTCTTCCTTTTCCTTCAAAGACCCCAGAATACTTGAATGTCTCAGTGAAAAGATCTCTAGCAGTTCTCAGAGAAGTACAGTACGCCACAAAATCTCTTACCTAGCAGAGGGAGGTCAGGATAGAGTGGAGCATATTTCTGAGTAGATTGTCATGACCGTACTTCACTGCTTTCCAGGGAATATTTCTTGAAATGCCAAAGCAGGTGTCTTAAAATGTCTCATATTTTGTTCAGTAACCCTCACTCATAAAAAAATCCTGCTATGCATGTTAAAACTTAATAGCTGGAATATATCATATTAACACACCAGGAGCTATACTGAAGTAACAATATGAGACTGAGACTCACAACCAGAAAAAGTCAAGGGATTTTGTGTAAGTGATTTCACTTGAGCCTTCCATCTTTTCACACTGTCTGAGTGACACAGGAGTGTGAAATCGATTTGTGGTGTTGAATATTTGAAGCTTGAGACTACTGTGTAAACAAATGGAGGCAAAGAAAGCGTGCACATTAAAAACTGATTGCTAACGAGAAGGAATGCAGTGGAATTAAAAATATATCCTTCTCTCAAGGCTATACTTACATTTAGGCTGAGTATAGACCAAATATAAGTTAAAAGGTTAAGACTGCCAGGAGCAGGAAACACCTAGCATAATTCTCCTTGTGTTCTATACTGTTGATAGCTTCCAGTAATCTAAAAAAAAAGAGTTGTTTAGAAAAAGGGGGCTTTCTGGCATTACTTTTGTTCAAAGTTTAAATACTCTGAGTAAAATCAATAAAAGGAACACAATCCTTAACTCTTTGTGTCATGTGTGTGTGTTTGCAGGAAGGCAAAGTATTAAAGCTGTGCCTAAAGGAACAGTTACAGCAAATGCAGCTGAAGTGCATTGATTCAGTAGAAGGTAAATACTGAGACATATAACTACAGCTGTAGAGTGCTTTCCCCAGGAATCCCTCATCCCTCCTAACTTTTTGTTTTAAGCAGGGCAAATTCCATAAAACCCTATGTGCTGCAGTGCTGTGGTCCATTTGTGGTTACTCCACAAAGGGATATTCATCCAAACCACAGAGATCTGAAGAAGGGGTATACTAGCCACTTACAGGCATTAGAAAGGTGAATAACAGGAATGGTCTGTTATGCATTTGGGGATGCAGGAACAGTCTGAACCTGAGCAGAAGTAATGGGAAGGCACAAATTAGAGTAGCAGGATTCATAACAGACAGATAAACTGTAGACTCACTGTCAAGCAGAAAGGGGTGAAGTCTACGGAGCTCAAAGTAGCCTCCCTGGAGAAAGAGCAGAAACTTTATTCCTTCATCCTCCATCAGCTTCTTTGAGTAATATTTAAGGAGATTAGACAAAACTTCAGAGAATGATTAGCTGTGTACTGACTAGTGATATGGGCAAATCAAATCTTAGAGTCTCTCATTTCTTTCAGTCTGATTAGTGGACATTCTTCAGAGGTGACTATTTCTTACAGTGAATGCATTTTAACTCTCAATATCCTGATTGTTTAATTAAGAAAGGTTCAAGGCAAATGACAGTAGGCAAAACTTTCATTACTTTTGCTAGTAATAGGCTTTGCCCAACTTGTTCCTCTTCTGAATAGTCAGCTGAAATATATCCACTTGCATTATCACAACTACACTTTTGTAGTCCTTTCAAATATGCTCCTACATTGCACATTTCTTTTTAACATCCCACCAGTTATTTTCTCATTTCCCACTGCTTTCAGTCACCATCGTCTAATAGGTTGGTTGCAGGTGGTCTAGGAATGCAAAGAGATAGAAAATCTTTTTCATTCCCCACATTTTCAGTATCCCATCTCCATTTCTGCAATACCTTGAAATTGTGAATAATTTTTAGGATTCTTACTGAAATGCAAGTGGTAAGGAAATGCCACCATTCATGTGCCTGATTTTTTTTTAGTTTTTCTTTACTTTCATTATTAGTGGATAGTGTTGACTATGTCAAGTGTGTATTAGATTTTTACAGAACACAACCTTAGGTCTCTCAAGCCTGTTAGACATCACATTTATTCATTAGAAATAAAATGTCCTGGATGGCAAGGAATGTAGAAAGTCTGAGATCCTGGAGAGGGAAAGAGATTTCAGACCAGCTGAAGATTACAAGAAGACTAGGTTCCAGTCTGAGGTTAAGAGAAAGACATAGATAATAAGAATATCAGGAAAGAAGGATGACATTAATAAATCTGAGCAATACATTGATATTAATGCAGTCACTACACTATATTTTGGACTAACTATTTTTTCCAAACTATTTGCCCATTCTTTCTTTAAAGTGCATTCAGTTAAACTCATTAACTCAGTCAGGAATTGCTTCTAGGAGTGATCCGTGTTTCAGCACCATGTGAACTTTTATGACTAAATTATTGTCCCCTCTGGAAATATTGTAAGTTTTTATAGTGGAAATGGTGACAGGCATGCCCTAACTATTGTAATGTTAGCAGCAGGGGGTTGCAAATGCAAAGACATTATTGGCATTCCTGAAGGAATGGCAATTATATAGTGCATATACTCTCCTGATGAAAGCCTGACATCCATATTTTAATCAGAACATCCTTAAACATGTAAATCCTTTTGTCACTGTACCTATAAACAGCTGGATTCTAGGGAACAATTCTGCCATGATGACTTAAGAGGCTGAGGGTATTCACAGAATTTGGGTCTTCAGTGTAATGCAGTACCCTAAGCTATGAAGGATAAATGGATAAGCCCTTTACAGGGAAAGATCCTCCGATCTTTCAGATCCAAAAGGAAAAAATCATTCAAGTCTAAAACATGCTATTCCATTTATTCGCATTTAATTTTGTTTTCTTCATGTAAGCAGTTCCTGAAAATAAGAAGGAAAGAGGAAGTTTCTTTTTCTTCTATTTTCTCTTGAAAATGAAGCTTCCAATAGTCTCAAGAGAAAGCATATTCCTGACAACCTAATGATATAGAACAGAGAAACTCAGACAATTTGTAAATGATTTCTATCAGTATTTAAAGTTTATAATTATTACCCACAATGACCTTGACTTCCAAAATGTCAAGTTATCTGAATTTCTGTGTCTGGGTGAGTTTTTGTAGACCGACTTGAAAAACTCAGAAATACTTCCAGCTCATGGTAGCAACTAAAGATTTTTTTTCAGAACCTTGTATAAACATTAAAGCTATAATGAAATACAAACAACAACAAAATACTGCATTAAATGTTGTTCACATATGGGAAAATTGAGTCACATATGTTACTTCTTGTAGGTGTCAGAGGAAGTCAAACTCCAAAGATGGGAATCCTTCGTTCTTCTGTCACTCTCTCATTTCCAGACCTAAGCAATAGATGAAGTCCTTACACAGTTTAATAACACCATAATTTTCACATTGCTTTGGTAGATTGTTAATGAGTGTGCATGTGTGAGGATAAGTTGTCTGTGACAACAGCAGGTTGTCATAAAAATATGGAAACTGTGGTAAAATTCCCAAACGAATGGCACTTTTCCCTCCTGACTAGGCCGTGCAGTAGGGGAGGTTCAGAAAAAAGTCCCGTCAGTGACACAGGCAGGTCCTTGCGCTGCGCTCCCATCACTGTCCGGCTGGGAGGTCCTATCTGAGACCCCAGCCTGCTTCTGCATTTTGCCACCTGTATTTCAGCACAGAAGACACCTATGTCAAAACAGTTGGAGGAGTTTTGTTTGCAGTGGTCGTGGCCCTGAGGGCACCCGTAGGTGGCCGCTTCTGTGAGCCTCCATGCATCCTCAGCCTCATAGCTCAGGTGCTGCGGCTGCATCCTGCTGACCTTGCTTCCTGGTGGGCTTGCTGAGTGCTCAGGCCTGCTGTATCAGTGGTCTTGGCTCTGCTTGTGCCTGCATTCCAGTCACCCATGGCTTCTCGCTTGTCCTGTCTTGCAGAGCAGCCCTGTTCCTGCTGCGCTGACAGCAATTTCCAATTTCTTTCCTCCTTTCCTTTTCTTTTTTTTTTCATATTATTATCATAGCTACTTCAACTTGGAGCTGAACACTTAATTCTTCTTGTTTTAATGATGAGAAGTCTTCAGACTGCACTTTAATTGAAGGCCAAAAGGTTGCTAATAATACTTGAAGTTTGAAGTTCAGAAGTCAAGTGTTCCTAGGCTGCCATCTGGGTTCCAGGGAGAAAGAAAATTCAAGGAATCCTTCCTACTTTTCTCCCTTTCCCTTTGCAGGTCAGCCTGCAATGTTATAATAATAGTACTACTTATGTTTAACCTAAGCTCCCTCAGCTGAGGGATATAACTGACTTCATTTCTCTAGAGGTGTTCAGATTTGGAGGTGATTTGCTTAAAGTCATAGATCAACCAAACTGAAAATGCAGCTGTTATTCTCAATAGATCCCGTGTTTTATAACCTCCAGTTTGCACTCAGGCTTCCAACTGCTTCCCAGTATTAATGCCAGGAGTATGTTCAAAACATCTAGCTTCAAACCTCTGTCTTTGCTGCCCAGCTTTCATCTGTGCTCAGTGGAAAGCGGTAAGCTCTTCCCCAGGGCAGGGCTAGAGGATCTCACTCTTTCTCTTGGCTAAATAATGCAATGTAGGCTCTGAACCTGGATGTGTTAAAGGTTTAATGGTAAAATGTTCCTCTATAAGAAAGAGTCCCAGAACTATGCTATCGACTTTTTCATGTAGGACAAAAGGAAATTACCTTTGCTAGGAAATATTCCTCCTATAGAGAGGAGTGTACAGTGATCAAAGAATGACCTTGAGTCCTGCTCATTAATGTTTATATTACACTGGGAGGAAAGGATGTTAAGAAGGAAATTTCACTGCTCTATCTCTAGTTGACATATGGTCACCTACCACAAAAATTTAGGTAGAATTGGGGCGAGAGGAAGGAGCAAACTGAAATAGGGCTTTTCACTTCTTCCTTTTTTCTGGGGGATCTCAACAATATGATGGGGATTATTCCAAATATATGAACAAATTCTGTACTATTTTCAGGTAATTTTAAGCTACTCTTTGTTTATATCAAAACTGTGGTTGACTTCAGTTATTTTTTGCATATACTAAAACCAAA
The DNA here is from genome assembly GCA_032275445.1 of Crypturellus soui. Classification (NCBI taxonomy): domain Eukaryota; kingdom Metazoa; phylum Chordata; class Aves; order Tinamiformes; family Tinamidae; genus Crypturellus; species Crypturellus soui. Next base: position 10,115,292 of record JAUBNY010000477.1, read on the forward strand.
CAACGTGTGGGTACACATAGCTCCAAAATGAGAGTTGGATTGACAGCTGACCCGTCTCTCTATCTCTGTCTGAAGTTTTGAGTCTGATGACAGTTATTAAAGAGGAACCACACAGATTTTGTGTTACTAGAAAAATTTATTTGACACAGTTTCCTAATAACTTTTTGTTTCTATTAAAGAAAAAGGAAGCACAGGTTTCACATTTTTATCCTTTTTTTCTGTCCCTAAGGCTCTTCTCTTCTGTGAGTGATAAAACAACTGAGGGTGAGATGCACTCAAAACAGCTTCAGGAGAAATTTGGTTTTTATTTGCTATACAGAAAAATGCCTGTATCATTAGAGTTCTGTGGTAATAATAATAAATACTGAATATACAGTGAAACAATAGGGGAAGTGACTGAAAACTACAAAAGAGTATCAGACATCTCAATCCTATATCCTCATCTGCTAAAAATATAAATTCAAGGAAAATATCAAAATAAAAAGCAAGTATCTTGAATTAAATTAATTTCTGACTTTTGAATGTCAAAGTTGGAAAGAGGGAAGTCGAAAATAGAAGGGTGTCTGTAGGATTCTGCTCATTATTTTAATGTTCAGAAGATAATGAGCTTGAACATTCCTTTATAGATATAAGACCTTCTTGACATGTCATTATTATTGAAAATTTTGTAGCTGAAGAGAATGTTACCTAGGGAAATTTACATATGGAAATTAGCAGAGAGTGAACATGTCACTGCTGGAATTTTCTGCTTTTGTTGATAGTTATTCAGTGTAGCAGTGTTATCTGTGTACATATTCATGCCATTTTCTGTACAGTTCTCATTTTAGCAAGGTTTATTAATCTAATAACTAATCACTTCTTGTTCCATGGCACTTTGGGTATATGGAGCTGGCCAGCTCCCATAAGCTGTTTCTGGCATATAATTTTAATTTTAAGAAGAGTTCATATTTAAAATATCCGAGCAGTAAATTAAATGTCAGGCTGGTTTTGGAAGTTTGGAGAGGATTATATAGGTATGATATATAAAACAGAAAATTGTTTCCAAACTTTTAACACAAAAAATTTACTAATTGGTATTGGAATTGTTTCATTGATACATAAATCAGTTTCCCAGTGATGTTATGCAGGGGTTTTGTAGTACTGATCACAAGTATTTATACCTTGTGTAATCTAGGGTCTCATGCAAGAGGGCAGTCCCACTGCAGCTTTAGTGGGTTTTAAACCAAAATCACAATAGCCTATTACCAAAAACAAATGGTCACTCTGGGATCGAAAGTTTGTCTAAGTTGGAAATTCTGTCTTGTCCCAGCTGTAAAGAACTGCTGGCTTAATGAGTCTGTTTCTCCATTCCTGGAGAGAATGAACCATTCTTCATCAGGGCTTTTCTTGGCTCTGCAAATATGAGGGTTAGGCTACAAAACTGATAACCATCATGTGGGACAGGACCATGGAGCATAGGGATTGTGACTACAGTATGAATGTTATGGTATGATTTACACAGATAAAAAGTGGAGAAGAAAATGTTTACAGGGCCAATAGGTCTCTGAAGGAGAGGGAAAGGAGTAGCTGGAGTGAAGTCCACAGGAGGCAGGTTTTAATAGTTGGGTTAAAAAACAACCATGATTTGAGCAACTGATTCTAACTAACTGGTTTATCTTATTGATCATCACAGACCCCTTTTCTGTCTGATTATGAGCTAAATCACTGTTCTGCTATATGAATTTTACAAGTATGGAGGAATAATGGGGTATCTCTCAGTGACTTGCATAAAGCAAGTGTGTGCACACTGAAGGAATAGGGGTATTCCCAAAAGATTCGTGGTATTGCTGCATGCCACATACAATTCCTCTAAAATGAACTTTCTTAGGGTGTAATTTCTTCCTGAGAACAATGAATTCAGTGTGCATGTAGGGCAGATTCAAATCATCACCCAATGAATTGCATGGAATTGCCAGCTGAATATATAGCAGTTGTTGCCACATGTGAATATATATTGCTAAATGCTTCTGTGGTCAAGCGCCTACAGTTTCCCAATGTTTTTGTATGAGAATGTTACAGTAATGATGAAAAAAAATGTGATAAAATTAACTCCTGCCCTCCCTTTGGAAGAAGGAAGCCTTGAATATGAGATAACTGGTGTTGAACCTGTCGGGTAAGAGGATTGCAGGCAAGGAGGAGACTTCCTTGCAGATCCTGGGGCACAGAAAGGCAACATTAGTTTCACATTGAAACCATTTGAGTGAATAGCATTTCCAGATTTGAACATCCCATGGAATTGGCTTGTCAGTGTGACAACCAGGAGAAAAGGGGATAGGGAAAGGGAGGAAATTGCAAAGCTGAGAGGAAATTAGATCAACTTTGCTTGTCAGAACTGTAACTGGTTGCACCCTGGATCAATTACCAGCATTAGCTGGGGTTGCTACTCAACAGTTTTAAGCCAGATTTTTGAAGATGAAGCAGGAATGGGAAACCAGGACTCCAGTGACCGATCTAACTCCCATATTATCAAGCCTTTCTTTCTCCCTTCCTTTGTTTAGGAAATACAAAATATAGTGTCTTTTAGAAGAGGAACTGAGATAATGCTGCCTCATAATGATTAGTAATCAGGGGATCAGCTCATAGCCCTGAGAGATGGGAGCTATATTCAACAGAACATGACAATTTTGAGTTTCAGTCATTCTTTTATATCTGAGTGAGAGTTCTACCAACTCGACTGCTTGTTATAAGAAACTTCTATCTGCCTGGGATTTTTGGTTGGATCAAAGAACGCCTTCAGAACTGAACTACCTGGAAGTGCTTAGTTAGAAGGAATCATCTCAGCATACCTAAAAGTATCCCTGTTCAAAAATCTTTTCCCAAATACCTGGCACTTACAGCTTAGCTTATCAAGATTTAGGTCATTTTCAACATAGTAGCTATTAGAAGTCTAATCTCTTAGGAAGGAATTCTGTAAGGTTGTGTGACACTTGAGTGTGTGTGTGGGGGGTGTATTTTTTATTTAAATATGATTTATTTGCCTGAAAAGAAAGGTAAGTCACTTTGTGAATCTAGTCTTTTCTAGTAGATGCACTGACATAAATAGGACCTAGAAGAGTTACTCTGTGTGAGTTTTCCTTTTTCCAGTAGATGTACAGCTAAAGAATTAAGCCTTCTATTAGCTAAGTATTCACAAGCAGAAATGTCACATCTTCAAATGCAGTCTTATTTAAAAATATTTTGGAAACAATTTGGGGGATATTTTTCATTTTTTACTTATTCTGCATGTCCTATTCTGTCAAGTTAATCACATTTTGTGTTTTTCTCCAGTTTCAGCGATGTTTTAAGCCTTTCTTGTATACATGTTCTAGTAAACACATCAGAAGTGTGATATTAAAAAAAAAAAAAAAGTATGTACATATTTCAAAATGGAATTTACTGCTGTTATGCTTCCTAAACTTTTCCAATTAGCTAACTCTAGACTTCTGTGAAACTAGGTTGTAGTTATTTTAATGATGAAGAAAATCGATTCCGGTATTTCATGTATGCATATTAATGAAGACAACTTTAAATTCAAATGTACAAATAGTCCCTTTGGAAGGTTATACACTATTATTTAATCAGGCATGGAAAGTAATGCTATGTAATTTATGCATCTCCTACAGATTAGCTAGTAAAGATCAGATGTTTTCAATGATAGGCATAATGTAAACAGACTCAAAGTAGCCCCATAATCACAACTGTAAAAATGTCTATGAAATTTCCTCTGCTTGGAGATATTCTTTAAAGAAAAAAAAAGATGCAAAGCTCCTTAGATAAGTGACACTTTGCTTATTATTTATTCTCTTCTACTAAAACTTTTGGCGGAGAATGGATGTGTCATGAGAGATGATGCATTTTTTTATATTTCTGAAATAGATGAGATCATCTTTAACTGTTGTCTAAGCAATCACTGGCTATCATACAGTTTAGAACAAGTTGATGATGTTTTTCTTTATAATTCTGTTTATATTGTATGCTTTCCAAAGGCCTAGCAATGGTTTTATTCTGGTTCCAGTAGAACTCTGTCAACTCAAATTAAGAACACCAGAAAGATGAGATTTAGATATTCCCCTCTCAGTTGCCATTTTGTGCTTCTCCAGTGAGCTGAATCAAAACTAATCCTACAAAATGGTGGGTAAGTTTAAACCCTTTTTTTCAAAAAACAGTTAATATGCAGTAGTGTATTGATGGAAGTTCATTGTTTCACATAACTAGTCCCCAGCAATCAGAATTACACTTTTGACCATTACTTCTATTACAGGGAAAAAAAAAATCCATAGATATGTTCTTATTAAATGTCAGAGAAATTAAATGCCAGATCACAGTAGAGAATTACTAATCTGAAGAAACAATTGCCTAAATACATTGGAGGAAAATTATGTTCCTGCTATTTATGTTAAACAAGGAATACTGTTCCAGTGGCACCAGTCATACATGTACTTGTTGTTGTGACTCCTTTTGGTCAGATTTTCTTACTGACCACTGGGAGTTTCAGACAGCTTGAATAAGGCTGGGTTTGAAGAAATACTGCAAAGAAAAGTGTCAAAAGAAATTACTGAAACTTGAAGCATTTATTAATAAGAAGCACAACAAGCCAATATCTGCCATTGTGTGCAGAGAAGACCAAGAAGTTTACTAATTAGTCTTTAAACTTTCTTTGGAGATGAAAAAAAGTCACAGTAATAATAGATGAGCAGTTAAAGGATATTAAACATGGTCCAAAAAGCTTAGCCATAAAAGATAAAAGCAGCAGTTACTCACATGGCCTGAGATAATTTCTTGCATGTAGTAATAGCATCCCTCCCCCTAATGCCTAGCCTTGAGACCTGGCACATGCCGATAAGGTTCAAGAGTGAGCTTTTCCCAGGTTTAGGTTTTCTCCCAGCCTCTCCAACCTCCCCCTTCTCCATCATTTGCAGCTGCTTTGAAGAGCTGTGTTATCAGCTCCTCAACCAGGAGACAAACACATGGTAGTTCGGATATTTAAATTCCTCCCAGCTCTAATCATTTCACCCTGTCAGGAAAGAGGGCAGAAATAATAACAAAAAAAAAGGTTAAAACTTGCAAACTGTGAGCCCATGTCAGTTCTAACTTGCTTCATCTGGCTTTTGTTGTTCTTCTCCCTCCCCCTGATTTTCTTTTACGAGACTGCTTATAGTAAAGAAAAAATAAAGCCAAAGTTTAAACTATATGCCTCTGCCTGTCCCCAGGTGTTCATCCGCCTGATATTATAGATCTGCACTCGTCTTCCCTTGCTGTCTTAAAATAATAACAATAATATTGTAGTTGTAGCAGTAATGACATTAACCCACACAGGGAGGCACATGATGTTAGTTTTTGATGGCTGATATCCTCTGTGTGATCATCTGAAGGCCTTACTAACTTATTTCAATTAGCATGTCAAGCATAAATTTGAAATATTGCCAAGACAGAGACAGGGAAAATGCAAAAACAAAGTTTTCTTTCTTAGGTGGGATTAGATTGAAATGATAATGAAGCTGCCAAAGTAATTTGAATGTTGCAGCCAGAAGAGGTGATGCCCTTCCTGGCTGACTGATTTTCTATTGGCGGCCTGTCATAATTTATAAAACATAATCCATAGAGCAATACGAACAAAGGAACGCCTGGCAGGCCAGTGTTGATAAGAGAGCCCAGGAAGACCTCTGGTAAGTACAAATAATGTCATGGGGTCGTTCAACACCGTTGGTTTTTGGATCTTCTCTCTCAAATTCCTTCATAACTAAAGCCCATCTGATCCATCTGGGGAAGGAGGGGGTGAGTGGGGTTGGATTAGCAACAGTGATGGCTTAGGATTTCTAATTTTTATTTATTTCAGCAAATGCTACGTCTTCTGTGCAGTCACAGAGCAGCTACAATTTCCTTTCTGCAAAATAGGAATGTATGTAAGAGTCTGTTTGACAAATCTGTTTTTTTTTTATTCTCCTTGTCCATTTTCACTAGTTTTTGGGGATATTTTGTGGCTCTAAGGGGACATGGCTGAAGCAGAGTGGGATGGTCTCTCCTTTTCCTTTTTA
>JAUBNY010000477.1:10130973-10167455 GCA_032275445.1 Crypturellus soui
ATCATCATCATCATCATCATCATTTACTATTGGAAAAGACAAATTCTTTTATCTGATCTTTTGCACAGCCAAATTATTGGAGTATCAAAAGAGGACTTTTTGTCAATTTTGAAAGTACTCAGAGAAGATAGTGCCTTTTGCATATTTTGTTTTTCAATTTGATTTTCCTCTTAAATTCTGCTTTTCTCAGTTGCATCAGCAGCCCTATGCTATAAACCAGTTGTTCTCCATCCCTCGTGTTTATGCTTCCCAGATTTTAATATGAACCAACAGGGATCAATAGATATATCATTCAGTTGCTGGGTTAGCCTAGTTATACTTGGGAGATTCAGCCTTCCGGAGTCACTGAGTTTAGCTGCCTATTAAAGTACAAGTATTCCTGGCAGCTACTAAGCTGCACAGCCCTTGACACAGACATAGAGAGAAGATTCATGCTGTTCAGAATGGCTAAGTGGGATTTCATGATGTGAAAAATCAGAGCAGGCTCTTTATGGCTGCAAGAACTGCCTAGACTTCTTTTCATTAGTATGATGCATTTGTATTAATTTTACTAACTACACTTAAAATTTTCTGTGACTTTTATGTTTATTACTGGTCAACTGTCACTACCAATTTATGAATATTTAAGAATAATCTAATTACTTTTAAATCTCTAGCACAGATTGAAATTTGTCAGAGGGCAGAAAATTTCAGCTCGTGGATGTCTCATTTTTATTGATAGGGAACCATATGTGATAGCTACATGAACCAGATATATTGTGATATTAAAATGCATGGGTGTCTAGATGCCTTTATGTGTATGAATAGATATATGGTTAGATTTATCAAGTTCAAGACAGCAGTAAAAATTGAATTTTGCGTGTAATAGTAATGTGCAGTAAATTATTTCCTGAAAAAGAAAAATGTCTTATTGTCAAAAATGTTCTTAAAAATATTGAGACTTGAAATTTTAAAAATACTTTAAGCAAGTTTAATACTTTAAGCAACATTTCCTACTTAGCAACCATTTAATTCTTTATGTATTTTCCTCCATTTTAATGTTGGTGTCATTTTAGAAGTATAGGGGGTTTCCCCTCCCCTATAATGAGTGGAAAAGAAGGAAGAGGAGTGGAAAAGATAGTTATAAATCCCAAAGAAGGACAGATAAAAAAAAAAGTAAAAATAAAACATCAAAGATGAAAACATTGACAAGCAATATGAACAGTGATAATTTTCTAAAACACAAATCTCTAGTACTATTGAATAAGAAAAGTGTCAACATTTCTTTATTTTTCAGATTTTTTTCTTCTGGTGTAGAAACCTCTCACTGTTTTCTGTGACTTCCATGACAGTTTTGAGCCTTTAAGAAGATTTAAATGTTGTGCTCTATTTTGGATGCTCAAGTCTTGAAAAGCAGGATGGCAATTCATTACTGTGAATCTGCTCAATGGACCGATGCTTATGTTGTGACTAGCAGAGGTGGCAGAGTAGGGCAACAAGCCTTGTGCTGAACTGGAAAGCACTGAGGAATTCATTCCACTACTGTGCTAGGTGTCTGTCTAAGAGTCAAAGAAGATATGTCAACATAGAAGCTTCTTAAAGTGAACTAGGTAAAGAGCTTAAAAATTTGAACTTGTGAGATATTAAAATACCAAAGCAAGTAAGTGTATTAATAACATGTATTAGTATTAAAAATTGAAAACTGATGATCTGTTCACAGACTTCCTCAGTAAACTCATGTATAATAGAACCTGCAAGGCTGAAAAGTTTAGATAGTTAAATAGGTCTTTTCCACTTCTATGAGACTAAAGCTAAAAGAGAACATGGTTATTTCCCAGATGACTAAATGGCCTGGAGCCATTAAGGCTGTTCAGATTCATAATATTTTTATAACAGTGGGGAATTTGCTTCATTGAGTTCTCAGCTCCATTCAAAAAGCACAGATTAGGACCATTTCCTTCATGCCTATGTCTCCTGCTGACTTCAAAGGAAGAGGAGTAAAGACAGGCAGACATGTCTGTCTTTACAAGTTTATTCATTTGTCTTTGCCTTCTGCTCTGGTCATGTGTGTTTTAATACATTGCTCTAGCACTTTTTTGTTTGTTGTTACCTGAAGTTCCATTTATTTAACTACTGTATCACTTAGTGAGCTCATTACCCTGCACGTTACTTAAAGGTTGGAAACAGTTTTATGCTCCCTGTGCAGCACAGAAGTGCTAAGATTTTTCTGGTCTTTGGGCTGTCCAGAAGGAATATGAAAGTGTTACCGTAGTCTGTCCCAGGGGTATATCTCAGGGAAGGAACCTCAGAGCCCTAGAGATTAATTAACACAGAGGACTTAAAGGTGGTCCAGAGAGTAAGTAGGATGCAGGAGTTAATTATTAGGTACAGCCTAGATTAGGTAAACTCGTCACCTATAAAGAGCAAGAAGTTCCTCCTGACGCTGAATTGCACTGACCATGAGTCAGTACAGGATTTTTAGAAAAGTACAACAGCTGAATCCAGTTAGGTCCAGAGCCATCAAAGGCAGATTCTTTAAGAGCTAAAACGAACAAAGGTCTGTTGAGTAGTAGCCAATGTGGGGGATGAGGAGGAGAGATGAGCCCAACCTGAGAACACAGTGGGTGCTTTGTTTCCTGTTGTTTGCTGTTTACAGATTAAAGAGCTCCACAATGGGAAGATGGCCAGAAATCACAGTGGTTTGGGTTGTTTTGGTTGCACTAGAAAACAAACAAACAGCTCCTGAAACACTGAACTTCCAGAGGGATTTAGGGCTTCTTATGTGCTTGCATCTAGAGGCATATCTAGTCTGATTTCTAAATATGTCAATATCACAAATCTAAATTGGACGTAAGAATCTATTTAGGGATGTAAAAATTCAAAACATTTTCATGGGGGTGTGCAAACATATCTCACAAGATACCCAAGAAAAGCAAATGAAAATATAAAACAGTAATTGAGGCTGAAAAGTAATGTAAATTGGAAGTCTTGTGGTGCTTCTCATCTAGAGATGTTGATGAATAAGGCACCCCGAGTAGTTTAACAGGAAGGATATGCCCATGCCAAGAATGTTTGTGGAAAGGGAGGTACATCTAATCATAGAGCAATTCTGTATAGGAAGAAGCTTGGAAAATTTCAGTTCGTTTAAATTATTATTTTTGAAAACATGCTTCTGTTTCTATTTTCAAGCCCATCCTATATTCTTCCCTTCCCACACTTCTGACAACTAGCAGGTGTGTTTGAGTTATTATTTTTATTACTATTATTATTACTGAATTGTTTCTGTGTAGACAATGGCTCTGCCTGGGCCTGTTCTGTTAATGCGAGCAGTTGCTTTTGCTTATTTATGTTTTGGGGGAGAAAAAAAAAGTTAATACATTGCTAATATGACATTCATGCATTTTAAGCTTTGCATTTGAAAGAAAGAAGTCCTTTCAAAGCACAGAAAGTATTTAGCCAATCTATCCATCATGCCTTTGGAGCACTGTTCAGGCAACTGTTTAATTCTTCGTAGCAGCACTGCACAGGAATATGATTTTCCTGTTCAAGAACTTTAATCAAAGTTAAGCTTGACAACATTGCTTGCATTTGTTTCAAGGGCAATTTTTTAGGGTGCTTGTATTTACATCCATAGTAAGGGGATAAGGATTTATCAGGTACTTCACAGCTCTTCAAATCCTGCTGTGCAGTCATTGAGAGCAGAAGACTAGAATTCTTAAAAAGAAAAAAAAATTCATAAACAGGCTTTCTATCTTTTAAAAATAGGAAACAGAATTAATGTTCTGTTGCAACAGAATGTTGCTTACTAGTTCCTCTCAATCAGACTAGTATTAATAAGGCCTATAAACTGATATTAATGGTATGTGCTAATTTCTGATCATACTCAGTATCTTTCTTCAAGAGACCTCTTGGCTTTATTGTCCCCCTGTTCAAACCCATTGGTCATTTGGGGAGAATACAGTATGATGCCATTAGCATACTGCTGCCACAGCTGTTAAAATATTGCTTCCCTGAAAACGCAGTGAAGATTTCTACACCAGCTGGAATCAACTGAAAACATGAAACACCAATTTCAGTAGAATCTGAGTAGGAGTTTGAACTCTTAAGTGTACAGGAAGAAAAAATTTATGAGATTCATAATGTTTTGATGAGGTCTTTTGAGAACCATAATATTTTGATGAGACTTCTTTTTTTTTGGTGAATCAGATCACCGTATTGCTCTCATGGACCTTACAGCACTCAACCTACCAATAGATGATAGAATGTTACAGAGTGAAATCAAACTAACCTAGTGATTCAGCCAACACTTAATAAAGATACATACGGAGTTAAAAAAATGGGAATATAGGCAAGATTCTGGGCCAAATTTATTTTCACTTATAGGAAAGAAGTGTTTTTCTTAAGTTTCTGTTCATTGATTCAGTTGCTCTCAAGAACTCATCTTTTGCCTTAGCTCAGGGCTAGAGATTCAGAGGGGAAGGCACTGTGGTGACTGATGGACCTGATTGTTTGCAAAAAAAATGAATTAAAAAACACCAGTGACTGTCAGTTTGTCTTGACATATTTTAGGTGATTACCTAAGCATTGGAAAATCATTTGAGATAACAATATTTGCTGATTTAATAGATCTACAGTTCTGAAAGCTGAGCAATTTCAGTGAGATTGGTGTCATTAGGGCAGATCTACCTGACCATTTATTTCCTTTTATTTCCATTTTTTTTCCTCCAAGTTGATTAATAACCTGAAAACAGCCACCAGCACTTGCTCACAGAACTGGATTTACCAGAGAGTCTCTTGGGGGTTTTCCATCTCCATGTTCTCTAGAGCTACCCAACACACGTCCTTCAGATCTCCTCAGTATGCATCCAGAACTGAACCCACCCTTTAATTACGATGCTGCTGTCTGTCCATGATTTATTGTAAGAAATCAAGATGGATAAGGTCTGAGATTTTTGTCCTTTTTGTCAAAGGTTTACATCTCTCTATTGCTTTACCTTTAGGGAGAAGGAGAAAACAAAAGGAAGCCAAACACCCGAGAAGTCTAACCAGTTGTTCTAAACATGGAGGGGGGGAGCAGAGGGAGGAAAATCCTTCGCTGACCCCCAGAGGCAATTAGCTTACAATAACGAGTCATGAGACTTCATTAGTTGCTCTCTGCTAGACAGTATTGCTCCCTTCTCAACAAGCCCACACACCATGTGTTCTAATCAGCTAATTACTGCTATATTTCTATCTTATCCTATTCCACAAATGGTATTAGAAAGAAGATAATACCACAGATCTTCAAACCAACTTTCACAAACAGTCTGTGACAAGTTCTTCTTTGGGCTCATGCAGGTACAAAGGCCCCTTTGCTTTGTACTTATCACTATATTATGTCTGACAAGTACCTCATTACGTTCAGACATTTCAATAGATAAATTTGACACAGGTGACCAAAGGACTTTTTCAGAAGCTGAAGCTGAAATTCTTTAATCCCTGAGCAGACTGTGGAGTGAAGGAGGTTCAGCTACTATTTTCTTCCTATATTTGTCCATCGGGATGAATTGGAGAACTTTCTTGTCCAGGAGCCGTTCTGAGCATCATTATGCAAAATATTTTCATTATTTCAATATTTTTCATTAAATTTTATTTTGATTTATTGTAATCCCTGTTTTTCATTTTTATACTGCGGACAGGCACATTATTTAATTTCGGCTACAGAATGTTTAACCTTTGCCTTAACCTGTTTGCTTTAACATATTGATGCTTTTCAAACCAATGTAAAATTTTATACTTCATCCATTTAAACATGGTCAAAATAGCAAATGTATTTTTTTTTTGTCATCTAAAGTACCTCCATCCACATTTCTTGTTTCCAGATCTATCTTTTTAAGGTTGAAATAGTACTTTTCCTCCAATTTCTCTGAAATACATCTTGATATATTGCTCTTTTTATACCTCTGGAAATACTCAGATTAAGATCAGTTCATACTAGTGAAGGACAAGTCTCAAAAGGTTCAAATCAGAGCACCCGTGCATTTTTTATGCTTACACAAATATCTGTTATTCTGAAATAAACTGGTCTGAAAACCATGAAGACATGACTGCACTGACTGCAACGTGTCACTGTGTCACAGGGTTTGCAAGGGGTCCTGACAAGGGATCCTGCTATGATGTTATGGCATAACACAATGCTCAGTATTTCACACTGACACTTCTGCTGACCATCCCTGTTCCCATTGTTATGCACATGACCTACAAACCCCCTAATATTAGTGTTGTAGCACACTGTACAATTAGGTGTCCAGAACACACCTTTAATATACACTCATTTTTTATGGGTAAGCAAAGTAGTTAAAATAGATGGAATTTGAGGAAATCTAAAAGTAATTCTTAAAACTTGGAATCTGAAGTTTTCCATTAAAATCATGTATTTATAAGTATATTCTCTAAAAATCACTAATTAAACCACAGTGAATCCAAAACATTTAGATGGTCTGTGCATACATGCTGCAAAAAGGAAGTCTTATTTCATTGGGCATATTGTCCTTTCCATTAACATACTTGCTCTGCAAAACTCTGAAATCCTGTGCTCTTGAAACATAGACAGGTTTCATGTAGGATGCAGTTTAAGCACTTGCATGGCTTGTTTAATTAATTTCTCTCACTATTGGCTGTAACTTCAATCAGCTGCAGAGGCTCAGATTTCACAGGTGTGTTTGTGTGTTTGTTTGGTTGGTTTTTATAAAGCAGCAAGACACCCTCCTCCTGGCTTATTAGTGTTCTGATGCCTCAGCAGATTATTTTTCTTTTAGGGCCTGGAGGCTAGAGGGCTGAGCATAGATGAGATGCAAGGTAGCAGGCACGTTGCTGCCTGCTGAAGCCACCTTTCCACTTCCACCCAGAGCTGGGCTTTGCTTCTGGAGGTCTCCAGCCTGGAGGTGCTTGCGCTGAGACCTGCTACATCACCAGCTATTTATATAATAGGCACAAACACCAATAAACACCTCCTTCTCCTTTTGTTTGATCTTCTGTGCTCTTTGGGGAATTTGTCTTCAAAAGCTACAAGGAAAAGGCATATGTAGTGATGCTACCTCCCTTAGAAGGTAAGGCCTGCAAGTGTTAGAAATTTTCTTGGCACCTATACCCAAAGACATGTGTCTGACCAATATGCTAGCAGGCATGAGGCCATTTGGCAGATGGATACGAGTGTACTTAGCCAAGAAATATGTTCGTCAATTGTGTATGCTGAGGGCATAATGTTCACCTAGGGAATTCAAAATGGATCTCAAGCCATGTAGGTCTCTACACCCATGATAAAGCTATCAGTCTAGAGTCTGCAAACACAGTGATTCAAAATTTAGGTCTTTTAGGTATTTGAGGTATGTAATGTAAACTGTAACATTAAAGTTTCCTTACACTACCTAATAGATTTTTTTTTTTAAATCACAGTTAAAAGCATTATGACTGTTCCCTAGTCAAAGATTTTTTTTATATATATATATATATATATATATATATATACAAATATACAGAGAGAGAGAGAGAGAGTTAGGTTAAGTAAATATTTAATTTTTTGTCTTTTTTTTTGATAATTTAGTCTTTCTAAAGGGTGCAATAATACCTTGTTTTCGGTCAGCTTTTGATCACAAAAAACAGCTTTTGAAGTAAATTAAAAGATTTTCACTGACTTAGGGCTTATGCTCAAGCTGAGACTGATTGTCCCATCTAAGTTCTATTGCTCATACTGATGTTGATTCATGTAAGAACTTATACAGCAATAAATAACAAGATCAGTATCTATTCATAAATTTCTTGAAAAATAAACTCAGCTAGTGAAGTGCTGTAGGAGCAACTCCCATTTTTGTCCATTACACATTATGTTTATGTGAAAAGTGAGATCCCAGTTACAAAGTGTCAGCTTATAAAAGTTAAGCATTGTCATGAAGATAGATTTTAATAAATCAGATTTTTTTAGTCAATAAGTCTTGTTCTGGAAAAGTCTGACCTTCCCTATCTATATATGCAGAGAATTAGATTATCTCCCAGTGAAGGTTAATGAGAAGAGTTTAGGGCTACCACCGCTTGTCAGAGTACAATAGACTTGTGCTGGAATAAATCAGTGCTAAAAAAAAAAATGCATTTTTATCTCCTTGTTTTGCATACATGATTCCTATCAAAGTTTAAACAAGATATTATGTGAGCATTAAGGACAGGATGCACACCTGCATTTTGGTGAGCTGCTCCATTTTCTGTAATCATATTCTGAATTCCTTTTAATAACATATGAATAGTAATTAAGAGAACCTTTCATATTTGCATGTAAATCCTTGAAAACTGTTTTCAGCTAAACAAGTTAATTGTTTTATTTGACCTTATGCTGTACTGTCTCTGAGAAAGCTCTCTATCATCCTCATTACAAATTTATTTTGTGTTGTTTCTTATTAGCAGATGTTTTCCTTCCTTTTTGCCATTCATTATGGTGTTATTGTGTATGTAAATACTTAATTTAATTGCCTCATTCAGTGTTTACAACAGTATTTTCCTTATGGAAGCAACATAATATATACTGCATGTTTCTATCAGATTTTTGTAGCTCAGGCTTCTAATACAGTTTGACAATTTTCTTTAATCATTCACTTTCTGTTTTTATTTACTTTTTGAATGTTCTTTTCAGGGAGGCTTTTTAAGTAAGGAGTATCATTCACTGCAGGCCTGATCCTGCTCAAGAGTGCATCAGTCAGAGAGGAAGGTTCTCAGAACCCTTCAATAAGGCCTACCCAGTATTTTTTCAATGAAGATATTCAAGGTCTTCTATAAAAGGCCATAAATGAATATATCAAGAGACATTGCTTCATTCTTGCATAGTAATTTCTGTTTGGACATCTTAACATTATTTATAAATTTTTACAATATATACAGCTAGGGAAATGTTACTATGTTCTTTTTATTCGTGAAAAAATTCTTACTTATATACACAGAGATTCTAGGTGCCTATTTTCCACCAATGTGAAGCTGTCCCTTTGAATCATTGCACATTATTACTTTGGAAAATTATTTCTTCAGAATAAATTGACTGACTTTAACTTTTACAAGGATTTTAAGCTGCACAGCAAAAAGAGAAAGTTCAGTTGATGTTTGTTGCCTAACAAAAATATAGTATCCAAATTCAGGAATATCTTCAAAGAATTGACAGTTTTTCTCTACGACTGGCAAAGCGGTGACTTATTGCTTACATTTCTCTTTTTTCTTAGGTGTATTTATTCATATATTTGCCTTAGGGAGGATTGTTTTATCCAGAGTGAATATGACAAATGAATTGAACAGCTGAGCAGATGTACCGAGAGTTTCGCTAGCAGGTACACATTCTTATAGATGAGAAGATCCATATCCATTTCATTACATTACAGCAATGTTACCTGGAAAAAAAAAAAGGGAAAAAAAGAGCAAGAAGAGATCAAAAAGCCCCAATGTTATCAAACATTTATAATGTTTTGCTATGAGTTGAAGAGCTGCAATTAGTTATTTGAAAAGAAATGTATCTGACAGCCATGATTTGATGTATTACAAGTACTGTCGATGGGTGAATTTGGCTGAATCATACTTAAAGGGAAGAGAAATCATTGTTCGGTGTTAAAGTCTCAATATCCCAATACATTATTTGCCACCTTAAATGTAGTAATAATTGATAAATATGTAAATAATTCAGTATTCACTTTATCTTCTGAAAACAGCAGACCTTGTAGTCTTAGGGGCAGCTTCAAAATTATGCACACAAGGAAAATAAATCACTGTAGTGCTCACTTTTCAAATGCCTAACCTAGTTAAACTTGAAATCTGAACTGATAGTGGCGAGTCAGGCATCTTGGCTCTTGTGGCCCGTGTGTAGGAGAGATGAGTCACGGAGGCAGGAGAGGGTGGGAGGCTCCGCGGAGGGCAGCGGGGCTGAGGCAGGCCCCTGGCACCCTGCCCATCTCGGGACACGGGACATGTCTCTGCAGGGCTTCGCTGGGCATTGCTGAAGCAGCTCCGAGCAAGCTGGTTTGCTTCATGCCGTACAGCGATGTGCCACTGAAAGATAATCATTCGGATCTGGGAAGCCGTACAAACATGCCAGTTAATTACCCTGCCCTCCGTTTGCACAGCTGCACAGCTCCAGGTTCAGTCTGACACGGTGCAGTACAGTGTAGGCATGCCCTTGGGTGTCTCCCCTCTGCAGATTTCCAAGCTGATTTCCTTTTTGTAGCTGGCCACCTAAGCAGTTCCTCAAAAACCACATAGGGATTAGTCCTTTCAAAACCCACCTAGAGCAGGCAGAGGTGGAACACCCTCTCTTCTGTGCAACATATCAACAGGCAGCATCGTATTCAAATGAAGGTAGGCAGAATTTAATTTCAGTCAATTTAATTTCAGTGCCTACTCTGCTTATATTAAGATAAGATGTTTGAAATGGAGCAACTTCAACAAAGGAAGCAACCAGCTCCCCTGGTTCAACAGAAATTCTTTGACTTTATATGAAGTCTTCAGTTTCCAACAGCTCGGGTCTCCAAGCAGGTTTCTGACTTCTCCTCCAGGTGAGTTCTTGGCCTACTTGGATAGAAGGTAAAAGTACGAAAGAGAACGAGACATTACAACCATTTCATTTCCACCTTTCTTCAAGAATCTTAAATAAAACATACCCTTAGCAGAGTTAGTAATGATAAACTACAGCACTACCTATAAAGTAGTATTCATTTATAAAAGCCTTGCAAAGTCTTGCTGCTTATGTGACAACCTGGAAACACTTCAAGGTCCTGCAGTGGCCAAAGCTGCACTTAAGCAGAGTCATCAGAGAGAAAAAATATGTCCAGTTTACATGTGTGACATTTACATTCAAGTTCAGCAGAAATTTTTGTGCAGACTGTAAATGTTATGGATTTTTTTTTTGTTTAAGTTTTAATTGTTGTCATCTATGAAGTTGTCTCCCTGATTTTTTTATGTGCTCCCAAATGCATGTGATTGCAGAGGAGCACTCCAGTGTTCCTAGAGGTACAAGGCTTTACAAACATTTCATATAGTCATGAAATTAGATGCTTTGAGCAGGAGATGGCTCAGTGTGAATCCCTTTTTAGTACCATCCAGTTTTGGGTCTTGTGAAGGACAAGCTCAGCTTTCATTTGGAAGGGGAAAATAAAATAAAATAAGGAAATCAAATCGTTCCTAGCTGAGAGAGTCCTGGAAATGTAGACGAGTGAAAGCCAATATAAACTAAGACAGAAATGAGCAGCTGGACTCCACTTTAGCAGCTGGAAGCTGTGGGGAATCTTAAGTTCTCCACACTTCTCAGGAGCATGCTTACACTCTCCATGAAAATGGGTCAGTTATGTAGGGGTATCGCAAAAACATGAGCAGGAAGGAGCCTCGAGAGGTCATGTAACTCCTGTCCCTTTCCCAGCCCTTATTCTTCTCAAAGGCCAGGCTGGTCCTGTGATTAATTTGTTTCATCTTTCCCCAGCCTAAATAAACAGATATAAACAAACACTGCATTAAGGCCACAAAGAACTCCCTTTTTTCTGCTGCATCTTGTGAGAAGATGGAGGCCATTCTTCATAGTTCAAAATAAGCCATGATAATTTGTCATCTCCAAGATTCATTTGTAATGCTCAGCATTTAGATACAAATGAAAAATAGCAGAAATTGTTTATCTAAGGATTGCTGCTTTGATTTTAAATTTGGGTGGAATGATTTTACAGGTTCTCTTTCCTAGCAACTCACTGTCTCATAAGGGTTCAGCAAACATCACTAGTAATGTTTGTTAATACCTTTCTGGAGGATTTTTATATACTGCTGTGAAGCAGGCCATGTAACAAACTGAATGGGATAACACAGAATGGTTTAATATGGGACAGAGTGTGGTTTTTTTTTTTTTTTTTTATATGTGCTATTTTCCTTGTGCTGAATGATATTCATGTAAAGGAACTGATGCCATGACAAAATGCACTTGTCTTGATAGTTACACGTTTAAGTGGGAGAGAGAAAGCAAACAGAAATGCATGTTAGAAAAAATGCTTTAATGAGGAAAACTATACAGGATTTTTCTCAAAATTTTAGGAAAAAAATTTAGGAAAGCCTCCACTACAAATATTCATCCTAAATACGTAGAATTCCAGCTGTTTATCTTAGGCTCTAATCTCTACCCTTCAGTATATCTGAGAAGGTAGATTTTACATCAGTGTATTGATGGATTGTAGGAAAATTCATCTTTCTGTTTACCAAAATAATGCTTAAGACACTTTGTAGCCCTGTATGGGTAATATAGCCCTATGTATTCATACATACATATATTTACATATATACATATATATGAATATAACCTGCAGCCCTGCATGTGCACGTATAAATATGAATATAACCTGCCAGTTATAGTATGTGAAGAAAACCTACAAGTCCTTCATCCCTCACATTTCTCCCTTCCTGATTTATCCCATACCTACCTTAAGCTTTACTTAATTTCTTCATTAATATATTCCTTTGGAGGTAGTGTGGAACAAATAGAGAATTTCTTCAGAAAGTTATCCCTCTCTTGCTTTCGCAAATAACCTCTCCCTCCTTTCTGCCTTTTCTGAATCCTCTAAATACCTTCCATTCTAAAAACAAAAAAGATAAAAATATCTCACTGACACAACTCAGTGGATTTGACACAGCATTAAAAGGCATCTATCCCCCAGGCCTTAAAGATGATTCCTTTTTCAGGACTCAGAACAAAAGAAGTACAAAAGATAAATAAAATGCTGAATAACAGTCACGAAACTGAGGGGTGTTCTTCTCTGTGGCTTCTCAGATTATCTATGCTGAGATAATGATAGAGTGTTTGTGAATTGCTACATCCTCTGGTATTTGAGTTAATCCTTAACTTGTATTTAGTTCTCTCAGAATATTGGATTTGAGTGATTTTGTAGCATATTCTGTTCGTGCATTGTTTCAAGAGAAACAGCATTCAGATCCTGGCCTGGACACCTTCACAGATGTGCAAGTGTAGAGAATCCTCATTACACATATCCCTTTCCTCATCATCCTCACTCATTATGTATGAAAAAAATTACATTTGCACTGTAGCATTCTTCCTTCCCAAAAAACAATGTTGAAAGATTTAAAAGATTTGCAGTGTCATACGGACTTTACATACATATTTTTGAAGTGTATCTTTGCTCCAGCACTGTTTCCAGAGGGATTTTAACACAAACTTTTATATAAAATACTGTACATAATTTAATTCTTTTAGTAATACACAAAGATAAATGTAATATTTCAGTAATGCTCAGAGAACATTTTACTGTCTTTTTGTTTTGTATTCCTTTGCATAAATTCTTAGTCAGATTAACCTAGGTGGGTTTGCAATGTGAAGGACTGCAGATATTCATACGTCAATATGGATGACCATTCTCACTTGATCAAGTCTTCTAAGAGTAAAATAGAAATTTATATATGTTTTACTCTGCCTTGCTGTATTTCCAGAGCATTGTTTCCTGTCTGCATACTGAATTCTGATTTCAGTGGCACTTTAACTTACTAATTTACCAGTTTAGACTTTCTGTTTCAAAAATGACAATTTCTATTAGCTAAAAAAAAGTGTTTTCTGAAAAGGATGTTTTTATTTATTTGTATGGATTTCAAAGACATTCATCTTATTGTGTTATATATTTCAATAGTATGTTACTTTGGTGTAGTAGACAGATTTTTTTTCAGATTTTTTTTTATCAGTGAAATATTTGAAAGTCTGTTGGGATAGACTTTAATTCGTATTCAGGACAAACTTAACCTGAACATCTGATAGAATTTAAAATGTTACTTCTAATCAAATCATTTTTATTCATCTGGAAGATGTGTTTTTCTTAATTCTAAATGGAAGTGTCATATGGTTAGTCCAAGGATAAATTACAGCACCAAAATTCATGTAGTGGAAAAGCTGCTAGCACAATTGAACTAGTCTAGCTTTGTAGACCCAAGAGGAACACTTCTTAGCTTCAAGAAATGGAGTATGAGGTCTGCTATACTGGCTAGTAGCTAGACAAGAATGCATAACTCTCCTAATGTAAAACATATTACAATCTGGGCCTCTAAAAAGAGCAACAGTTTCTCAAATGTCTAAAAAATGATTAATGTTTATAATGAGATTTTCCTCGCCACTCCCTTTGCTTGCCATGTAGACAAGTTTATCTACATGTAGACATGTATCATACTTGCATATTTGTATAAGCAAGTATTTTCATTTGGTACTAGGTAGAAGGGAAGTGACCAATACTAGAGGTAGTATAACCCAACATGACTCCTTCAGTGGAACCAGGATCCAATCTGGAGAACATCAGCTGACAATTTTGACCAGAATGTGTTTTCCTCAAAGAAGCTCTGTTTCACATCCTGTTAAATGTTATAATTCCATTGATTTAGGTAAGCAGTCTTAATTTTTACTGGCACTAGTGAGAGTATAAGATTCCAGCTCCAAACTGCTTCTTCCTTCCCTATGCTTCCCTTAATTCCTTTCCATTACTTTTTTATTCTAAATTTCCTGTTACCTCCACTTTTTGAACATTAGAAAACTATGTGGACACTGGCAATAGAACAGGAAAGTATCTCATTCATTAGCCAGAAAACGAACATGGCCTGAAGACAGATGCTCTCTGGAGCTTGTAACTCTGATAACAGCCTCAACATTGACTTTGGATTACAAATACAGAATATTTTACACAATGGTCTGGATCATCTATTTTAAGTAAGCATCCAAAACTTTTAAGTACTTCCAGGCAGGGTACCAAAATCAGTAAAATTACGTTTCTCTCTAAAAATCAGTGTGCTATTCTGTATTCAGCTTTGTCATGAGGCTGTGTTTTGAGACTGACTTGCTAAATTTGGAGAGAAAACTACAGTGCCCCATTCTTCCTCCTGCTAAACAGCCTTCTCAGTGGAAGTACTGTCTTGTCACTGCTGCTGTTCCTGATGTGCTTTTAGACTAATGACTGAATTTTAAACACTTGTCTAATGTGTCTACCCCTAATCAGTGCAACCTACCATAGAGTGTGTACTTTATTTTTATTGCCATTCAGTTGATAGGCTTAAACTTAAGCACTTAAGTGCTTTGATGAATGAGAAAGGAGGAGAATTTTACCTAAACGTTTGCTGCATTTTTAGATAGATACAAGTGACCATAGTTTGGGATTTCCTTTTTCATTCAGTTGTAGGATGAATAACAGTTATAAGATCTTCAGAGGAAACTCTATTCTCATTTACTTTGATGTTCTTTACACTTAATTTTCCCTGACTTTCCTTTGTTACCCCAGATTTATCCCAATGTAGCTTGAGAGCAGTAGTTGGCTTTTACCAATTGAGACAGAAATAAAAGCAAACACAGTTAAATTGTTATTTTGAAAAGCCCATGCTGAACATTTAGTGTAAAGGAGAGTTTATTTACTAATCTTTTTTTTTTTTTTTCTTCTACACAAGGGAGGAGATGATAGTGGTAAATATATCACTGTTTGTAATACCAAGCATATCTGCAATGAGGGATTAAAATTCTTTTTCCTCCCAGAAGCAGACCGACTTGTAATCTCTCAGACCTCTGTAGAAGCTCTTAGATAGTAGTGAAACTTTGAAGAAAGATAAATAAAACCACCATTTCAGAGAACAGGTCTTGAGATTTTGGAAGAATTTGTAAAAATGTGTTTGAAGCTTCCAATTTCTCTTCGTTGTTACAGATAAGAAGTTAAACCTTTAATGGGAGAAGGGAATCTCTCAAAGGCCGGTAACTAAAATTATAACAGCCAGTATCAACTTGTTTAACTGACAAAGAAGGAGGAAGAAAGATTGTGGTAATTATTTTTCTGTTTTTAATGGTTTTTACTTGTGTTTTTATGCTCATGTTTGTTAATGGTAATTGCCTTTCTCTGTACTGCTTATTTCTAATGAGCCCCTCAGAATGGAATATAAATACTGTAAAATCACTGCAGTAATTATTCCGAACTATTTATACAGAAAGTATACATATATATATATATTTAGTATTTATATATATATAAGTACTTATATATATATATCTATAAAACCGGGACACTGGTGAATTTAGAGCTGAAATGAAGTTTAGTAAATGATTTAAAAATGCATTTACTACCATTTACTATCTGGGACATACATGTATTTAACTTCGATAAAATGGGCCAAAGCCATTACTTGAGTCAGAAGTCTGCGTTCTGAAAGTTTCACATTGCCCTCCAGTAGGTGTCTGGAAGAGCAACGTAGCACCAAGAAGTTGCCTGGACACCCTTAGAGGAAACTGTTGTATCTCTATCAGGAGATGAGTTGAACTCCCAGGAAATAGACCAGTCAAACCAGATGTTGTGGTCTACTAATGGAGTTGGACTGTTTTCATGGCAGACTGGGTCAAAGATCCCCTAATAGGACAGGGGAAAAAGTCTCTTTCACAGCCTGTGCTTTAACTGAAAGACCTGAAGAAGGAATTGTTTATATATAAAGGGGTTTCAAGCAACTAACTCCATAGGGTTTTTTTATGTTATTGAATCAGTGGAAGTTAGACTTGCATTTGAGACTGGTTCCAAGCCATTGTCCCCTATCTTTCGCTACTGCATTCACTGTAAGATTAATCCTACGTCACAGAGATGCAGGTCAGGTGTAATAAAAATTATTCATTATGGATACGTATATATGGAATGTATTTATATATATGTATATGTATGATTATAGATAAAACTGTCTATATATTGATAGGCACCATCAGATACATAAATGATTTGTATGTATAAATATATAATCGCACAAGTATGTACAGTTAATGTTGGGAAAGGAAACACTGTCTCTGGATTCACTGAATTTAAACACAAATCTGGTTTAAATCAACTGTACCAACAGAGGTCACAGAGAAGAAACCACTTGTGCATTAATTTTGAAAACAGTAGCTACAACATGCTGGTAACCACAGTACTTTCCTTCATTAGTGAAGGGGATTTAATTGCTTTGTAGCAAGTATCCCCCAATCCTGCCTCTGAATGTTTTACCTTTAGTGTTAGTCTCTGCTATGCATGGAAGGAGGGTGGAGAATGATCTTTATCATGTCTGAATGCTGCTGCAAAGGGAGAGCACCTGGTCTGAGACCTAAATGGTGGGTAATGAATTTTCACTCTCATGAATCATACAAATCTGTGGCGTACAGGCTGGATTTCTCATCCTTCCCCTGGAAAAGATGCCCAGATTTCTAAATGTGCTTACGTTACACAGAGCTTTTTGCTTTAGCTTGGGATATTAATATGAAAGTCATTAAATCATATAGGGCAGAGGTAACTCTCTGGTGACAAACGATATCCTCTGATGCAGAGTTGATTTCTAGCCTGTAAGACTCACTTGCTAGGAAGATCTGTATGGCTGGCTCCAATATCCCCTCTGCTTTCTGTGTCCTTTTAAGCTGCACAGGACCACAGCCATCAGTGAAGACAGAGCACCAGATGCTCAGCACCCAAGCAGGGAATATACACGTGCAGAAGGATATTCCTTCATATTGGATCAATTAAGAGTCCAGCACATGCTCTTTTATATCCTGTCTTATTTTTAACAGTATATTTCCAACTTAGTCTTTCCTCAAATTCCTTTGGCACCTGAGACTTCTGCAAAATCAGAGCGCAGGGACAAATTAAAAGATTGGGATTTCCTATATGGAAGTATTGTATAGCAAGGCAGTTTACACCTTTTGCAGGCCCCTTTTACACCAGCTAATGTGATACACACAACTCTAAAATATCACAGATCAGATCCATGATTCTTTGCAGAACTCTTCCCTTTGTTCCTTCCTTTTGTTTAACCTTTCAGGGATAATCAGACAAAAAGGGTATGCACTTTTCTGGAAGATGAAACATTTATAAAAATCTCCAGTGATGCGAATGGGATTGTAAAATAACATAAAAGCTCCTGAAATAAAGAGGTTTCAAGTATAAAAGGAAAAGTTAGAAGAAAAGAATAATGAGAAAGTATGGAACATATAAAGGGAAGATAATGCAAAACCAGAGCTATATCTATTAGAACACTAAGGCTAGCTAGAATTTATACTAATGAGTAGGGTGCTTTATTTGTGGTTAGATGATTCTGTTATGTGTCATAAAATAAACCTATATGAACTTTTGAAAAGTTATTGTTATCTTTATCCTTGAATATTTAAAATAAATTCATTCAGCCCCATTTCCTAAAACATTCCCATATACCTTTTGATCTTTGGCACCAGTATCTGCTTATCTGTCACAATGAAGATGCTTTCTTTAGACAGCAACAAATCTGTGACAACTACCAATATTCAGTGATATTATTTTCTTATTGTATTACCAGTGATAAGTCATTTGGGCTTTATTAACAATTCTGAGGCCACGACTGAGCTCCTCCTAAGAAAGATAAGTAAGTATGGTCACACTGTTTTTATCAACATGATCAGCATTCTCACTGAACTGTCTGTTCTGTGATTTACAATGAAGATGCTTTTTTGCCTCCTGGAAAAAAATAGAGGAGCAGGAATTAGGCTTCATTTTCACAGAGAGATAAGCAATCAGCTGCCCCTCTGCCCACATGGTAGTATTGTACTGCTATCTCATTGCATATCATGACAATGTTGCAGTAATATCTTTCCTAATAGAGTATGGAGTAATTATAACATATATAAATGATAAGTTGAGAACGAGAGGCTTGGATATATGAAATGGCTTCTGTTAAATCATCTAGAGCATCAACTGCAGAACTGATGGTAGAAACACAGTACCCAATGCATGGTAATAAACATGCTGTCTGAAATGGTGCCTTTTTTTTCTCTCTTTTTCTGTTAAGATCTCTCTTATTTTCTCTCAGAACCATACATGTGTAAAGTAAGAGTCCTTTCTCTTTATCTGAGCACAGATTCCAGGCTCTTTGCGGGCAGGAATTATAAACTTGATTTTATAAAACCTGTTCCGAGTACACTTTTGTCCATCATAAAATGAATAAATAATAACAAAAATAAATAGCGATAAGAATGACTATATTTACATTACGACTTGTGTGAAAGAAAGCAGTAATTTAACAGCACTTAGCAAACATAAATAATATTTGTACAAAACCTTTAGTCAAGGCTGCTGTAGCCAACTGAAATGGCAGGAGAAATCACAAATAAGATGAAACAAATTGGATGGCAACTGTGATCCTCTGCAGGTGAACTTTATTAGTTTTTAATACGAAGTCAGATGATAGCTAGTGTGACAATAGGGACCTGAAACATTTAACCCTACTAAAAGGGCAACATGGGCAGATGTCACTGCTACTGGCCTTGCTACCTTTGGGTGATTATAGATTATGTCTTTGGGATTATGGTACTGTGGACAACTGACTTCTGCCAAAAACTGCTGTTGCTGTCAGTACTTTTTTTTTTCTTTTTTTTTCTTTAAAAAATAAATAGATAAATACATAAAACCTTATTACAGCATTTCAGCCAGTGCTGTGAACTCTACCAATATACCCTACACCAACAAGATTTCAGTTTTAATCTTAGGTCATCAGAGCTTGAATTGGGATCCCTGGTTCATGTCAGTGTATCAGGACAACTGCTAGCACCTATTTCAAACCTGCACTGACATATGTATTGCAGGGATCCAGATCTCATGGCTAAGCTCCTGTAACATGCAGCATCCATATTAAAAAGCAAACAGAAAAGAAAATGCCTTCTAACATGCTTGATAATAGTGAAGACTTAATAGACCTTGTAACAGAAGCAGATGTTTGGAGTAAATAAAACATAACAGAGTAAAATTGTCTCTGTAGATAGCACTGTGCATCAAAGCCTGCCAAGTCATCTTCCAAACCCCATTATTGAAAAGATTATGATGAGTCCTTAAATACAGACTGTCAGCGTGGAGGTGCTTGCCTCCAAATTGGAAAAAGTTTACATGCAGAAGCCTTATACAGTCAGAAAAAAAAGTTTACATGCAGAAACCTTATACAGTCAGAAAAAAAAGTCAAAGGAGCAAAGGCAGCTAAGTGAAAAGCTAGGAAACCTGTAGGGATATGCCAATAGACTACTCCACCAAAAATTTGTTAGCAACTACTGAGCCTAACTGAGCATGCATGAGATTAGTATTCATGGAAAGTATTTCATTTTCCATGCTGGAGCAGATCTTAGACTGACTTCTGACAAGGTGTGGTAGAACCATTCCATTTCTTCATACCTTGCCCTAGTGAGGTGCCCACATCCTTCCATATGAGGGTCATCTCTTGAACAGAACATCTATCCAGTTCTTAGATACCACTTGACCAGTATTACCAGAAAGGATTTTTAAAGAAGCTAGAAGAATAGTTAGGCATAGAAATTTCAGTGGGGTTAGGCGTATAACACTCTCAAGTCACTTTGGAACTATAAAATAATTAAATGTATTTTTTATATATATCACAGTATCAGAATCACAAAATGATTGAGTTTGGAAGGAATTTTAAAGATCATCTAGTCCAATTGCCCTGCATAAGTAGGGTCACTTGCAGCATGTTGCACAGGGTGGCATCCAGGTGGGTTTTGAGTATCTCCAGAGAAGGAGACTCCACAACTTTTCTGGGCAACCTGTTCCAGTGCTCTATTACCCTCACAGTCAGGAAGTTTTTCCTCATATTCAGATAGAACTTCCTCTATTTCAGTTTACAACTGTTGCCTCTTGTCCTATTGCTAAAAAAATGTCTGACATCGTCTTCTAGACAGCCTCCTTTAAGAAACTTGTATACACCAATAAGATCCTCTCTCAGTATTCTCTCCTCTCTCCTCTCTCAGTATTCTCTCCTCGCCTCGCCTTGCCTCTAATAGGTCCAGCTCTCTCTGCCTTCCTGAGTCCCTGATCATCTTTGTAGTGCAAAACAAGGCTCTCCAGTAGTGCCGTATCCCTCTTGTATTGGTAGGGAGGAAGGGAGGGAGGAAGGGAGGGAAGGAAGGAGGAGACCACAACTGGACACAGTACTCCAGATGTGGCCTCAGCAGGGCTGAGTAGAGGGGAAAGATCACCCACCTCGACCTACTGGCAACGCTAATGAGCATCAGGATGCCATTGGCCTTCTTGGCCTTAAGGGCAGAGTGCTGGCTCGTGGTCAACTTGTTGTCCATCAGTACTCCCAGGTCCTTCTCTGTTGAGCTGCTTTCCAGCCTGTACTAGCTGCAATTACCCACTGCATTGGGTTATTCCTCATTAGGTGCCTTTGTTGGACTTCATGAGGTTCCTTTCACCCATCGCTCCAACCTGTCCAGATATCTCTGAATGGCAGCACAGCCCTCCGGAGTATTAGCCACGATATACCATTGACATGGGCTTATTAAATAATTTTTGTGATTGTCTCATAAAATGTTCGTCCATATAAGTATTTTGTTATTTTTAAAATTGTTTCTCTAGCTAGCTATGTCTTTTTCTATGTGTTTGTAATACTCCATCAGCAAAGAGCAACACCTTTGGAACCCTGTGGTGCCTGCCAGCAAGACTAATAAAATTGGTGATACGAATTTTTCTTTTCTTTACAGAAACTCTACCTGGTTTTCAGGCTTTTGTCTCCTCTTCTTCAGTCTGGCACTTAAAAGTGTTTGTAATTACTAATGAATAAATTGATGATAATGGAGCTCCTTAACAGATTAATTCTTAACAGATTGCGTATCTTCAGCTTAGTTACATAGACAGCAAATCTCAAGCACAGACTGGGTACTGTCCTCAAATGAGAGGACTGTATATAGTGAAGCTCTAAAGGGAAAGAATCAGCTCACCTATTTTATTGTTATTATTCTTTGGTTGATTTTAGAACTGGTATTTATATGTGAATAAATTGGGAAAGAAATGCAGGTGAACTCCTTCACTATTCTAGAAACACAGAAGTAGGATACTAACTTCATTATTGTGTTTGGATAGCAACAAAAGATGGTCCCAATGACCTTAACCATCTGTTCAAAATGGTCCAAAGAAGTGAATGTTTTATAAACAAGTCAGACAAATAGACTTCTTCAAGGGCAGAAACACATAAAAGGATAATGGCTACTTGGACTAATAAAATAGGTATTTAAGACTATTTAGGACTTTGCATTATGTAATCTTACAGTACTTTGAGTTTTATTGTTATTAATTATTATTTTTCATTATCTCATCATCATACAATTACATTAGGTTTCACAAGTATTTGAAAACTAGGTTATTCATACATTAACATAAATGACAAGTCCTTAACCTGTACTCAGAATTAAGGCATGCGATAGATGAAAGAAAGGGAAAAAGTCAGTAGACCATTTTGCAGGCCTAGTAATTTGAGGAGATGTATGTCTTAGATGATCTCATTTCTGTAGTATCTAAACAAATTAATGGAGCTAAAGTACAAAGAGGATAAATAACTTATTTAAGTTCACATGAAAACTTCAAAGAGTAGCAGGGAATTGAAACCTGTATGGTTAAGTCTCATGTTAGCATCTGGGCCCTGAAGCATTTTGCCTCTGCAAGAGACAGATACCCACTGACAGATTGTCTATAATTGCACAGTGGAAATTGAAAGCAGAAGACCTGACTTCTAATTGACTGATATAACCCCTATCCAAGGAAGATTCAGATGTGGCAAAAATGAATATTCAGATTTTTTTTAGCAACCTTATAGTTTATCAAGGAAAAATATATCTCTAGATACTGATTATTCTGGAATTAAGGTATGCATTAATTCAGATGATGAACGTTTTAGAGGTATTCATAAGGAAAAAAAAAAGTTCAGTCAATTTAATTAAATTGCGTTATTTTCTGCAGGGGAGTGAGAATAGTGAGAAAAGCTTAGTGGTGCATCAAAGCATTTATAAACAAAAAGATCCCTCCCCCACCAAAGACATTGATCTAAAAATGGCCTCAAATATGCTGAAGTTCTGTTTATCATGAAATTTTCAAAATCTGGATCAAAACAGATGTATTCTCTTTAGTCATTAATGCTGGCAATTATATCTAGTTGCTTATGAATGCATTTTGCACAATTTGCAATTACCGTACAAACTGGAGAATTATCCAAGGAGTTCCTATTGTATTCAGGAAACTCAGCAATCCTGTTTTCTAAAAACAGTAGCTTATTTAGCTTTCATGCCCTCTACTTCTGTAGAATAAAGCATAAATCACATTTTCTTTTACTTTTCATCTCAATCCTTTGCAATCCTTTTTCTTCACTCCAGTTCTGTTGTATAAATGACAAAAAGGCACTCATGTGGTAACAGAAAAATTAGGCTATGATTTCAGCAAGAATGAGAATAAGTCTATTCAATCCTCAGACCTGTTCCTTAATTTCTTCCATTTCATTATGGGCTCAGAGCAGTCATTCTAGCTTGACCTAAGCACATAGTTCAAATTCAGAGCTTCCCCAAAGTTTTGGGTAGTCAACTATATATTATTTTTATTATAGTGATTTTTACTCCTTTCTCCACTGTATTGTAGGACAATAAGAAATAATATTGTATTTACTTAACCATTTTTTCCTCATTCTTTTTTATCATTACCTCTTCTATTCTTACGGTACCTAGACAGATAAGATATATCTATAACTTCCACAGGCTGCAGGAGACTCCCATGCCGTATGCTGAATGTATTTAAGTATACTGCTTAAATCCACTTGTTTTTCCCAAATTAAATATCAGTACAAACTATCCCTTTCTTGTGTATTTTCGGTGTCTTGATTTTCTAAACTTTCATAGTAAAGAAAGATACAGAATTGAAGTTAATCTAAATCAATGTATTTTGAAATATGCCCTAAAAAGCGTAAAACATAGGTTCTACTTCATCTAGTAGAACTGGCTAGAAAAGCTGCAGACCCAAAGGCTTAACACGGAATCACTTACCTGTATTTTTTTCCTGATATATTTTGGTTACTACCATTTGTTCTAAGTGATAGTCTCTAGAAAACATAAATGGAAACAGCTGGAGACACTGAGATTTTTGAAGACCTTGACCTGCTGAATATCTCTCTCTTGAGTCTCTGTTTAGATCTTGTCTGCCTGACTCTGACATCGGTTCCTAACACTGTTTGCATTCTCCCCATCTTGTATTCAGGTGTCAGTAAAGCAAAGATATCCTATATTTCCCTTTGTGATCTGTTGCTGATTTCCACATCTCTGTGCACTTACAAAGAGCTTCAAATTGATTAGATGAAAAAATATAATTTAGCTGAGTATTTCTGCAAGTAATTTCAGTTGAAACTCATTATGTTTGCCTGAGAGAAGGAAAAAAAAAAAGTGATTTCAACAACAGGCACATATTTCATCAGGAGAAAAGCTGCCTTTTATGTTGTTTGACAAACTCACATCTTGGCATTTCAACAGTATTCTATGTTGTGAATAGGCTTTTGAGTATAAATCATTTTTATTGTAGCATGCACTGTGCTTGATAATAAACTTTTAAACACTATTTATTGTGCTACCTGTACAAAACCATTACCTTTTGGCTAACAGCAATAGTTTATCTCATGACAAGTAATGATTTTAATAAAAGGCTATGGGGAGCACTGATACACCACGAAAGCCTAACAGTTCACACTGATTGATGCTTTTCCCCCCAGACCAGTTTTTTACACACAACTGCCTAATTCTGTCCTTTCTCTTAAAAGGTCTAATTATTTCCTCTCAACTGTTGTAAAACAAATGTTGCCGTCTGACCAGCAAATATCTACACAAGCAATCACAGAGAGGTAGAATTAAAAAAGCAAGGCATCAACAGGGAGCCCTTTCGTTCTCCCACATTCAAGTGCACAAACAACTTTTCTGTGACTCACAAATTGTATAGAGGCCATTGTACCTCCCTGTCAGCTGAACTTTGGAGGCTTCACATGGCAAACTTAGCCTTCCAACATTTCATACGGAAGTAACAAGTCCTGGAGTGGTGTGACTGATAACACAACTGTCTCTATAGCACCTCCTGATGGATCATGGGGCAGTCCCTAAAAGATGTGGATGTGCTTGTTTGGAGAGGATGAATTTGTTGTTTCCACACTCAGTTAAGCTTTGAAATCAGTACTTTAGATCCAGCTACCTTTTAATAGACGGGAGTCGTCTTATTTTATCTGCTCAGCTCACTCATGGAATGACTCAGGAACTACTGACATAATTTCTTATATTTAAGAAGGTAACTGAATAGGTCCCAGGCAAAAAAAAAAAAAAAAGACACCTGCTTGTTGCCTTAGCATGGTAAACCTTCTTCCTGCTGCCCACTGATCTGTTGAAATAAGAAATGTTCATGTGCTATGTCCTATCAGCTTGATACGTGGAGGTAGAGGGACAACTTTTGCAGAGATAACTGTTACTCTCGAGCAATAATGACATTTTATTCATATCTTTTCAACTTCTTCATTTAAATCCTGCCTGACTTGTTAGGATCCTCTCTAAGTTCCATATGGCTATGAAGGAAAAAAAAGCTGCTGTGCTTCTCCAGATGGACCTGCTGCATATCTAGAACCAATTATTTTCACCATGACTTTAAAAAAAGAATGATAATTTATAAAGTTATAGGTGATTCAAGCTATAATTTAAATATTTATGGTGACTGTTTTATTGATAAAAAAAGTAAGATTCTGGGTATTGTAAAACCAAATCATTAAAAATCAAATGTTATTAATCATTAGTATGAAAAGCACACGGATTTATAACTATTGAGTTATGTTTTGCATATAGAACTACACCAGTGGAAAAAAATATTGGTTAACAAATCCAGGAAACTATTGCTGTTTTCCCCAGGTGCTTTCATTTGAACAGGGGAATGTCATGTGTCACTCAAAAAAGCAGGCATGTGAGATGTTTCCTTTGGTATGAAAACAGAAACTCACCTCTCCTAATTGCATTGTTCCTTTGAACTTTTTCCATCAAAGAAACTAAGAACTTACTCCGGCTGGATAGGAAATAACCTGTTTCTTCCTAGTATGTGAATTAACTGCAGGTTACAATACATAGGTGTCTATGCAAACTAAAAGTTTAGGCTCCCATTCTGTCGTCAGAGACTTAATGAATAAAGTAAAAATAGCTTAGGGAACCATTCTGCTCAACCCAAAAGGGACACCTACAGTATGGTCAGCAGTACAACTTCTGGCTTTCCAGGAACTAGTGGCAGGTTTGTCACCTTGCTCATGTAGAGACACCTACCTGCAGACACCTGGCCTCAGACATCTGCAGAGCATCCATCCCCACCGAATGCATCCTTCCCATGGCTGCTTTGAAACACAACAGTGCAAAACCATAAGGCAGCTGGGAATCTCCTTGTTGTAAAATCTAATCAGCAAGAAAAGTAGCTGAGTGAAATGAAGATAGGTAATAACACAATGAAGAAAAGTTTTGTTATGATCAAATAGGATTTGGTGCATTTCAGTTTGTGCCAACTCACTCTTGTCCTGCTATTGGACATCACTGAGAAAAATCTGGCTCCATCTCCCGTACACTTTCCTATCAGATATTTAAAAACACTAATAAGATCGCCTTGAGTCTTCTCTAGGCTGAACAGTCCGAGCTTACTCAACCTCTCTTCATATGACAGATACTATACCTAAGAAAGCATCGAGTTGTGAGTCTCCATTGGAGATATGGCTGTTCTTGAATGCAAAATAAGCCACCATAGTCATGGAGAAAGATGTCTTTAAGACAGTACCTTTTCATCTTCATCTTGGCAAAAGAAGCATAGATACTTTCTGCAGTATGGAGACTTTTAATACCCTTTCTCAGCTTTCTGTCCTTCCTGCATTGTTTACAAAGACACAGTACTGAAAAAATGACTCTCCTAGTGTAGTATCAGTCATTTTAAAGAATCGGCAATACTGTGCATAAGGTTTATGTGGATTTGATCTGTGATGCGTTCCCTTTCTTACTACATTAACTACATTAACCATGGCTATAAAGTAAACGAAAGCCAAGCCCATTTGACATAAATATTCTGTAAGAACAGAAAAAAATCTGTTCAAGCAAAAATAATGTTGTAATTTCAAATTTGCAAGTTGATTTTCCAAAGTATTTTTTCATATATTTTACATATTTTGCATATGCATCAAAGTTCAATGTATGAATATTCAGTATTCAAGTGAAATGAATAAAAATCTTTGTAAATATATACTGACTGGTTCCAGAATGCAGTATCAATCATTTAAAGCCACTGGGTCAGAGCTGTGTGGATAGTTATTACTCCATACTTTCAAAACTGTTCTTTGAAGAAGAAAGTCATGTGTGAGTTTGACAATACACAAATATGGCAGCAGATCCGCATGCTTCACATTTTAATATTGCTAGATGCTATTTAAATGTTCTTTGAGCCTTTCCCAGGGTTTAGCCAGAAACATCTCCACACACAGCAAAAATGGAAACAGGGCACTATTATCAACTCAGCCACCACAGTGTGTCTTTTATTTCTGTATTGGCAGACGTTCAATACCTGTCACACCATGAACATACCTCCCCATTAAATTATACTGTTGGACCTAACAGGAGAGGATAAAAGGACCACAACAGAAACAAAAACTTACTTCCCAAACCAGTTTTGATAAGTTGATTGTGAGTTAGCAATAAGAAACTCTGGTCTTACATAGGCTATTTAGAGAATGTTTGAAAAATAAGGATCCGGTCAGATAAAGCAATTACTGACCTATGCTTTCAACCTGCATTAAAAACAAACTGAACCAAAACATTTCCTGTTACTTAGACAGGATCAGTGAAATGTGTAGGAGCCTTTTTAGCTGTCACATACTTCACCTCCCGATTTTTTAAGCTGCTCTCGTTAGTGACTTCTTTGAGAGAGCTCGACAGAGCTTCAGCCACCCGCAGTGTAGACCTCTGTGCTTTGAGCACGGAGCTCCACTGCCTCCCTGCAGGCAACTCACTCTGAGATGTCTGCAGGCATGAATTACATTAGCAAGAACAGAGATTTGTAAGATGTCATTTCTCCAAAATGGGTAAAATGGGCTGTTCTTTTGTAGCACCTTGGGTCCTTTATGGACATCTCAGGTTAGATAAGGTAAATCCCATCTGAATTGCTGATGGAAATATTTGTGGTAATTTCCATCAAATGAGGTTCCACTAGCCTTTGCTGGCAGTCTTATACTATAGGGACGGCAAGCAAGGAGTCAAAACAGATCGATCTAAGAACAGAGAAGAGTAGCTGGCTTGGTCAGTGTCGCGAGCCTGGCCCAGTGCCATTAGATTAAGGTAGAAATGTAGATAGGAACTTAGAAGTAGCATCCTATAAAGTGTATTGGTATACCCAGTATATTCACTAGATAATCAGATATTTATTGCTTCCAGGCAGTAAGGCAGCAAGTTTTTATTTTTTATGTTGTTTTTCTCCTAGTAATTGCAGGTAAAATAATCAAATTTCCAGCAGGTTATTCTGTCCTTATCCACTAGTTTGATACAGTCATCAGGAAGTTTGGAATCGTAGTCTTGAGAAACTGTTTTCTTAATGGTGCAACGTATCAAAGTGACTGTGAACTTTTGCTGCTGGGGAAGATTATACATGATTATGTGTCTAGTTAAAGATAGAAATAAATTGAAGCAGAATAACAATAACAAAATAAACAGAACAAAACCCCGCAGCCTCATATGCATGTGTAAAGTGATGTACTCCTCAGCCACAGAAAAGAATAATCAGCTGTTCCTGCAGTGGCAAGAAAAGGCTTGACAGCTGCGGACCAATTACGGCCCCTGCAACCCTCCCAAGCTGTAATAAAGAGATGTGTTTGCTATTGTCTTCCAGGCACAGTGGAGTAAACAAGATGACTGAATTGCCTTGGAGGCAAGGAGGACATTTCTTATGGTTAAAAACTCAGAACTGTCTTTGGGTGTGTTTGTATTTCTCTTGGAAGACAGTGAATTTTGTGCAATAATAAATTAGGTACATTCCCGAAAGAGATATCCTTAAGAAGCAATTCTGACATGCATTTTTCAGCTCCCTATATTTCTATTACTGAACCTTTAATTCTTTTCTCCATGGAAAAGTTCCATCATGCCCCACTTTGCCCATGTGAGCCTACCCCACCCCATCCAAATTCCTAACTGAAACCATACCCTGAAATATTCACAGCACTTGTCTAGAATACTTAAAATTATGCAGGAAAAAACTCTCATTGATCAAACCTGATGACATTACTGCTGCAAATGTTTGCAATGAGCTTCATTTAAAACTTGGATTAACCAGCTGCTGCATTTGGCTCCAAACTTTCTACCCAAAGAGGGTGATGTCAGGGAGCCTGTGTGAACATGGGAAGCTACAAAGGACTTTGAATCCAGTGTATTTAAAAAAGAAAGAGTTTTAATTAATGCTGGAGGAGGTCATTCTCTGGCAGTAAAACATAGATTTTTAACTTCATGACCAGAAGAAAGCTAATGACCAACTCATACTGTGACCCTCTCCCTACCTGCCCATATAAGCCCATATAAGATTCAGTTCACAAGAAGCCTTTAAAAAGTTGCCTCTCTGGGGACCCTGTGTGTGTGATAAATACAAGATCCAACTTTGTCACTTCAGGGCAGTAAGCAAAGTGTATCTTACACTGTGTGTTTAAATCATTCTTGGCACAGCTGAGCAAGGCAGAAAGGGAATGAATGAAGATAAACAAATTTCACATGCAATAAAGCAAAAACGAACCATCAGACATTGCCATTTGTTATTGGGAAAATTTGGATAATCTGAAAATCCGAACGCAGAAGTATGCAAATTTGGGCCAAGCTTCTTAATAACACTTTACAAGGATGTGTGATCATCTGTGAGTTCAGCTTCCTTTCTAAATTTCATGATTAGTCAAATTCAAAACTTAAAAGGTAAAATCTAGTCAGAACAATTGAATCTGACATCATTTTGACATGGAACCACAAACTGTCCCCAGTTTCAGTCCAGTCTGGACCTGGCTGTCATTCAAAGATCTGAAAAATCTCGGTAAATTTCTTGACGAATCTGGCTTAAGATTTCATAATGAAACTCAAGATGAAATCAAGGTGGTTCCTGAATTTGTAATGAAAGTTTACACCACTGTAGAGGTTAAAGATCTTCAGAAAGACATTTAGGATATTTCAGATTTGTTCTTGTAAATGGGATTCCTTACAGGTTGTTTATGCTGGGAAAATACTGCTTTCAAAATTAAAAGGGAAGAATCATGTAGGTTTAGCAGGGTCAAGGTATTCTGAACTTCTTTAATGTTGTCTGAGCTTGACACGTATCTGGGACAATCACATCAAATTCAGACTCTTCTGCAACCACCGCTAGGGAAGCTGACTTAGGATAGGAATGCCCAGATAATCCAAAGGATCTGAGATTTTGTGCTAGTGTTACTGTAGTGTGTCCTGTAGTCATGGTCCCTAGTCATAGAAACTAGGGATTCATCAGGACAGTCCATAGCAGTACCGCAGCCACTGCCCAATTTTCACTACCACGAAAACAGAGGAAAGGAGGAGAATGGAAAGAATGCTGCTGAGATGGGAGAAATACTGAATCTGGGTATGTCCAGAAATAAAACCTTGAGACTGGATCAGAAGTCCTATGAAATTTGTTAGAAGTTAGGCTCATATCTCCCTCCTATTTTAAGTATCTTTGTATGTCCATCTTAAAAAATGATATTATTTTGTGATAGAAATTTAAGAAAACTATGATTTGTAATGATTTAGAAGGCAGAATGCTCTTCTGGTTTCTGTGCTCCTGTGTGAGAAAAATCCCAAAAGGTGCTGAGCATGAGTTTGCAGAGGGCCAATACCTGCTCCCAAAGAGACTGAGATGTGAAATCAATGAAAGCTGTTGCCAGTACATGGAGATCATGGCATCTGTCATACTTTATGGCTCCCTGGCATCCATGGGGGAAATTTTAACACCTTTCTAGAAAGCATATAGCTGCCAGATTCTTTCACTAGACTTTCCTAGCTGTAATCCAGTATGAGGTAATATGTCATTTTAACTGCAATGGAAGGAAACACAAATGGACATGGAAGTCTACAAATATATGAGGCATGGTTGCAGGAGGGCTCTGTGGATTTTGAACATAGATTACCAGAGGGGAAAATGTTTTTCTGAACTAGTGGCTGTGTGTTTCTTAGTCTTCAGATTTCACTTGATGTGGTTCAGTGAAATGATGATTTAGTCCCTCATAAATGTATGATGAATGAGAACTTCCCTACTTTGTACCCCTCTACTACCTTGAATAAACTTTGAAATACTTTGATTGTACTTTACATGTTTCCCTCTATTAGACATTACCAGATAGTGTCGTCTCACCAATATCTGCTTTGGCAGAAGTTCTGAGGATCCCAGAGCAGCAAGCAAACTAACCAACCCATTGTACTCAGAAATGAGTTGTGACTGTTGTAGACTTCTCATTTTTTCAGTTTTCTCTCTTAAGATTTGTGCATACTATTTTCTTGTTTTTTTAGTATGTCATTCATTTCATCCGTTATGAGGAATTACCTCTGGGTTGAGGTTAGATTCACAGTACCACATGTTAAAAATAAAATAATCTTTGCATATTTCACAAAGGGAGAACAGTAAACATAAAAATGCTAACCAGTTTCACCAACACATGTATAATAGAGGCTTTGTTTTTAACTATTTCAGTTTTACAAGTCTTTTGAAGTATACCAACAAAGCACCAATTTCAAGAAACATTGAGAGATTCAGGAGAAATTGCTCTTGTACATTTAAAACACGCCTTACTTACTTAGAACAAGTGAAAAAGTACAAAGTTTCAAATTCTTTCAAATACAGTTTATGTGGATCTTCAACTTTTGATTCAAGCAACAATCTTTTATTTTTACTGTAATCTAAATCCTATATTGTATTATTACTCAGTGGCTCCGAAATGGAAATATTTTGAAATTGGTGACAAAAATATTAATCAGGTCAAACTGTATTTTCTATTACTCATAGTAGTAGCAGCAGTAGCAGCAGGGAAATGCTTAATAATAATACTACAAACAATAATGACAATAACAGTCTTTACAGTAAGAGTAATAAGGGTTAAAAGTAACAGCTCCCATAGTTATAGATTTGCCAGTCAGTTAACGAAAAAAAAAAAAAAAACTATTGGAACATTTTTTTTACATTTAATACAATTTTTCATTGTTCGAACACAAATTGTTAATTTAACATTACTCATGTATTAAAGAAATCAGAATTAAAATATGTCTGTATTTTCTTACTCTTGCAGTAAAGAAAACAAATGGTAACAGCAGCAAACTAACATAAGTTCAGCATTCTGAATAACTTTTCCTCTTTTAAGTCGGGCCTCTCCATGACCTGTCTCCCCAGCTCCGTGTGTGGTTTCTGTTTCAGTATCATAGCGGATCTGTCCGGTGAGCCACCGAAGTTGGGCCCTGCTGTACCTGCCTCCTTTGAAAGAAAGGGGCAAGACTGGTGACACTGCTACAGAGTACAGACCACTTGACAGAAAAAAAAAAAAAAAAAAAAAAAGCCTGAAGTGTTCTAAAGAAATGTCGGGACTGTTGTTCTTAGCTAGGGTCAAATTGCACATAAATAGAAACAAACATATTTTTAGTGAGAGGTTTTATGAAAAAATTGAAGGATTTTTTTTTCTGAGATGTTTAAAGACTATTCATTGAAGCCTTGTCTGTTTTATAGTGAAAGTATAACTTGCATGTGTTGTGCACTGGAAGACTTTCTGGATATCTTTTTTATTTCCTATAAGGAAATGCTGCTTATGATCTTTCTAGACCTCAGCTAAGGCTCAGACTGTGTGAAGAGAGAGGTCTGGTGCAAGCAGGGTGAGGACATGGGTGCTAATGAGTGTTCAGAAATAGTCCTCTTTGTCAACTGCCTTCCTATTATTTCCCTCCACCCATCAAGCTGTATTGAAGCCAGCAGCACTGTTGTTAATTGCAAACCGGAACTACTAACCTATGATAAATCCAGTTTTCAAATACTGTTTTGTTCAAATCTACATGTAAATTAGAAAACCTTCATATTTGTTTAGATAGAATATGAAATATATTCTATGTTTTTCAATTCATGGTTTAATAGTAGCAGTAAAGCCACATTTTATTTCATGCAGCATTTAGGTCCCGCATGTTGAGAAAAGAGGGGAAAGCGAAAATGATTATAACTTTCAAAAAGTCCATATCTCCTGAAAGTTGCACTCTATCCAAATAGCTATCAAAGGCTAAGCAAGGTTAGAGTTTTATTCTGATGAGAATCAGAATCTCTTCAGAGATAAAGCCCAAGATGCTGCAGAATGTAGAAACATTGTATTAGAAGGTGTCATAGAATCTGCAAAGATTTCTGAGCATCGGAAAAGCAATATGCTTCAGGGACAGAAATAATATAAGGCTACCCCCTAGCACTCAAATCCATACTGTATTTGCCTCAGACCTGTATTTTCACATAGCTTGAACATTAGCTGAAGATGTTACATGGACATAAATAGTGTTTTTCATTAAGAGAATTTTAATTCTGGTCTCATTTTGGGAACATGGCATTTTGTTACTTAACGCATAGTTTATGAAACATGACTTATCAGGTTGGTACTTAAGCTTCACTAATTTATAAAAATAAGCTAAAAATAAAAGTGAAATGGATTTACAAAGCAGGTTTCTCAAGTTTAAATAGTGAAACTTGGGAATAACCTTCCAATCAATGTTATGAAAGAAAAAATAAATTTGAGATGTAATTTGTTTATTCAGATAAGATATATGTCATAGTGCCCTATGACATGAATGCTTAGATTCTATTTTTTTTATTTATGTGTTCCTAAATCACTGATCTTTTTTTTTAACAACTTGAAATTTTCTAAACCCATAAATAAACATATATGTTAACATTTAGTGACTTTTTACCTTACTAACATTCCCGCTGCGGCTATCCCAGGATATAAAATTATCTTTCCCATTTTACTGTTATGTGATTTTGCTGGATAACATGCTTTGGATGAGAGCTGCATTTCAGACAAAACAATTCTTATTTGAAACATGTAAAATAATTTGGGGTGAAAAACAAAACCTAAAGA
The DNA here is from genome assembly GCA_032275445.1 of Crypturellus soui. NCBI lineage: Eukaryota > Metazoa > Chordata > Aves > Tinamiformes > Tinamidae > Crypturellus > Crypturellus soui. The sequence continues at coordinate 10,164,922 of JAUBNY010000477.1, forward strand.
ACAACTAGCTTTGTGGCAAAAAGGTGCACATATTACATGCCAGTAGCAGGGCCTAAAAATCCAAGAGGCAAACCTCTGGATATAATTTCACATGCACTCCCAAACACACACGTATATACATTCCCACACAATCACAGACCAGCCCTAAATAAAAATGTCTCAAATTCCTAAGGAATAAAAGACCCTTTCAAGGAGCATGTGATGGTCCCACACTGAGTTTCATAATACGCAGTAATAGGTGTTTCACGTCACAAAGCCGTCAGGTGTTTCAAGACAAATGAAATATAAAAGCCATGTTTGGAGGGGGAGGAAGGTTGTCAAAGTTTGAATGTACCTATTGAATCCCAGTAATTGCCACTTAGTATTTGATTTAATGAAAGCCACTGAATAAAGGCAACTATTTCCTTTGTCACAGCTCATGTTCCCCCTTGTACTATACCCTTCTCTGTCTTCCAAAGTCAAAGGCACAAGCCTCCATTTCGAGCAGAGAACCACTTCTTTGCCTTCTCTGGCAGTCATCCTCCACATGCATTTCCCACACACTAAATGACTCTCTGAAAAGTGACTGCAATTATGGGCTCTGATGCTAAAAGGCTTGCTTTGACCCAGGCTCAGAGACTGAAAAGGCATAACCACAAGTGCCCTTAAAGTGACGTGCCAGTCAGTGTGTGCTAGCAGAAATATTTGGCCTTCATTAGTGAGGACTTTGTCACCCAAGCTCCTTATAGACAGACCATTTGTTCATGATAGAGGAGGTTGTTTACGGCAGCGTCTTCTTCTTGCTCCACAGCTAAAAGATTCTGGCAAATCTACCAACCTCTCTGTGCTGCTATAGCAAGAGGAGGCTGCAATTTTCATCACTCTCAAGTCTTCAAATTACTGCAGCCCAGTGTAATGATGGAACTGGTAAGAAATCAAGAGAATAAACATGCTAAGAAGACCCTTCCCACAAATGTTTATTTCAGGTTCTGTTAACCATTACTGAGCTGTGCTTGGTTAAGGTTTTTTGAGGGACAAGGGGAATCATTTGTTTTGAAGAGAGTGGTCAGTATCATGTCAACTCAGCTAATCTTTGACCCAAACATTATACGAAATTTCACAGTAAACATTCTTTAAAAAAAAAAAAGTAGGTTTGAATTGGGATTTTAAGCAGAACTGCTGAAAAACCACATCTTTGTCACTGCAGGAATGGAAACAACTTCACTGCAATTGCTGTGTAGTTGAAAATACTTCATTACAAAGGTGAGGTGCGCATCAGGGCATAGAGTCTGTAGAATTATTTATCATTTTTAATTCTATTGAAAAAATGAAAAAAAATTTAGAGAGGTAGTGAAATGGACAAGAAGGGAAAATTTAACAAAGTCTTACTGAGTGTTCAGAACACTGAGGACATGGTAATATTGTCTTTGCTTCCCATACACTTCTACTAGGAAAACTGTTAGAGCTGGGCTGGAGGGCATGTATTCTTTCCTGTAATTAGTAGGATTTTGTTTCTTACTTTACCAGTGCTCTCCAACTTGTGGATCTGACTTTCAAAGTCCCTACTTAATTCTACCTCATCATCTTTAGGTTCCTGTCCTTAAAAAAACAAGTCATTTGGTTCTTCCTAAGAGATAAAACTTGTCACAAGTTATTTCTGTTTTATAGTAAAGTGTCCACAGGAGAGCTGTTCTAGTAACTTACAAATAGAGTCAAGCATCTTGACTCCTAAATGCTTAATTACTTCTAAAAAATGCAGTTATGTTCCAAAGTCAGGTAATACCTTAGCCTTATGGCCTTATAACCTAAGCCAAAGCCTTATAAAAAATGAAATTTAAAGTTCTTTTTTTTTTTTTTTTGAATGAAAAGGGATATTGAGTAGCAAAAAATGTGCTGAATTTTTAGATTTCTAGGAGATAGAAATCTATAAAAAAATCACATTTTCAGATTTCTGTCATCATTTACTTCATAAGCATGATAAAATTCATTTATCTATTCTTGTTTCTATGTTCTAAAGGAAGAATATAAAAAAAAGGACAAGAACTCCATTTTCAGTGAAGATGGAATGGGTATTTGTAATTGTTTCTGAGATCTGTTGAATCTTTCTAGTCCTCTTACTCTGTCAGCCTTCCATCTGGATGAAAAATAGCACTGCCTCCGGCTTGCCCTGCAAATCTTATTCATTTAAAATTGGAAAGAGAGGGACCTACAGGCTTGGAGAAAATGTGAGAAGAGACTTGGTGAGCCATTCGGTTGCTTCTGAGCACTGCGTGTAGATGCAAGTAGAGCAAACACCATCTGTGTCCCAGACTGTGCCAAGAACATCCAGGTAGAATGTGTCTGCTGGCAAATATTTCCAATTCTACTTATCCTTACCAGGACATGCAGTGGCAAAAACATACTCATCCTTTAAATATCCATGAAATTCCATAGGGAACCTTGCACCTTTTGTACCCAAGTGAAGGAATGGCTAGGTAGCGACCTTAATACAATTTTGAAATTGGTACTGAGTAAAATAAGCTAAAAAGCAAAAGACTTCAGCTAGAATCATTTCA
>JAUBNY010000478.1:23122-53190 GCA_032275445.1 Crypturellus soui
GCGGTGGCGGCGGCTGCGGAGCCCACGGGGCGCGGCGTGAGGCAGGGCCGCGCGGAGGCCGCCGCGGCGGGGGGAAGCGGCGCGGAGGCTGCGGGGCAGCCCGCGGCGGGTGCCCCGGGCCGTTATAAACCTGTCGCCTTCGGACGGCGGCGGGGCAGAGCAGAGCGCTGCGCTCCGCGGGGGCTCGGCGGCTCGTGCCGGCAGCTCGGGGCTGCCTCACGGCCCCGCGGGCTGCGCGGCAGCGGCGGCGCTCGGTCTGGGTTAGTTGTGCTCGGTTCGGGTGAGTTTGCGATGGAGATTTACCCCCAAAACGGGCCCTTTGAAGCCCGTAGCCGCATCGGAGCAGGCAGGTCCCGTGCAGATGTGTCCGCGCTCATGGCTGGAGCTGGTTCCTCGCCCTTGAAGGAAGGCTCAGAGCAGCCCAGGTGGTGCCAGCGCCTTGGCCCTTAGGTGCTCCGTGAATTTCTCCTCCTCCTTGGTGTGGTACAAACGCTGCGGTCTCCTCCGACAGCAGCGTGGCTGCCTGTCCCCTTGCCCGAGCGCAGTGTGTGTGGTCCCAGCAGCGCAAAGGAGCCGAGCCCCTGGCTCCCTGGCTCTGCCGCAGACCCGCGGGGGCTTCCCAGATATCCAGCAGACTCTCCTTTGCGTTCTCTGAACCTGCAAAACGGGTGCACGTTAGTAGCTCTGCTCGTGGGAGAAGCCTTGCTGAAGTTACTGAAGTCACTGAATGTTTTTGCTGCTGCAGTAATAAGGCTAGTAAATAGCCTTGTAGTCCTCTGAGTCATAAAATATTTAATAAGACCGAGCTCTCTAAGTGCAGGTCCCCAGTTTGATGTATTAAGCGTGAAATGATGACTCGAGTGCCTTTCATCAAAGGAACTGGCCTCGGTGCTTCCTAGTTTGGGATGTGCTTGATGCTGGGGTAAAACGAGACAACCGTATTAACACCATCCTCTCCCCGCCTTCCCCAAAAACCTTAACGAAACTAGGACTGTGGTTTGACACGGTCAACACACTTCTGCTCTCACCAAAGCGCAATATTCTGCTTGTCTTGTGTGGTGTCAGCAGTTTGTTTGGCTACATTTCATCTCAGTGAATCTTTCTTATGGTTATTAAGCACAGGCTGTGTTGGAATACGTCCGCGTCTCGTCTCTTCCCTGCTGCCTGGACGCAGTGTGGCCTCCTCGTGTCACCTGCTGGCGCTGCGCGTCCCGCTGCGATGCCAGCTCTGCCAGGTACGTCCGCGCGGCCCGTGATTCTGGGCTCTCATGCAAAGACCAGGGAGGCTTCTGGATGCCACCTCTTTATTGAGGGCTGGGGCTGTTTGAGCTAATTGTTGTTATAAATTATTCACCCCGGCGTTACGTAGCGATGCTGTGATCACACATGCCTTCATAGAGATGGGCAGATGCAATCTGTTTCATTTCCTGAGTGATCCCTGATGAAGAACATCCTTATTGATCTGTACTGGGGACTTAGATGCTGACCAAGATAGCACAATATTCACCCGTCCATCCATTTAAATAATTCTGCTGGACATGCAGCTTGCTTTGAGATACTCTGAATTTAATTTCTAGCTAACTTTATTAAGGCTGCAGCTCTGTTCTCTCATGATACTCAGTGGAGTTTCTGGCTGGCTGCATTGTTTTACCTTCAAGCGAATGCTTTACATAAACACTAGAAAGCTACTCCCGTCGCTCCCATGGTTTTAATGTTTCTGCATGCTGCATTTGGGGTTGTACTGAACCAAAATAACAACTGCAAGCACGTTTTTCCCAGGAAATTAACAGGAATTTAGAAGGTCCGAGCTAGTTTTAAAAGCTAATGATCTGTTTGCTTGAATGACAAAGCAAAATAAAGAAAGACCTGATCAAATGCACTTCTTGATATGCCAACAGCAAAAATTAAAAAAAAAAAAAAAAGTTGGCAAAAGAGCTAGTATTCCAGGTCTATCTACTGTCAGGGAGGCATCATTTGGTAAACATTCTTGAGGCATACTCCATTTCCTAATTTGTAAAAATAAGATGGTGGTATGACTAGTTCTGTATCTTAATCCCTTAGTCTTCTGTTGTCTGACCTCACAATTTTCATATCTTGATTATTTTATTTTTCCTTCTCTTAATACATCTAAAATGCAGCTGAGGCTGCACACAGGCTGCTGGCCCCCAAAGGCCTGGCCTTTTGAAAGCTGTTCTGCTTAAACACAGATTTTGGGCATGGCCAAAGAGGTGGGATGTGTGCATTATGCTGTGGGGAATGACACTGACCTTGTTTGCCAGGAATAAGACGAGCAAGTAATTTTTTGTTCAAAATTAACTGTGAGACTTTAATTGTTTGAAAATGTAGTAACCTGCCTTGAGTTTATTTTCCTGTATCTTTTTACGGGGTGACTATAGTTTGCCCTATGTTAGTAAAGAGGTTTGTCTTTACTTGGATGCAGAAGTCCTGGTAAATGTGTGGTCTTTCATATATGTAAAAATAAAATCTGAAAAGAGACGCTCCACTCAGACTGCCCTAAATTTTTGGTGATTTTTAGCAGAAATGCAGGCTTCTCTATAGGGAGTGAAGACCAGCTGGCAATGGCTTCTCTCCCTGAGCACCACTCATGATGTGGTCCACAGGTCACCCTTGGCCTCCTCTTTTGTTGTCTGGAGTTGCTCTTTTTTTCCCCCTTTCCTTGAGCTGCTTAAACCAGGCTGCGGAATTTCCCTTGCTGCTCCTGCGTGGAGGGACGCCCCGTTACATAAGTCAGTGGTTCAGCATCTTCTAGGAAGTTCTAGCGTGAGCCACTTCTCAATTTTCTTTTGTTGGAGCATTGCTGAAAATGTGTTTGTTATCCTCCTGCTTGTCCCTACAGAGGTTTCTTTCGGAAGTTTATATGTGTTTTGTGAAGTGCACTTGTGCTCTTCCTCTGTACGTTAATGTTCTTGCTATCAACTGCAGTTCTCCACTACTGAATTATTAACTCCACACTGAGGTTTTTGCTTGTTTTCATATTATTCTTTGACTTCTGTACTTGTTTTATTCCTCTGCGCAATCTGAAACTGGAATATGAGAATTCTGTCTAAAATTACCAGATCACATGTATGACCTCAATGCAGGCTAAATAAAGTTTTTAATTGGGAGACAGGCATCTGTCTTTAAAAATACTCTCCATCATCCAAACGAAAGGTAGTTACAAAAATTATCCTTAAACACGCATTGTTTGTTACTTAACAAAATTGGGATGGTTGGAACAGCCAGTGAAGTGATTAGAGTGCTCTGGAGACAGTCCTAGGGGTAGTGAGGAGGGAGATGGAGGCAAATGTTTGTTCGTAGATTCTTCTGCTTAATGTGGCTTTGCAGCTGAATGCAAGACGATGTGCTGGCCTGGCAGAGAACCTGCCTTTCACTAGAGAGCTTTCCCCCCTCCTCATTCTTGTAGGTACTTACAGCCTGCCATGTTTTGTCCTTTGTTTTGTGTTTTGTGTGTGTGCTTTTTCCTGCAGGGAGAAAATAGGAGGTGAATCGTATAACCTTTCAGAAACCTTCTGTTAAAGTTGGAGTGCTGCAGTTCAAGCAACTGAACAGATGGATAATGGAGACTGGGGATATATGGTAAGTGATCCAGTCTAAATGTGCTGGTATGCTGCGCATGCAACTGGGCTCTCGAGATTGTGAGGAAAAAATCCTTCCAGATCTGTTTGTGTAGCTTCAGTCATGTGAGAAGAAAAAATGTGCATGTTACAACAGCTTACTTGTATTCTCCTGTGTGTTTCACCTTATATGCTATTTGTGGGAGATCTCATATTTCCAAGCTAAAAATCAGCAAGTGCTTAACTGTCATTTTAAGCTCATTGCATCTTCCTAATACATAAAGACTGAAGATAGTTTGTGATTCCTGCATGTAGTTTTAAGGGCTGTGTCATTTTATTTATAAAGAAAAATATTTTTCCTTATAAACTCTGTCTCAAACTAGACAAACACATGTTATTTTTCTCCCCTTCTCTTTCACTAAACATTCTGCTGCCATCCATATGTCTCTTTTCTCTGGCTGGCCTGTGTCCTGATTGTCAGAATTGGTGGCCAGATGGGATTTTTATTCCTTTCTCTCTTGCTTCCTCATGAGTGATTTGGGAGCTGATGCAGAATGGCTCGGTGCTTTTCCCACTCTTCTATGCAGCATACTAATTTGCTAATAAATATTCCTTTTTAGAGTCAAAAGCTGAAAGTTCTGCTTTCTTTGCTTATTTTAATGACGTCATTTAACCAGTACATGGATAATTTTAGTTGTGTGCTCTTGGTCCCTTTTCTAAGTTCGTGCTGTCTGCCTCTTTTGAGGGAGAGAAAGAGGCTTGAGCTTAAGCCGATTTTTGCTCTAGAAAGAGACATTTTGAAAGTGAGGAGCGCTGATAGGTCTCATTCAAACTAACTTGTTCTGCAGGAAACCTCTCTGTTTTCATTTCCCCGTCTGTAGAATAGGAAAAAACTTGTTGCACAAATGCAAAACTTCTATGGAGTAGCTGAATGTTTCCGGTTAAGGTTTCAAAAGCATTCTGAAATACGCTTTCTGAATGTGAAGTATTGCCCTGCCTCGTTGCCAGTTGTGTCTTGTTGCTAGGTGGCTTGGATCTGTTCGGCTTTGAACACCGCTTAAAGACCTTAAATGGCAGAAATGTGATTCCTTCCGGAGCTTGCAGCTTTTAGAAAGTATCTGCCATGTGTGTCAGTGCGATGATTGAATTCTCTTGAGGTGGCTTGATAAACTCTGCAATTTCTCTCTTTCTAGATGACTGATCCAGTCACACTAAATGTGGGTGGACACATGTACACGACATCCCTCACAACTCTAACGAGATATCCCGACTCAATGCTTGGGGCCATGTTCAGGGGAGACTTCCCCACTGCCAGGGACTCTCAGGGCAATTACTTTATTGACAGAGACGGACCACTTTTCCGCTATGTTCTTAATTTTTTAAGGACCTCAGAGCTGACTTTGCCCCTGGACTTTAAGGAGTTCGATCTACTTCGGAAAGAAGCGGACTTCTATCAGATTGAACCACTAATTCAGTGTCTTAATGACCCCAAGCCGCTGTATCCTGTGGATACCTTTGAGGAAGTGGTAGAGCTGTCCAGCACTCGGAAGCTTTCCAAGTACTCCAACCCCGTGGCTGTAATCATCACCCAACTAACTATCACAACAAAAGTCCATTCACTACTGGAGGGCATTTCAAACCACTTCACCAAGTGGAATAAGCATATGATGGACACCAGGGACTGCCAGGTTTCCTTCACTTTTGGGCCGTGCGACTACCACCAGGAAGTGTCTCTCCGGGTGCACCTGATGGAGTACATCACCAAGCAGGGCTTCACCATCAGGAACACCAGAGTTCACCACATGAGCGAGCGTGCCAATGAAAACACTGTGGAGCACAACTGGACTTTCTGTAGACTGGCACGGAAAACAGATGACTGATCCAACTCCACAGGAGCCATTTCAGTGGGTAGCAACTCAGTTGAACAATAAACCTGAGAGAGGCTGGATTTTGGTGAAAGAAACAATGTGGGCTTTTTTTTTTCTTTTTATACAATTATTTATTGTTACTCTTTAAGGACTGGAGGAGTTTCGTTCTCTAGCAGCTCTGTCTCTTTGTCCTGTCCAGAAAAAAAAAAAATGCATGTGCCTGTTGAGTCGAGACACCTTTTTTGTTTGAAAGAGGGAGTCGAAGATTTAGTACAATAGGGTATTTTGTGTCATTAACACAATTCTGACGCAACTTAAAGTGCTAAAATTACCTCTGTTTAAATGGTTTCTAATCCTTCTAATGCTATGCCACTGGGAGTAAGAAACAAACAGAATTTAAGATGCAGGTGGAGAAAAGCTGCTATCATGTAGACTAATTTAGTTTCTAAATCAATAAACAGTATTGTAATATTCTAGGAAAACAGATCCCACCCTTTAAAAGTACTTGATAAGTACAGTTTCTTACAGTTATGACAACTGTTTCTTTCTATGCATATAAATCAAGCAACCAAATATTATCTGTAGCCATGGAAATATAATTAGAAATATTTATATTGGATTCTGAATGCAAAATGTCCCTGTGGTAGAATTCATATTTTTAATGCCTGGTGCAATATTATTCCCAAGTGTAATGCCTGCCAGCAAGAAGCTAATAAAGATGTGAAATATAGAGTACTATTTTGTATTTTTCATCTCCTAGAACTCTAATCCATAGAACAAACAAACAAAACCCAGAAATGTGGGTTTTTTTGTTGTTTTTTTGGTTTTTTTTTCTTTTGGTGCTGTGTAGTAGTACAGATACCCTGGCGGGGCTCCGCGCTCCTCTGTTCCTGGCATACTTTGTTCCTTTTCATGCTTTTTAATTTTAATCAGTTGATGCAGCTGTCATTGTTAGAGAAGCAACTTGTTTACTGAAAATCATGCATTTTGACTGATAGAAGGGACAGGAACTATTTGTCCTGGTTTGTTAAAAGAGAGACAGAGGAAACATATACAACCTAAATACTTGTAGGCACTAAGCAGTGTTACCCGGTTTGTCAGCAGTTTATCAGATGCCTGTTCATCTATATGTTCTAAGTATAGGGTGCTGCTTCTGATGCCATTCAAGTCAAGTCTAGCTCTGTGTTTCTGTTCAGTTTCATAGAGCCATTTCTACTCATCTTGGGCACTTTGTTATAGTTACTTAAGGAATTTCTGATTATCCTCTCACTGGAATGCTGTTGGGAATAAGAGAGTTGGTGTCCATTTTGACTGAACACATTGGTGTCTGAAAGATTCCTGTCACGAGAGTTTCTTCTGCAATTGCTTCCTACTTGGCCTGTGTGGATCGCAGTTCTCCGGGGATGTTCAGAGGCAGTCTGGATCTGGACTTCTAGCATAGCTGCTGGTTCTTGAAGCCTGGAGCCTTCCCCTCTCATTCTCTCAGCCAGGAGGCTCTCAGGAGTATATTTTTCTGTCAAATTTTGCCTCTCCTCTTCAAGCATTGTAGGGGTTTTGACTTTTATACTAACTGTCAGTAGTAGTTTATTCTTAAAGGGGAAAAAAAAGGCAAGCTGAACTGAGGAAGCCTGGGAAAGACAGTTGTTTCCTGAATGCACAAGTTATGAAATATCAGTGTTAAGCTGGCATTTGATTATATAATATGTTCTTTGCAACACTTCATTTACTAGTAAATGAGTGATTGGCTTGGATCAGTCTGCCCTTTACGTAATTGTGAGGTATAATTAATTAGAGAAGCAGTATTCCAAATAATATGCTTTATTGGAAGCCAAGGTTTATAGAAAGACAGTTATGATGGGCTTTATTAGTGGGAGAGTAAGTGGCACAGACTGGAGCTGACCTTAACTTAGTCTGAATCTTCATTAGCCCTGTATATGTCACTGCTCTGTAAGTTAAGACCTGTTTTCATTGCCCAAACAAGTGCAATGTCTAATAGACTTCTTGATCTAAGAGAACATGCCTGGTTTCTAGGAGTCAAGGATTGTCATTTTATCTTGCTTGGATATTTTAGAAAAGATAGTTTGCTAGTTTTTGGGGGAGACACTGTAGAGTAGTAATAAACAAGGTGAGCTCATAGTAGTTTTTTGACTTTGCATTGAATACAGTGTATTTGGAAGAATTGGAGAACCAAATTATTTATTTTCTGATGCTCTCAGGATTCTTTAGGTTAGAAAAAAAATAAAACTAGATTATTCCTGCTATGCAGCAGTGGAGACTGCTCACAAGCTGTCTCGCTTCTGTCTGTGATTAAATGCAAGCAATTAGCTAAGAATCTTGCTTCACGCATAGCAACTCCAAGCAAGTAGCTGATTAACAATCTCTGATTAGTCATTACTGATGCTGTATAAATGTACTGCTGCACAAAGAACAGGAGGGAGGAAGCTTATGTCCTTGGCTTAGATCACGTCTTCATAATTTTGATAGTTTGTTCTGAAGAAGTGGCTTCAAATATTTTCCATAAGCTGGGTTCCCCTGTTCAGAAAGAGAATGTGCAGAGGAATTAATGGCAGTTAGGAAGGAGAAACAGTCTATATGTGTGTGTATATATATATATATATATATATGTATTTTTTTGAATGATCTCTGGAATGCAGAAAGCTAGATCACTTAAAAATTCTTCAACTATATGCAAACTCCCTTTCCCTATAATATATACTGTCCTCTGTAACCAGTATACAATACTTCCTACCTCAAATGGGATAGCATACAACTTAACTTCAAAAAATATGCTTGAACCTGAATATTTGCTGAAGGCAAATGTGCTCACCTGTAGAATTTCAAAGGGAGGACTGTTTACCACAGTGAAAACTTCACTTAAGGCAAGGTGAGTTTACAAATAGCTGTTTGCATCATGCATGGCTTTGCATCACTCCACAATGAGGAGATATTTAAGAAACTGGAGGTTTGTTCTGCATGTGAATCAAGGCTAAATGGCTTTTGTGACCTGCTTCGTGCTCCCTCCCAGACCCATCTCCTCCTCCACCATGGGATAGAGATATTTGCACTGTGCCCCACTGGTTTGAGCTCGTGGCAGTGCTGAGGTCTAGCCCATGAGCTGTTAAACATCTGAGTTCAGGCTGGAGTATCACAGTTCATGGCTCCAAGTGGAATACTGAGCTTTAAAGGCTCTTATTCTGTTTGCTTTTATCCGCCTTGCCTTATTTAAAGGAAAAACAAACAATTTGTGCCGTGGCTGACAGAAGAGCTGCCGGGCGGTGAGCCAGCGCCGTACCTGCTGGTTGGTGGGCGACCTGCGAGCCCCGTCGTAGAGGCGCTGGTAAACCTGCCCATCGTAGCTGCCGAGGGCAGAATTCAGGCTCTTGTCTGTGAAGTCGAAAGCATCCACTAGTGGAACAGCGTCCTTCCTAGGGAGGAGGTGAAACACATTCGTATTAATGGAGGGGATGCAGCTTTGCAAGAGAGGGAAAATAATTGGAGGCGAAGCTGCAAGTCAGTGGTCCAAGTTCATCCAACATTCTTGCACCAGTTTTCCCACTTGTCTAAGCTGTAAGGAAAATCCTGTTTGTTTTGATTCCTTGGAGGCATGTTCCGAGTTGTCTGTATTGGTGAATGGATGTTTTCAAATCTGTAATCTCTGTAATCTAATTTAGGACTCAGTGTCATGTTAGGCTATTTTATCAGCGGGGTTTGTTGGTTTGTTTTCCTCCTCTTTATGTGTTTGTCTTACAAAATGGAATGAAGTCAGCACTAGTTTGATCTGAAGTGCTTTTCTGCCCTCCACTCATCTACACTTAAGTACTGCTGTATTATCACTGTGGGGCACGCAGGCTCTGCTGTCATCAGCTCACCTCTAAGCACAAAGCAGCTCTGAACCAGGCTAGACCAATGGCCCTGTCTCTGACAGCAGCCAACAGCACAAGAGCACAAGATAAGGGTGAGTATGTACTGACCTGGGCCTTCTCAGCATCTCCTTCCAAGCAGGAGATGGTTTCTTTTTTTATTATCCTCATATTGTTGCAGGGTAGGAAGTTCTGCTGTCTGCCCTCCACACATGAAGCAGGAGATGCAAAGTGGCCTGCTTGCAAGCTGTCGTTTGCACCTACAAGTCCCTTCAGACCAGCAATACTTATATCTTTTTTTTTTTTTCCACAATCCTAACTGGCTTAGCAGGTAAATACCCTCTCCTTTCTTGAATCCTGTTAACTTCTCAGTATTAGTCTCTGCCCTCTTAAAATTAATTCCAAAGACAGCTATGTGAAATTAGGGACTTCTTGAAAATGAATCTTAAGCTGATCTCCTCGTGAGTTCTCTGATTAGTTCTGAAGATACCTGCTGTTCGGCTCCCTTCTGCCCAACTGCTGGTTATGGTTGTGTCTCTCTGGCTGATTTACATAGGATTTTGCCTGCAGTAGCATCTCCCTTCTCTGTGCTCTGTCCTTACCGGGCAACACCGTATAGGGAAAGATGAAGCTTTTGTGAAAACATCTTTCTGAGCATTGTGGTAAATCAAAACCTTATCATATTTCAGGAGTCAGGTGGTGCAAAATGAGTGCTCTTTACAAAGAAAAAACTTTCTGGTAAACTGATACCCCATATCACATTTGGCTGTAATTCTGCTTAGTTGTGATTATGCTGCAGCTTGTGCTGTCAGGACAGGTTGAGCATCTGAACCGTTGCTGGCCCAAACCGCTTAGGTACTGGTTCGACTCAGCCATGGCAATGGGGCAGGCTGTGCTAGCTGCTGCTTACGCAGATTTTGCAGCCTGTGCTTAGAGGCTGCTGTGGCTCCCTCCTGCCAGTGCTGCGCTGACTGCTTCGTCTCTACTGTGAATGGCAGAAAGTGTTTAGGATTTCTTAATTTATAATTCAAGATTTCATGTTACAGAACTCGAATTTAGTGATTTCAGGGGTGCCAGATGCTGTTTCGCTGTGAGAATGAGTTCTGCATAGATAATTCAATCAATTTCTTATGCTGTTAGGCAATAAAGGTAAAAATTGAGTGAGGTGAGATTGACTTGGCAAGTGTTGGCATAGGTGCAAAGTACCATTTTATATTTGTCGCAGGGACAAACTGACTCACTGTCTCTCTCCTCTCCTGCTAGAGCAGCTCACCGAATGACAGGCAACAGGTCCAGGTACGATGCTGTGACCAGGTCCATATGAGCTGTGGTGAGGTATCCATCATACAGGAAGTCTCCCATGTTTGAGAAGATTCCATGTAATGCAAAGAGGTCACAAAGGTGTTTCATAATCTTCTGGATACCGGCCTTGTTGTCAAGTTTCTCCACAGTTTCCACAAAGTTTTTCACAGTGATGTAGTGGCAGTGAGCCTGGAAAACAAACACAGCAGTGAATGCACCTCTAACCCTTTTAGTAGGCCAAGTGAGTCAAGTGTTCTTGCAAAGAATATAAAACCCTTTTCGTTTCCCTGGCGATTTTCCAGTCTGTATTCTTTGTTGGCCGCTCACTAGGCCTTTTGCATTCACATCCTATTGCCACAGTAGGGAACAGTGTTGGGATGTGAATGGTCAACATAGCAGTATTTGCAAAAGCTAGAAAACTGCTTCAGGAAGCATGACAGTACACTCCAAATATTTCTGGTGAACACCCTGCAGAGTTTATAAGAGGGAAACACATCGGAATGTGCTTGTGTTAATCGCTAGCAAGTAGTGTCTTGGTGTTCTATTGACCAGGAAATAATGCATTTTGTTGAAGACCTTGTGCTCATGATATATTGCTCATTGTCTGTGGGGCTCCAGCACTCTAAATACCCATTGCCCCAGAAGACTGAAGCCTGTCTCTGGTCAGAGAGCGGGATTTGTTTTTCCTTTTCCCTAGAGGAAATCTTTGAGTAAGCATTCATTCCACTAGAAATGTATTTACAGTTGAACTATTAATGGGAAACTAATTTTAAATTGTGTTTACAGGTGCTCTCTTCTGTTTAGTTATTGAAGAAATTGGATACTTTTCTACTGTTTTTCCCCTCCTATCTACAGCCTTGAATAATTGGTGCTGAATCTGTATAGGTGAAAATTGAGGGTAACACACATCAGATAAGTAAACACACATAACATTAGTACTAAGAGCTAATCTTTGCTCGGTTGTTCCACAAGTTCTTATTTTTAAAGACTATCTAACATGAGAGGATAAATGCTTCTCGTGGTTTTGAAAGATGCAACAAATGGGTGCATTTCAGTAGGCAAACTGAGGGCAGCCTTTGACCTGAGAGCCAGAAACAACAGATTTTTGTGCAAAGATGGGCACTAGCTGGAGACAGTGGGTTCTGCTTGCAGGCCATGGGAGACCTGATTCTGTTGCAGATGGCAGCACACCTACCAGCATGTTTCTTTTTCCACGTTTCTACTCTGTCCTGTCCTTTCCTTCCCGGAAAGCTCCTCACATCAGGAATTGCTTCTCACTATGAAATTTCTACTGTTCAGAGCACAGTGGGACCTGGTCTTAGTAGTGTCCCTGAGATGTTGGTATGAACCAAAAAAAAAAAGAAAACCATAATTGAGATCTTTCTGCGCTAACTGTGCTGTTTCTATTGTCTGTTATACTGTAACCATGTAAGTCTAATGAGCACAGAAATTGGGCTAACCTTTGCGGCCCTTTCCAGCTGCACCGTGCACTGGTTCCAGGCTTCATACTCCTCGACTCCTGACTGGATCAAGTGCTGCAGTTTAGCTGCGCTGCTGCTTATGAGTCTGGGAAATAGAAAACACTTGCATAAATATTCTAGCCCACGGGCACTTTTTCCTACTCACTTGTGTTAGTAGGACACATCAACAGCAAAATGGCATTTCTGAAATTTCCCCTTGTCCATACCTTATTAATTACGCATATGAGCTAAGTACAAATTGTTGTCCAGTGCCCACAGCACCCAGGTACTAAAGGATTTCCACTTGCACAGCTCCACTGTAGTTTCTGGGGGAACCTTTTGAGGTGTGTTGGGTTTTTTGTTCATTCCTTTTTCCCCCCAAGGTGTTCGGGGGAAAATTTGCAAAACAAACTAAGGTGACAAAAATATCTAACTGATCCAAATCTTGCTCCTGTTTGCAGTGGTTTGGGCATCATCAAGATTGTCTGCCTGTTCATGTCGTTTTCAGAGATGATACATTTGCTACCTCTAAATGTGTGAGATTGTTCATGATGATATTTTTATTTGTACTGAATAATTGACTGTGTAGTTGAACAGCTACACACAGAAAATGAGACTTTGTGCTTGCTGCAATATTAATTGCAAAGAAATATGAGTTTTTCAGGTATGTGAAATTTTAACTTGCTGTATAGAATTACATAGGGTCCAAGTGCCTTAAGGTCTAACTGGATGACAACTCCATGATGTGCTTTGGGATTCATTTATATAGTGTCACTGGCTGCACACAGAATCAACTCTACATGGGATGTAGTTGTGGTACGTAGCACATAACATAAAAACTTCTGAATGTGTAAGCTTAACATCAACATTTGACATGTGCATTAATCCTGCATGAGGATTCCTTTTTCAGGAGCAGATGGTGTTAGTCCCTGTTGAATTTAATGTTATTGCACCTCTCTTAAACGAAGCTGACCTGCAACACATTTCTGATATCAGACAAAAAGTTGTTTTCTGTTTCTGCTTACTGACCTGGATGCCATTTGTTCATAGGCCTTCAGATAAAATTCTGGATTGAGAAAATCCGACTTGTTCTTGGCTGGACATTTCCCAGGTTTCGCTGAAGACAGGTAAGTGACAGATGGTGGAACGGGCTGGCCGGCACTCGCTGCCATGAAGCACTTAATCAGGAACCTGCGGAGAGGGCAGCAGTCAGAGCAGGTCGCTGTTACCATCTCCGCGCAGTGAATGCTGTGCAAACAGGTAAGGTTGGGTTTCCCTGGGCTGGGTGAGGAACATGGTGTGTGACCCATCCCATCAGTGGTCCAAAAGGCACTAAGCAAGGAGCAGCTGTTTGTTTTGCCTGTCACTGGTAGGACCTGATGTGTGATGGGCCTCGGGGATGGCCATCTCCTGCGTTTCATCTACCGCAATCTGTAGTGAGGAATTTTAGAAAGGAAATGGCTGTGGTTATCAGCAGTCTCAGCTGCAGGATGACTAAATGTGTTACCATCTTTGTAGCCTGAGTCTCAGCACTGGGAGTCTTAATGTTGGTCTGGACTTAACCGCTCTGCTGCCCAACACGCAGCCACATCATGTTAACAAACCTGAGACGTCCCCCTGATATTCTCTTTCCTTGGAGCTAAATGTGAGTCTAAGGCACATTTTCCCAGCCCTTACTGATGCATCTCAGCCATGACCTACGTTGACCATGGCTGAAAGTAAAGCATTAAGCACTTCTCTCTCTACCTTGTTGCTGAGTGCTGAGGTGCGTGCATGCAAGCACAGAGCTATGCGATGGCACCTTTTCCATGGCAGGTGTACTGTTTTACCCCTTTGAATTAAAAAAAAAACACCCCACATTGTTAAAAGTGCAAGCAGATATGCTTTCTTCTTTCTTCCCTTTTTTTCCCTCCTCTTGCATTTCATCTACTCCAGATAACCATCAGTCTGTGTGCTCTGAGGAAAGCAGTGTTCTGGGAACATTACTCATCCAGCATCAGTATCGGACAGCTTCGCCTTCTCTGCATCAACCTCACTTTACCAATACCACGTTAAATCTGTTGCTTTTAAAAAAGAAACCACAAAACTTGTGTAGGAATGTTTTTGCTGCAGTACTGGACAAAGAGGAAAATGAGGTTATGCAGAACAGCATCTGGATATGTCCCACAAGCAAAAATAGAAGAGACAATCCAGTTCCCACACACCTCCATGCCTATTAGAGAAAAAACGTGAATTGTTTATGGCCTAAGTTGTATTTTTAGAAGGTGTTATGGGAAAGGAGCAGCTGGTTTTACTGGTTTTGATGAAGAAGTCGCAGAAGTTGAAAAGATTAGGGGGAAGAAGTTTAAATGAACAAATTTGAATTGTTACCTGGCAGTTTGCAGGAGCAAAACTGTGTTTTCCCCTTCATAAATGCAAGAAGCAATTATTTTAGTGTACAGGGAAGGGAGTCCACTCAGTAGAGAGTACCCGTGTCCTCCACATGCCCTGAGGCAGATCTCCACTCCTGATGTGCAGTGTTGGGTAACGATGGCTTTAAAACCCGAAGAAAATGCATGAAGCTGTTTTTAACAAAAACAAAGAACACCCCCCCACTCTGAGTATTAATGGTGAAAGTGTCTTAAAGCAATCTTGTGTGTATGTTCATAAAAAAGGACAGTTTTCTATTTTGACTTTGTGCAGTTTCTGTGGCATTAGAACCTGCTTTGCCCACATGAAATCTGAGCCTGGCCTCTGGTTTCTGTCTCAAATTCTGCACATCTTCCTGCAGGGCACACACTTGTTGCTTTTTTGATTTTTTTGCAGCCAGCAGTGACTTTGGGTGCCCTTGTTCAGAGCATGCTTTCATTTTAGGCTTCCAGATGCAAGATGTCCTGTTCAGCCTGAAAAATCATTGGGTTTACTAGCCCAGAAGTGAATATTTGCATGTGAATTTGCAGATGAAGCTGTGAAATAATGCTTTATACTGTCAGCTAATCAGAACAAAATTTTTAATCCAATTAACATCCTTTCCAAGCCCTTCTGCAAAAATTGAAGGCAGTGAAGCTAACTTGGTGACTGCTTGTTGATGCAGGGAAGACTCTTTGGTTTCAGAGCTCTAGTTTTCTGCCGTTAGTAGTGGTGGAATTACATATGCATTCTGCCAACTTACTTTGGGATTTAAGGATGAGAGCTATAGAATAATACAAAATAACTTAGGATCTGTTTTGGTAGCACCTTACCTCTGGCAGCGAGTCGAAGTTCTTGCCCTGGATGTCTTGGTACCCCCTGTTGAACAGCTCGTGCAGGTAGGTATTGATGAAATGAAAGGCATAGGCTGCTGCCAGCTGCGGTAGAAGTTTCTGTTGCTGCGTTTGGTAGTCAAGGATTTTTGCTTCTTGTTCCCTGTTGGAAAACAACTGGTAAGGCCTGGAAAGCCATTGGTGCAAGTGGAGTGACTGTACGGTTACCTTAATTATGCCTTCGGTTACTGAGAAGTGGCACCTGCAAAGGACTGAGTGGTTTAATGGCAGCTCTCTGCCGCCAAGGGGAGAGCTTGGTCCCTGCTCTCCTGTCCTCCGGCTTCCTTTGGGTTGGACAGCAAAACAAATCCATGCAACTTGCTAAGCTACTAGGAAAAACAAGCCTGACCAGGGAAAAATTTTTGCCATGCTGGTGAATTAGACAGACTAGAAACACCTTTGTGTGATCGGCCAGCACAGAGCAGGGACAGGGGCTGCGGGAGGTTGCCAGTGCTTCTCACTCGAGTGGCATTACCCAGGCTTTAGCTTGGACTGCCGGCGAACGACCGAGTATCTGATGGCGATGGTGCAGGCCTTCATCAGAGGCCGTATAACTTCGTCTGAAAGGACGGAGATGCGGACTGAAGTCATTGTGAAATAATTAATCTTCTGGGACCCCCATCTCACGTAGGTGCCATCTGGCTGAACCTAGAAATAGAGAGAGCATTTTGGATGCCTCTTCCTTCAATGTTATGACTTACCATTACCTAGGATGTTTCTGCAGTCTCCATGCATAGAATAAACTGAACCTTGGAACATTTCATTGAAAACAGAACTAAACGTTGTCATGCATGATGGATGGAATATATCCAACTAAAAGACAAACTCCTGTTGTTTCTGCCTGCCTTATGATCTGTCTGTCCTGTAATCCTTAACTTCTGAACATGTGACTCCTGAGACAGCAGTAGATTTAGGACTTGGATCACTTCTACTCTTGTTACAACTTTAGAAACTTGTGTGCACCTAAAAGTAAGATTTCTGGCTGAAATTTAGGCAAGTCCCTGTCATCTCTCTGGCTGTGCAGTGACAGTCTGATCGAGTCAGTGCTGTAAATGCTTACGAACCTCGCAGAACTTGCTCAGCATGTTCTCCCTGGGGACACGCACGTTCTGCAGCCGGAGGAAGCCATTGTCAGCGTGCTGAAAATTCATTTTGGGACCAATGTCTCCCACAGTCACTCCTACAAATGAGAAAATACGTCCTATTTACTGCCACTGGGAGTCTTTTGTCCCTCTTTTACAACAGGTTGGGGATCTTGAAGGTAGGGCAGGTTCAACCCAGCTTTTTCTGTGGTAGGAGTGATCTTGCCCGAGGGATGGAAGGGGCATCTTGCTCGCTTGAACCGTCTTTTAAAAATATTGTGTGGGGTCAGGACTGAAGTGTTAACAGAGAGGTGGCCAGAGCAGCCCAGGTTTGGCACTGGTTAGGAAGAAGACTTAGTCTAGGTTTAACTGAGGATGCAATAAATCTTCCTTTAGATAAAAAGCTTAGGGTTAATAACAGCTCTGCTTGATTATCTGTCTTGATTTGGTTTCGGTGATTATAATATCTGTGCTCACTCTCTCTTGGTCTAGTTTTACAGAAAATACTTAGAGCAAAATAGGCAGAGCACCTGCAGATGTGCTGCAGTGTCCGAAGCTGTTTACCTGGACGTGGTGAATGGTCCTGAAGGCTGCGTATCTGCAGGATGAAGGGATGCACTCCATAGCACTTCCCATGGACATAGAGCTGAGCAAAGACCACGCTGTGGGTTGCTGACCTTCCCACTAGAAGGAAAACAATAGCATTCCCTTAAGCCAAGATACTCCTCAAGACCTTATAATTAATAGCAGTCAACAGGAGTTGTGTGTTCAGTCTTGCTAACAAATAAGTCAAGACAGGTGTAATCCGTAGGTGCTGGAAGCCCAGGAATGCAAAATTTGCATCCTGACCCTGTTCTTGGCTCTCAAAAGTCACGTAGTGCTTCTGCCTCTCTTGCTGCCTGCGAAGGATGGGTGGTCAGTTTGCATCATTGGGTTAGGGAAAAAAAGGGTAATTAAAGCACATGTAGTAGTGACTAAACGGGAAGTGCTTTGGCTGTATGAATAACTCTAGATATTGCTGAGGACTCTGGTTGGACTCCCTGAGAATTACTTATAAAGAAGAGAAGACTGATGCCTGCAGAGGCGGGAGTTTCACTGAGTAAAATTCTTCACCCTTGCCACCCACAGGTGCTAATGGTGGTTCCCTCCTGCCCTTTATGCAATCCTCTCGTCTCTTACTCAATCTGAAATGTTCTGCAGCTCCCACTGGCATCTTCTCTTGCTAGCACCTTGCCCTCAGACACAGGGTTTGAGTGAGGCAGACCTAACAACTGAAGGAGGCAAGTGATGAGTATTAACCTCTGTGTGGTACTTACTGTCTCCAGGCCACCACTTCATTGCAGAGATCTTTGGTGTGTTCAGTATGAACTCTTGAGTAGCGGCATCGAAGACGGCTGTTGTTTCCAAACCCTGAAGGTAAGTTCCTTTAACAACAACAACAGCAACAACAAAAAGTAATTCCCAGGTGTATCATAATGGTGATTAGGGAAACTGAAGGACTGTAGTAATATGAGGATTTTGTGGTTTACCTTCCTGGTGGGACCTGTGGAACAATTGTCCTGGCAACCCCGCATGGTGGCAAAGCCAGATTTTACCCTGGCCAGCAGCCTGGCTGTTGGTGACCCTCCCCTAGAGGGAGATGGCTGCTTCATATCCAGCCATAAGCTTTCCTCCTCGCTCCTGGAACTTTTTCTAAGCTGGCAAAAACAAAACCTCTACATCTGCAGCTTGCAGAGAGATCAGAGGAGGAAAGTGGTCCCCCAGGTGGAAGTGTCCCCTTCCCCCTTGGCCATTCCTGCTCAGCAAAATTCCACACAGCTGGAACTTGGGTTTCCCTAAGCACTGGGCCAGGGCCTCTCATCCTCTGGAAATGCTCTATGTTCTTTGGGTTCTTACCATGTCCCAGCTCAGTCTGGGCGTAGCTTCCTATGATCTGGTAGCTGGTGGCGAGAGGCATCCATTTGGCAATCTGTTCATCAGAGCCCAGAACTGAAATGCTTCTCATGAAGACGCGGTGCAGGGAAAGGGCTATGTCTCCTGAAAGACACCTAGGGAGGAAGCACGGGTGGTGTTTGGGGCTGATCAAGAGTTTGAGGGCTGTGGTTAAAGAGACAATTGCAATGTGGCAGTCACCAGGTAGTACTAGGGGACAGCTTTGCTAACTCTCCTTGTCTTTTTTGACTTTGTTAGGTGCATTCTCCCCAGCCCCCAATGATTTGAACCACACTTTAAGGCTGAGGGAGAAAAAAAGTGGGGAAGAAGAAAAGAAAAAACACTGGCAAAGTCAGTGTTGGATGTATTACACTGAATTACATCTATAGTCATCTGAGACTTGGATTTCCCGACCTTCCTGTTCCCATTCTGGGGAAATACCCTTAGATGTTTGCTTTGTTGTTGTACATCCTGCATCCTAAAAAGCACAGTGCTGAAAGTCCTTAGATGTAGTAATTTCTGGAAGTCTGCAACTCATTTGCTTTAATGATTTATTTGTTGATAGAAATTATGAAAAGAAAATATGAGGAATATATTCCCTCTTCCTGGATTCCTCAGAATATGATTAAGTCACCTCACAGACAGGGATATATGTACACACCTACCTAGGAACAAATGGCTCTGCTGTTCTTGTTAGCACTTTGTGATTTTTTAGCAGCTTCTTTATGGAGTAATGAAAGAAATGTCTGTTCCTAAGTAGGTACCTTTGGGTTTAGACAAATGATGATGACCTTTCTTTTACACTGGACCCAAGAGAGAATTAGCCATGCAGGAAAAGTAGGGAAAAATGAACAAAGAAGAATTTAAAGGAAAATGGCTGTGATGAACAGAGATAACTTAATAAATATTCGGTAGTCCATCTAGAAACAATATGACTTTGACTGAAATTTCAAAGGTCAGTTTTAGCTGTGTACAAATAATTCAGCCTGTCCAACGCCAGGAGGCATCAGGTTTCTTGCTGATAAGAACTGGCCGCTCTCCTGCCGTGTCCCAGCTGAAGAGCTGCCGGGAAAGGCAACCTGTGTTCTTAACTCAGCAAAATGTGTCAGCACGAGGCTGGCCCTGCTGAACCCCATGGTACCAGGGGGCTTGATTAAAGCCCGTAGGAGCAGCATAGTCTCTGGACTGTTTAGTTTTGTAAGGTTTTTTTAAATCTTTGCAAATTCTTTTTTTCTTCTAAGAGTGAAGAGCTGCTTTCTGCTTGGAGAGCTAATTATCAGCTCCGAGAGCTCTTGATAGAAATTTTCCCCTTCCATCAGTACTACTCGCTACAGGAGGCAAAGAGCTTAGCATAAAATATTATAATCTTTTATATGATGAAACACTGGAAGAGCATCAATGGTATTTTGAGATCAAGGCATCACTCTTTTGAACGATGCTTTAAACTCACCTCCTTAGTGAATATGTAACCCTGCAAAATGGACAGCAGCAAGTGGAGTATCTCTGTTTAGCAAAGGCAAGGGAAAAAGTGGGGCGAACAATTACCAGAGTGAGCTCAAGTCCATCTAAAGTATTAAGAGAAAATCTTGAAGGAAAGAATAGTGGGAGGTATTTTATTCTGTTTATGTACAAGCTAAGTTCTCTTGTCATGCCAGCAGAACTTGGTATTATTTGATAGAATATGAGTTTTCTAGGTAAACTAAACTTGACATTTTCTGGAAGTCGGTCATGTAACTGAAATAGCACCACTTAATTCTGATTATAGGTTTAAAAATGGCCGTGTATTGTGACTGCTGCAGCACAGGCTAGAAGATGTTGAAATGGATATGCCATCTTGGTGGTGTGAACTGCTGTGATTTATCAAGCTGCTTTTCGTACAGAAGTATCTGTTTCTGAGCTGCTCCTTGAAAAGTCCTTGTCCACATATAACAATTTTTCCCCTTTCCCAAGCATGTTGTTAAAATTAAAACCTGCAGCATATTTAGTCTCAAAGCCTGTCTGTCAAATGCTGATTTCTCCCAGCCTTTACCATAGCTTGTTGTGTTGATATACAGGCACTTTAGCAAATATATAAATAAAAGAGTGATTACATTACCTGTAAATGTACTGGACTTCAGTCCCGGTCTCACTCCATCCCATCTCACGGATCTTCTTCTGGAGATAAACAGCCCTTTTGACTGCTGCTTCGTACCTCTCATTCTGGCTCTGGAAATACTGATTTTCCTGGCTAAATACCGGGTCGCTTTCAATAGCTTCAACTGTAAGGCAATGTGGGATAGTTTATTCTACTGCGGACTCGCTGCGGGGGGTCCTGCCGGACACATCGTCTCCTCCACGAGAGCCGCAGGCCCCGTCTTGGCAATAGGTTGGTTAGTTCAGCAGCAAGAGAGGCAGTTTCAGCGACTTGGAGAAGAAACATGTTTGAGGGGGAGTGGGGAGCCAAGCAGTCCTGTGACAGAGGTTGTGTTAAAGCAAGCAGAGAAGATGAGCTTGGAACACAAGGCACCTTCTCTGCTCAGTGCCCAGAAGGTGACTTTATACCAGGAGAATTTTTCTTCAGATAAAAAAAAAAATCTTACAAATCTGGCTGTTTCTAACTGATGTTACTGTGGTTAAATGGTAGAAAGCGTTGCAATTTTCCAAGTTTTGTACAAAGATGGTTACTGATGAGAGCAGCCCAGGTGCCTGCCACAGTGGCCTGCTCTGCAGTGGCAGCTCCGCTTGGACGGGACATTCACAGCGCTAGGGAGCAGCTCTGGGGTTTGCGCTTCCTGCATCAGAGTGGACGATCACTCTGGTCCCTTTGTGCCTTGAAACCTTTAGATCCATTTGCATTTAAGATGTACTTAACTATGGTTGTACCCCGAGGTGCACAATTCCAGCAGCTTGAGCCCTTTCCCTTCATTAACAATGTGACACAGGTGTATTTGCGGAGTCACAGGAGCATCCTTCCCTCTACTCGCTCCCAGCAAAGTCCCTCTCTGGATGCACATCATGAGCAAGGAAACCTTGCAGCCTTTCCAAGGAAACCTCGCGGCCTTTCCAAGCGAACCCCGCTCAGAGCCAGAAGGAAACACGAGGTATCTTGCTCGGCCTTGCTGAGGAGAGCTGCTCTGCTTTGGTTAAAGCGTAACGTGCATCCCGTGTCTGTGCAGCAGCACCAACCCCTGCACGGACCCCTGCACGGACGGAGCTTGCGCAGAAAACCTGCCCGTGGGCCGCTCGCTGGTATTCCAGTTTAACCAGTCTGGCCAGAAACCTTGCGGATGAGAGCAGGGATGGGGAAAGCTTTGGTGTAAACGGGTGGAGCTGAAGCAACTGCAAGAGAGTCCTGTTGATTTACATAATCTGAGAGCACTAACGCTGCTCTGCGTCTTTCCTAAAAGCCGGGCAATGATCAAATATGCAGGAATGCACAAAGATTTTAAGAAAAGGAGGAGCAGAAAGGAGCGCGGGCAGGTTTTGCAGACCTCCGAACGTGACTCACCGACGGCCCTGCGCGTCCGCGTGCGGTCGGCGCCGCCGTCCAGGCTGGCCGTGAGCAGCTCCACGCTGAAGGAGGCCGCGAGCCGCTCGCTCGCGAGGTCAGGGTTCACGCCGCCGCCGGCCGCGTCCCGTGGGCGCTCGAGGGGGCCCAGCAGCGCCATGGTGCCGCTGCGCTGCTCCGCGGGGGACGACGCTCCTCAGCTGTGGGCAGTGCCTTAATGACAGCTTCGCATCACGGCCTTGGGGCTCGGGGCGGTGATGGGGTTTTGTACCCGATCCGGCACGGCCGCCCTGCCACGGCACGGCGCAGCTTTCTGTGGCTATCGCAAAACAACCCGGACACGGACTTTGAACGCAGCCGGGCATGCCAATTTAAAAAAAAAAAAAATTGCGTAAGAGTTTAAGCACAGCCCTGTCTCCATTGCAACATGTGAAAGTTCAGTGCGCTCTCAGGGCTCAAAATGGAGATTTTATCATTTATTTATTGCATAGAAGCTGCCTTTTCTTCACTTTTACCAGTCTGTCAGCTCCCAATATTTTATAAGAAGAAATTACTTGCACATGCTCCAATTAGACGTTAGTGTCTGTGAGGCCTTTTAAGCGCTGGCGGCTGCGCTGCCCGTGCGGAGCCGCCCGGCGTGGCCCGTCCTGACGCCGGGTCGCAGGCGCCGGCCCGGCCGCTCCGCGGGGCCCTGCTGCCCGCGGGGCTGCTCGGCATTAACCTCCAACTACCGATGTGTCCCCGATTCCAGTCGCTCTGACGTTCAGACCCGGCCGCGCTGCTGCCGGGCTCTGAGGGAGCAGCAGCGCCGTGCGCAGGGGAGGCGGCGCCAGCGCCAAGGCCACCTACCTCGTCCCGGGCGTCCTCGGCGACACGGGCGCCCGGTGCCGCCGGCCCGGCCGCCTCCCGCCGTTCCCGGTGTGGGAACCTTGTCCCAGGCCCGGGGCGCTGCGTGCGGCACCGCGCCGGCCGCCCCGACCTCTGCCGGCTGCGCCGAGGCCTGCGGGCCGCGGGGCCCGGGAGCCTCCGCGCTGGGAACACGCTGCTTTTCTGCGCCGGTTTAGGCCCAGCGCGTCGCCGTTTCAGTTTACCTGCTCGGGTTTGCTGCTGGGTGCTGGATGGCGTGTGTGTGACCTGCACGTGTGGGCAGCATCCTACTCGGATCCATCTCTTTGGCCTGGGTGACTCTGCTTGCTTTATCACAGCTTAGATGTGCTCTTCGGTTGTTGCTACAACTCTTTTAAGATGTTTAGAAGTGGACTCCCTAGTGTAAGGATTATATTCCCATTCAAAACTGACTTTTCAAGTTAATCGAGGTGCAGGGTGGTCCTTTGGGCTTGTTTTCCCTGCCCTGCCCCGTTTCTCCAGGAGGAATTGAGCATCCACGGGGTGTCGGTGCGTAACCTCCGCGCGCAGCGCCCGATCCTGCTTTTCTGTGTCCTAAAATTTTCACCCAGTTGAGTTGGAGTTTGTGAATGAGCAAAAGCTGCAGCACGGAGCACAGGGAATGAAAATGTTTGTTGATGAGTAAGTTAACACAGTACTAACGAACGAGTCACTGTCAAACTTCAGTGATTTTTATTTTTAATAATTTCTTTTGGCTTGTTGTCTGCTTACATCCTTGGAGCTTTTTATTTTTTTTCAATTCCTTCTGGAAAAGAGCAAAATATACAATCATCACATAGTTTATTTCCTCAGAAGGGTGTGCATTAAACAGTGTGAGCAGTAACAGCTGATTGAGTACAGTGTGAAATATATATATTTTTATAAGTATAAACACAAACACAGAATATAGGATATCTATCACATAGGCAATATATGCAGTGCAAAAAATGTCTTACAGCAATACTTTCAGAATCTATATTTTTTGGACAACATCACATTTCTTTAGGAAAGTGGCTTAGGAACATAGGGAGATAGACCCAAAATTCAGGAATTAATTTGACAGAAAAGAGCATACAAAGATTTTCCCAGATCTCCTCCTGTTTATGTCAACACTGATCATTTTCTCATTCAGATGAAGTTGTTGCTGGAGTTAAATACCTCTCAGCAGCGTTGCAGCCGCGGACGCTGCCCACGCAAAGAGAGTCCAGTGAAGGTTTTATGGACTCTTGATCCGAGTCCAGCAGAGGAGGCGGTTTTCAGTTTATGAAGGTGAGAACGTGCTTGGAAACCATGTGATTTTTGTGTGAACACCGCAGCAGTAAAAGAGTCATCTCCCAAGGCCCATCCTGGTGGGCTCGAGCCTGCAGCCCTTGCCTTGCCCAGGGCCTTGCAGAGGGGGTTTGTGTGCTGCCCACTCTGTGCTTGGCCGGCACGAGGACTCAGGCTGCTGCCTTAATACTTTTCACATTATATTGGTGTGCTCAGGAGCGCTGTTGTATTTTCAGGCTTTTCTTTGCTCAGATGAGTGCTCAGTTTGTCCAGGCATTTTGGAATGGCCTTGCACCCACAGGCTCTTATAAACAGTCCCGTCCAACACGGTGTGAGCTGGTAACACTGATTTCACTGGTGAGTAGCAGATTGTTTTTTCTGGGATTAATTTAATCTGTGGCAAAACTATAAATTCTAGGGTTTTTTTTTTTTGTTGTTTTGAGCTCTTTGATGAAAATTATTTAATCCGTGCTACAACCCCTCACAAAAGCCCAGGTTGGTAAATTCTGGTTATTTAAATTGGTGTTATTTATGAGGTATTGTATAATGTTCTCTACAGCCATATAAAAGCATTTTTAGCAACACCTTTTTCTCTTGGAGAAATCTGGCTTCCCCTGCTCCATCCCAAGAGAAGAAAATGTTGCTTCTTGTGAGTTTTTAAGCTACCTGAAAAGCCACACAGTTGGAAAGGGTATAACAGCTCATTTCAGATTTCAATTGACCCATAGTGACTGTGTGCACTGGATTCTGAAACAAAAACCTGTTTAGATGAAGCATAATGAGTGTGGAGCTGAAAACTACCATGGAGTTAGTGCTATGAGGTGGAGCTTGAGATCTGAAACTGGGCTAAATTCTCCTGTAATCCCAGACCATCGCAGCAGCCACATAGCTGTCACTGGACTTGACACTTGATGGGCTAGCTGAGATGTTTTCCTCCAGCTGCCAGGTTGGGCAAGAGTCCTTTGAGATGGAATACCCTGCTGGACTGGAGGCGACTAGGGAGTAGATTAATACGTTCTTAATTAACAGAGATGTGGTAAATGCCCAGTTTCCCTTTATTCATAGATGGATTCCCTGCAGATGTAGATAGTGGATGTTGTTTGATCAGGTATTACCTTCCCAGCTGACTGAGTCCATTGAGTTTCACAGTTCAAGAACCAGTTTTCAAAGGCAGTTGGTGAGTTACACTGTCTAGCTTTATATGAGGGCTGATGTGAGAAGCAAGAAGATGAGCTATTCCTGAAGGAGATGTTTTAGCTCTACATGAGGGCACCCTCAAGGCACAGGTGCTTTTGAAGACAGAGTCCAGGAGTTTTGCAGATTTTCTACTCGGGTGCCCCATAAACGTGGTAGGCTCTGACCATAAGTGATGCAAATGCACCATCTGCCCCAGCTTTCTTCTACTAGCAACCAGGAGAATTTTAACTTTACAAAGCAGTAACTGAAAGGAAGCAGCTCTGATCTCTGGGAAAGGAGAAACGAAGCACTGTCTGCACTGCCCTGCAGCAGTATCTGTGGCTCCGTAGCCCTCGTGCATACAGGTGTGGGCTGGGCACAGAGGCTACAGGAGAGCACTGTGGCATTGCCACCCCTCGGGCACTGAGGATTTTTCCCACGTGCCCAGCTGCTGGGTGAGGGACTGACGCTCAGCGGTCCAGGGGAAGGGGCAGTTCACCTCTGTGCTGCTCCGACCTTTGCCGTCTGCAGAGATCTGCCGCTGGTCGTTGAGCCACCGCCGTGAATACTCACACTGCAAACACCCAGCCTTTGCTCTCTGCATAGAGCGCTTTCCTCTTACTTGGAGCACTCATAGAATAGTCCAGTCTATTTTCTGCCTGTGCGTGGAACTGGCTAAATCGCTGTATTCAAACAGGTTTGAAATGCAGTGTGACTGATGCTCCTGAAGAACAGTTGCAGCTTTCTGCCAGTGCTGAATGTCTGTGGGGATGCAGAGGTTGATTTTTCTAACAGTTTAACAGCAGGGATGTGCTGCTGAGATGCACAATATCCGTAAGGTTGACTTGCATAGTGGTACAATACCTGTAACCCATGGGAAAGCCATTGTGGTCACTGTGGTTGTTCTCAATAATAAGCAGATTTTGGTTGTCACGCAAAGGCTTCCATGATGTTCCGCAGGGCTGCAGCCACCTTCCTGCTACCCCGTGCTCAGTGAGCCTGCCTCGGGGCTGGTGCGGCAATGCTTGACCCTCCACAGGCTTCTTGGGCTTAAACATTCACTGTGTCCCAAGGGCCAACCCAGAGTTAGCTGGAGGTTAGTGTCCACCCACAATCTGGGGGGAAAAGTGACATCATTTCTCTCTGCAGCTTCTCGTGTGAGTACTTCTAGTGAATACTGCACCTTCTCCATTACGATACCTTCCTGAGATGGGAAAACCTTTTTTATGCATTCTACTGGAGCAAGCATTAATAACAATAAATAGCCCCAAAGATGCGGCTGTGAGCGTTCACCATGTACACAGATGTCAGCGGGTGCGTGTTAGTGCCATCCTTGGTACGATCCCTTTTGGGTTTTGGCAGGAGCTATGCTACTTTCTCTTCCCCACTCACTGTCGATGTTCTCCTCAGGTTTTCTTTGACTTTAATGAATTCTGGTGCATGGTCTTCCTGCTTCTCTTGTTCTTTCTCCAGCTGAAATGCAAACAGTCATCATTATCTGTGCCCACTCAAGGATAAAACTGCAATTCATTAGCTACATTCAAATAGTTGGTTTCATTAGTGCTCAGGGCCCAGTTATTATTGCCCAGAACCGAATGACTCTGTAGGTCACATGTTGACTCACTTTCTTTTTCACCCTTCGTTTTCCTGGCTCACTGAAATGTTTGTTCTTATCTCCAGTGGAAAAGGTGGAAAGTGCTCCTCACTCCTGAACTGGCATGAAACAGGGAGAAGGAGGTTTGAATCACTCCAAAGGAGGCTCGTGAGCCAGGGAAATGCTCTGGGTTATCATGTACAGGTTGTACTGCTGCTCTTCTTTATTCAGAGTCTTTATGGGTCTGTCTCTCAGTTTCATATTTCTGATTTTTCAGTGTTGGACTTCAATTTTGCATGTGGTCTTGGCTTGCTTGATATCATTGCAAGACCTCTCCTATGCTATTAAATAAAGCCATTTTATGCATTTTAAGTGCAAATATTGCTGAACAGGACAGGGAATTACTTTATTTCCAGAAGCATGTCACCCTATGTCCCTGCTTGCTGGCCTCCCGGCCTGCCCTGGCCAAGGCACCGTTCCCCTGGCAGTGCCCCAGGATGGGTTTAGCTTGTGTTCATGTTGACAACTACGGTCTGTGGCTCCTGTTTTATACAGGGGCAGCAAAGTCATACTTTGAGTTGAGCCCCCTGTATCCATCTGTACCCATCTGCTCTGTGCCTTCCCCGGGGGTTTGGCTGACGTGGGGATGCCTAAAAACATGATTCTACCTGATCCAGCCTCTGGTGCCTCTTTAATAACTCTTTTTCAAAAGGTGACTGCAATTTCTTTGCCTCTTCCTCTTCCTTCTTCTGCCTGAAGAGCTGGTTTCGCCGCCGGTGCTCCAGCACCCGCTGCAGCTCCGGCTTGCTCTCCACGCCCAGGCCTCTGTGGATAAAATGCAGATGTGTCAGGGCCACAGCACTGTCACCCTGCTGCGCAGCCACCAAAAGTCTGTCCCCAACCCAAAATGGAACCATGGAGATCTGGGCCACAAATCCATCTGGAAGGGTTTGAGCATTTTATGGGGAGCACCTTAGTGCTGGAGCCTGTGCCTCCGGCAACCACAGCAGCTGCCCTGGGGTGGAGGAAAGTTTGTGAGCCCTGTTGTACTGTCCTGCTGCAGCTTTCTGTGGTGCCAATGGAAATGCCATTACTAGTTTTAATGATTTCAGCAGCAGCTTCAGCCACATTTAGGGAATTTTTGAGTTCCACCAGCAGGGGTAGTCATTGAACTGCAGTGATTGTCCTGGCAGCTCATTCCCTCCCTGTTGCATCCAGGTTTACTTCAGCACTGGAGATTAGAGTGAACCCTGTTAACATGGAGAGTTTTGGCTTAGAGGCCAAATTGAAGGGTCCTTTTCTCCTGGAAGTGAGAGCATTTGCTGCGGAAGGAGGCACCGGCTCCCATTCAGTCCTATCGATGCATCTGAAAGAGGTTAAGAGATGCATCTGAGAGAGGCTGAAATCCTATTTTGTTAGGGGAAGGATTGCTGCACAGGAGATGTCATGAGGACATGTTATACACTTCAGGCCTAAATATACAGCAAAGAGCTGGAAAAAGCCCTCTGAGCTGACTTTATAAAACTAACACTTCAAAAGTTACCATGACTGAACGTAAACACTAAGATTTACCTTCTGCAAATGACCCTGGCCACTGTTCTAGCAGCTGCTGCTCCAGATCCTGAGATCATGGAAGTAGTTGTGCATGTGCAGGGATAAGGGTTAATGGGGAACAAGTCCAGCTGTGCTTGGGTGTGCGATGGTTCCTGCCCTTCCAAGATGCAAATTCAACAGTCTGTTCTCCTCCCTGATATAAGGACTCAGCCTCCTGTAAAATCCATAAACTTCCTGGCTTAAATCACTAAAATTGGTGACTCTCTGCCCTGCTGGGAAGCCTAGCCCACTCACCAGGCAGGGCTTGCTGGCAACACAGAGCGCCTTGGTGCTGGGAGGTTTCTATCAACTGAAGGCTGGCTATTTTATATTAAGGTTATTAGAAAGCAGAGGCATCTTGTCCAGTGGACTTTGCCCCTTTCTTGGCATGATGTCAGGCACTAAGGTTGTATCTACCATCATTAGAGGTTTAATTGGCAGACGGGAGAGGGAAATACTGTCCAGATACAGCGAACCACTGGGGAACACGGCTAGGGAACCACGGCCCCTGGATGCTCCCAGGGAATGGGAATGTGTTGAACATTGCTTTCCATTGCCACCTCTTTTCGTGCCTTATGGCAGGATGAAGTTCACAGCTGCATTAGCAAAGTTAACAGGAGAATTGGCAGCAGAGCTTTTATAATGTTTTTTTCAAGCCAGAAGAACTCGGGTGTTACAGAGATGCCTCTCCAAAGGCCCCAGAGAAAGTGAATCTGCCCTGGCGTGCAGGAGGCTCAGTGTTTGCAGTGTTGCCTCTGGATTTGTTACTGTGCTTTGATTTAGTCGGCCGGTGCTGCCGGTACCCAGAGGTGTTGACTGTGATAAGGTTTTTGTTGAACATGTCTCTTGCTTGAATTGCTTCTGGTGCTGCTTAAGGGGAAAAAACAACAGCAAAGCAGAAACAGGAACAAGCCAGAGGTCCCTCTCTCTCTCTCTTCATTCCTTTCTCTTCCCTCTACAGTAACATATAGCAGGAGACAAAACTGCTGCATTTGACAGTGATTTGCAGGATGTTTACAACCGCTGTTCCTCCTTCCATCTAGGATATCCGTGTCAACTTGGCAGCTTTTGTGAACTGACTGACAGTATTTGATTGTCCTGGAACCCAGAGACACCAGAAGAGACTATAAAAATTGATCTAAATCTGACAAGGCTCTGTAACCTACACTGGATGATTAAGGGTTTGAGTGCTTCCAGATTTTAAATCAAGAAAAAGAAATAATTAAAAAGGGTAAATATTTGATTAAAGATCCAACAGCAAGAAACTCAAAAAGGTAGATAAATACCTGTTTGCAATAGGCTTTGTTTTACATACTTGCTGAAAAAATATTTGGGAGGCCCGATCGTGAGCAAGGTTAAACTGGTGTCCACAAGCAGTGTCTCTCTCCAAGATGCACAGGACTAAAAGGAGAGGGGGCGAGGAGGTGGCAGAATGGTCATGGTGGGGCTGCCTTCTGCCAGCATCCCATGGCAAATGTGGCCATGACATGGAGGCAGGTGTAGGGCTCAAACAGCAAATGATGGAGCACTTCACTGCTTGCTTGCTCTGCTCGGTGCCCTAGGGCCTGTACCCTAGAATCATAGAATCACAGAATGCCTAAGGTTGGAAGGCACCTCGAGAGGTCATCTAGTCCAACCCCCTGCACACACAGGGCCACCTAGAGCACGTGGCACAGGACTGCATCCAAGCGGGTCTTGAAGATC
>JAUBNY010000478.1:81972-95352 GCA_032275445.1 Crypturellus soui
TCCCTGCATCTCCTGCATGGCAGCAGTGCGGGCTGGTGGTGGTGCTCTTGTGCAGCGCATCTGCCGCATGGACTGCGTGCCTGGCCCGAGAACCGAGGAAAGCACTACCACAGCACTCACTGCTGTGCTTGCCGCTGCGGGAAGGCGCTCACGTTGAGGGAAGGCGCTCACGTTGAGGGAAAGTGCCCACGTTGAGGGAAAGTGCCCACGTTGAGGGAAGGCGACCACAGTGAGGGAAGGCGATCACAGTGATGAAAAGTACTCAAGTTGAGGGAAGGCACTCACATTGAGGGAAAGTGCTCGCTTTCAGAGGGGAAGGTGCTCACTGCTGTGGGAAGGTACTCACAGTGAGGGAAGGTGCTCACAGTGAGAGAAGGTGCTCACAGTGAGAGAAGGTGCTCACAGTGAGAGAAGGTGCTCATGTTGAGGGAGGGCGCTCATGCTGAGGGGAGGCACTCACAGTGAGGGAAGGTACAGTGAGGGGAGGCACACTGAGGGAAGGTGTTAGTGCTGAGCGAAGGCGTTCATATTGAGGGAAGGTGCTCACATTGAGGGAAGACGCTCACAGTGAGGGAGGGCACTCATTGAGGGAGGGCACTTATGCTAAGGGAAGGCGCTCACGTTGAGGGAAGGTGCTCACATTGAGGGAAGGCAGTCAAAGGTGAGGGAAGGCACTCATGTTGAGGGAAGATGCTCACATTCAGGGAAGGTGCTCACGTTGAGGGAAGGCGTTCACAATGAGGGAAGATGCTGCTGAGGGAACGCGATCATGCTGAGGGAAGGCATTGAGAGAAGGCACTCACGTTGAGGGAGCGTGCTCACGTTGGGGGAAGGTGCTTGTGCTGAGTGAAGGCACTCATATGGAGGCAAAGTGCTCAGGTTGGGAGAAAGAACTCACACTCAGGGAAGGCGCTCACGCTGAGGGAAAAGTGCTCATGTGCAGGGGGGAAAGGCTCTCGCTGCTGCGGGAAGGCACTCACCCTGAGGGAAGGTGCTCATTGAGGGAAGGTGCTCATTGAGGGAAGGCGCACATGCTGAGAGAAGGTGCTCACACTGAGGATAAATGCTCACATTGAGGGTTAGCACTCACTGCTGAGGGAGGCGCTCGCTGTTGAGGAAGGGTGCTCACATTGAGGGTTAGTGCTCACATTGAGGGAAAGCGCTCGTGTTAGGGAAGGCACTCATGTTAGAGAATGCACTCACGCTGCAGAAAAGTACTTGCCACACACTAAGCCGCAGACAGGCCTTGTTGCCGTGGCGGCTCCTCTCCCACGCCACAATGGCAAATACTAGGAGTGAGGCGAGTCTAATGACTGCATTAGCTCAATTCACTGGGTAGACAGAGCATAAGCAGCCACTCATTATGCCTCATTTTCCATTTTTAGTGCACTGAATTGCCGTGATTATGTGTGCGCTGTGACAGGAGCTCCTCCTTCACCTCCTCACACCCTGTCACCACCATGCCTTTAAGATACTTCTCAGGTGCTGAATTATGACATTTCACACAAATCTCCCCTCACCACTACCACATCCTCCCCTCCAACTCCAAACTCCTCCAGCTGTGCAGCCCAAACCTTGCTATTTTTTGCTGCAAACTGCCTCAAAACGCACCCAGATGCCTGCTAGTATCTGCAGCTGCTGGGTCACAGGTTGGTGGCATCCAGTTTAGCTGTGGAGGCAACTAGAGGCCCTGGGCAATCCATTCCAACATGAAATATGGGTACAGACATGATTTCGAGTTGCTAATTGGCACCTCTGTGCTGTCAAGCTGGGGTTTTTACCTCCATCATATTGGTGCCTGTGCCTTCCTTGGACACCCATGGCCATGTAGCAGTGAGAGACGAATACGTCGCTATTTTCTTACTGCAGAGTAAAAACAGTGTTAAAAAATGAATGTAGATATAAATTATAGATGTTTGCACAAGAAATTTCTAGGCCTATTAGTATCATGTCATTAAGCTTGTTTTGTCAGTGCTGGCAGTGATTTCATTACGAGGCAGCTCTGCTGCGCTGACCGAGTCATCGGGTCAGTTAATGGTGAGAGGGGGACAAAAGATGCAGTCCCTCAGTGATGGCAGCACCTGAGGTGCTCTGCACCTTACTTTGTCCCTAGGAAGCATCAAGGGATGGTGGGTGTCCGCCCTGGCCGAGCTGCGCTGGAGGTGCACAGGGTGTCAGGGTGTGCAGGGAGAAGAGGAGGAGGAGGAGGCGAGAAAGGACTTGTAGGCTGCTGGCCACCAGCGCTGTTTCTTGAGTTATTGCAGCCCCGTGGTCTGAGCCATACGGCAGCTCTGGTATTTTTATCAGTTCTGACATGATTTGCCCACCCTGGGCTATGGATTGCAACGGAAGGAGGCCTCCCACGCAGCGGCGGGCGGCGTGTTGTTCATTCCGGGCAGTAGTTGTGGCCGCGGAGCAGCAGCGGCAGCAGATTCTTTATTGCGTCCGTCCCTCGGACCCCAAAGAGGGATTAGGCACACTTCCACCCCGGCAGCTTTTATTAGATTGGAGGCAGGGGTTAAAGTGATCCCTGTCAGCACAAATATAATGCAGAGGGTGCCGGGAACAGTGTAAATGGAGGCCGAGAGGAGACCGCTTGTACTATAGCACTCGAGAAGGCCCTGGTGTGTGACGGCAGCGCTTGCCGTTCATGGGGGGAAGATGCTTCTCTTTTGCAAGGAGCCTGCAGACCCTCACCTGCTCGGTGAGGAAGTCGCTCGTCGTTTCGAGCCACCCGTCGTTTTGAGCCACCCCTCATTTCCACCAGCTAAAGGGCCTGGCTGCAGCGCAGCCCCCAGGCAATGCTGGGAATGGATGTGTTCACTCATCCAGTCTGTCACTTTTATTTGCTTACAGGCTGATTAATTAGGTATCATCCGACCCCCTCTGCCTTCGTGTGCTTGCGGCAAAGGGAATCCTGCCTTTTTTCTGCTAATGGGCCTTGCCATCCCAGCAAACCTTTATGGGGCAGACAAAACATCTCTTTAAAAAGTGTAATAGAAATTAAAAGCTTCCACTGAGAAGAAAGCCACTGGGCTTTTTGCAGCTATTGTTTTTATTGTATGCCATAAGATTTGTCGAGTAGACCATTTTTTATTGAGCGAAAGCCTATCTTCTCTCCCAGGCTGTAATTCTTAGGCTTAAAGAAGATTTCCACTCAGTGAGGGAATAAAAGGTAGAAATACGATGCTCCCTGACATTTGAAGGAGCTACTGAGAATCTGAATAAAAGGAACAAACTCAGAAAATGTCGCTTATACAGCAATCAACTTGGAAAAGTCACCATCTGCCAGGAGTTCCCACCAGGGGCAACTGTGTCTTTATTGTGAGAGAGAAGCGGGGAAATAACTGCGGGACCCCCCTGTGCCTGCTGGGTCTTCAGTGGCAAACTCAGGCGAGCAGCAACGGCGATGGTACCGGGGGGCCTATTGCAGTCCTCTTTTTACACCAGTTTTCTGAGGAATAAAAATCCCAATACAGGTGCCATAGGTGCCTCCTACTGGAGGAATGATTTGGGGTTGTTCAAATTATAGCACAGTGTGACCTTTCTGAAAAAGATAAAAGGCAGGAGAAATGACCAGATTTTGGATGAGGGAACCTGCCTGGGGTTTAAATATAGAAACCTGTTCTTCCCTGCTTGCTACTAGCTCCCATCCCAATGACATTTCCAGGCCTCTCAGATGTGTTTCTGGCTTTTCCTTGTCCATTTCATCGTAATTTTATCGAATTCTTTGCTCTCTGCACCTTGACCAGCAGTCGCCTTTCATTTTTTGCCTCATTTTGTTCTCCTGCTGCTCTGGTCTCCTAGATTGGCTGTTGACTTGCAGATATTAAAAAAAAAAATCTCCCATCAAATTTTATATCTTCCCCCAATGGGTTCAGCTGGTGCCTGGCATATTTCAGTCCCCTCCACTCCTACAACTCCATATTAAGCATCTCATCACGGTCCTTGGGAGG
This sequence comes from Crypturellus soui, assembly GCA_032275445.1. Taxonomy (NCBI): domain Eukaryota; kingdom Metazoa; phylum Chordata; class Aves; order Tinamiformes; family Tinamidae; genus Crypturellus; species Crypturellus soui. The sequence continues at coordinate 85,929 of JAUBNY010000478.1, forward strand.
CTGTTGTGTCCCATCTCTTTTATGGGATGTCCCCTTTAGGGTCCCCCGCTTTGGCAGAGGCTGATGGAGTGACGGGAGGGAGTCTTGGCTGCCACTTATGCCTGGTGGGGCAAAGCCGCCTGCCCAGTAATCCAGACTTACCCAATCTTGTGGTTACCATCTAAGTAACTTGTGGGATTTTGTGGCATTGCGCTGGGTTTTGGAAACGAGAGCGCCTGTTCTGGGTTGCTTTGCTTCCAGAGATCTTTTTTTAAATGGCATTTAATCACAATAGTCTACTTAAAGTTTGGAAACTTATTTTGAAGGAAGCTAATTAGTTGCATTAATTGGCTCTTATTGCATACAGACATACCTGTGGTTTGGGAAGAAGGCAGCCGGTGAATGCTCCAACAACAGATATTTCGTCTGTAAGGGGTCGAGCCGGCAGGCCTTATGGCTTCGTGTTGCAAGGGGTGACATGTGTCTTCTGCTGGTTCATTATCACTCACAGAGCCTCATTTACTGGGGAATATAATAACTGTTGAAGAGCTGGATAGGAATCTCGTCCAAAGGCATAACTAGCCTGCAGAATGGCAATTGCCAAGTGTGGAAATGGTCTAGTCAAGGTAAATTTTACATTTTTAAGACTCTTTTAAGTCAAGGATAAACATCAGGAAGTTTCAGAAAGCAAAAAGGCTTTAGCAGGGTGACATTGCCTTGAAGAACACCAAATAACATCTCTATTTTCCTTTCAAATCAGCAGCCTTGGGAGCCCACATTACCATTTCATTGGTGGCCTGCTTTGGATTTATCACCAGGAAAAATCGACATGCACTGAATTGTCTCTAATCCTTTCTGAGACGGAGGGGGGTGAACGAGCTGGGATTTTGTTTCTTTGTTGAGATGAAATGTAATTACTTTATGGGGTTTGCATGGCGTGTTAAACTCTGCCAGTAGTAAACGTGATACAAGTTATATAATGGTGCCCGTTGCTGGAGATTTATGGAATAAAAGGTATAATTTCACACTTCACTGCATTTTATTTTGAAGTTGAATGTTGATGTGCTTTTCGGTTGTTTAGATGTGTTTGTTTAGCCTTTACTCTTGTGGAAGACAAGTATATTGAGGGATTTTTAGGCGCAGGAGACCCAAGTTGTCGCCCTGACCTTCAGACGGGTGCTCAAGCGAGAGGCCGAAGCCCCATGTGGTCCTGCTGGTGGCTCAGTCCCAGCATCTCCTGAGTGCAAACACACCAGAGGTTCAAGACCTCTGGTTTTGTAGGGTGCCAAGTCCTTCTGCTGCTGCTGTATTTGAAGGTTTTATGTTTTCCAGAAGTTTTCTGTACAGAAGACCCATCGTGGCAGCAGAATTTGGTTCTGATGCTACTGAATTAAATGACATTAGAGCCGCCACACACGTGTGCAGGCACTTGTACGCACATGAATGGTGCAGCTGCACCAGGCAGGCTGCAGTCTTCACACACTCCTGTCCACATTTCCAGGTAGCTTCGATAGCTGCACAGGGCAGCATCGTACCATTTTTAGGAACATTTCCATGCACCATGTGCTACCGCTCACCAATTGCCTCAAAGGCTCCACAAGAAAAATCCAGTGTTTTCCCCCCTTTTCTTCCCATATCTGACAGCTGCTCCATATCCAGGAGCCACATGAGAACAAATGCAGCTCCTGAGGGAACCTGTCCCTTCTGGTGTGGGGCAGACAGGCCAGAGTCAAGGTGTGAGGGCTGGCGGGGGTCTCCTTGCCACTGCTCTCTCATCAGTCGGGAGGGGAAAAGTGCTAATCTGGCCTGAGGGCGCTTGTATTTCTTTAGCTCATGAGGTCTGAGCTGCTTACGCTGCATTCGCCCTGTCAGGCTGTTGGTTTTACCATCCCAATGCTTTTTACTCAAGTAACAGCTTGTAAGGCACTGTCAGGGAGAAGATGGATGAGGGCAAATCTGTGCATGGGGCGACCTCTGCATAGCTAACGATCCCGCTAACATCTCCAAAGCTGGAGGAAAACACTGTCGAGAGGCAGCAGCTCTTCCCTGCCCTCTGCTTTCCCCAGGGAAGCGGCCGTGAGCAGCAGCCCTGGGTGGAAAATGAGCGGCTGCGAGGAGGAAGAGCAGGGCCATAAAACACGAGGGCCGGGGGAGCTGGCAAGCCCAGGGCGTGTGGGCACCCGTGGTGCTGATCAATGCAGCGTGACATATCCGCTTGGCAGCTCGGGGGAGAGGCTGCGAGGGAGCAGAAGGCAGGAAAGTGCAGTCCAGAGGATGAAGTGCGGCTTGGAGCGCTGGGAGGAGGATGGCGGCAGCCGGGACCCCTGTAACGGTGTGTGTGAGAGGAGTGGCGCTGCCCGCGCCGGCGCCTCGGCTGCAGCGCGCCCGGCTCCACAGGTCACACGGCTGCAGCCTGCGGGCTCGGCCACTCCTCTGTGCTCCAGGGAGCCCTCCAGACCTGGCTTAAGCCACGTTTCCAGGAGGGATGGCTTCCATTTCAAGAAAGGCTCTGCTCTGGGGCTGGATGTCACATTGAAGCAGGATTCCTGGCATGCTTCCAACATGCCCCAGCAGCATTACAAGGTCCTCGGACGCCGGCCTGTGCCTGGCTTGGCTGTTTCCAAGAGAGACGCTATCGGCATCTCTCTTCAGTCTGCACTACGTGCAAATGGGCATTAGGGCAGCAAAGACCCACCCAGGGAAAAAGAGCCCAACACGGTTCAGTTAAACCCTCCGTGGTCCCTGCCCGGGTTAACAGCTCAGCTCTGGAAGCTGTTGCTGGGGCTCAGGTGGTGCCAGGGTGCCTGATGCTTTCCGATGCACTGAGCACCCAGGTGGGCATCACGGGCCAAGCAGCCTCTGCACTCTCTCTCTGTGTCTATAGAGGTAGCTACACAGGTATTTATTGTCCTGCAGTGACTGCTGAGTCTGTCTGGGAAGAGAAGTCCCTGAGCAAATCCAGCACTGGGCTGAGTGAGTTAAGCTGGACTGAGTTAAGCTGCTTTAGAATAAAATGCCCCGTGGCCAGTGAGTGCTGGGCCTTGGCACTCTCTCATTAGGGTATTTGGTGCCTTCACATAAGTAATAAACAACTATTATTAATATAATTTTCATTTTCCCTGACTAGTTCCCTGAACTCATCAGTCTTTTCTGTTAATAGAATTTCTCCCGGTGCTGTATTTCACCTGATTACTTCGCGGGCTTTATTAGCTCCCAGTGGACGTCTTTAAACTTGAGGGGAATTGCAGTGCACCAGCAAAAATGGCAGTAGGGCTAGAAACATCCCACAGTGTTTGGACACCAAAAAAAAAATCCCCCAGAGAAACAGAAGGAAAGAAAAAGACCCTGTATCAGCAAGAGGGGAAGAGATAGAGAGAGATGGATTCAGTTAAGCCAGCAGTTTACCTGCAAGCTGTCCACGTCTGCAGTTTCTGTGTAAGGTGCTTACGAGTTCTGACCTGCAATTCAGATGTCACAGTCAAATAGTTATCAGAATGACACCAGCGAACATAGAGTGTCATTGCAGACATTAGCTTTATTACACAGAGCAAAGGACCAAGCCTGAGCATCGCTGGTGCCAAATCCTGTCCGAGCAGGATCCCGGCAGCCCTGACAGTGATGAATAGAGCGGAGAGGCTGCTGCTCCGAGCAGAGCAGGCGGAACTGCTCTTGGTGCAGGGGCTGGTGCAAGCAGAGCCCTTCCTCGGCTCGCAGTGTTCACTCTCCTGCCCCCAGCTCCCAGCCAGGCTCCCGTCCTGGCTTGCAGGGGTTGGTTTTGGGGGATGGCTGTGCCGGACAGGTCCCGCTGCTCAGCACAGTCCTCACGCCAAGCCGCACTCAGCAGAGCCCAGCTCTGCCTCCTTTGCACTGCAGTCCCAAAAGGGCCGTTTCTACCCACGTGGATATCCCTGCTCCCGGGAACAACAGCAAATCAGTATGAGGCTCCTAGTCCTCTCTGCTGGCTACATCTGGGCTCAGAGGGGTCAAGGCATCTATCCCATTTCCACGCTCTGCCACAGGGAAGTCTCCAGCCCACCCAGTGCACGATGCACCGCTGCTGTGCACCACAGCACCATCTTGATATTCACTATTTCATAAAGACACACAACTGGCTTTTTATAGCCTATGCCTCTCATTATTTTCTTCATGAAGCAATTTTGGTTTCACAGGTAAACACCAATCTTAGCAATTTCCATTTTTAATATACAGTTTGATTTAGAACTTCTGCTTGCTAAACAGGTATTTATTACAACCAAGCCTGCCTGCCACCCTTCCTCACCACTTTTTTTATTCTCTGTATAATAATTATTGTCTGAGAAAAACAAACAAACAAACAAAAAAACAGTTACACCACATGCCTGAGGGGGACCCGGGCACTTTAACAAGGTTTAATTATAACATTAGCAACATGGGTAAAGCACCCAAGTAAACAAGCCATAAATCAGCCCATAAAGGGAGCCACACAAAGCCCTTGCACGCAGCGAGCGCAGCCGGCGCTGCAGGAGCAGGGCTGGGGCTGCTGCCAAACACCGTTTGGGCACCCCGGGGGGTGGCAGACGTGGGCACCCAGTGCCAGATGTCACCTCGTCCCTCCCCAAAACGTGGCCCTCCAGCGCGCGGTGCTGCTTGTGGCAGGGACTCCCCAGCCTCTCGGGCAGGTTTTCCTACAAAAGCCGTGACATTCTGCAACACACAAACTGCCTCTTCAAGGGGAACTTGGGGATCTCCAGAGGGATGTGGTGGCAGGTGGTGCCCACAGGAGGGTGACTGGCACCTCCAGAACCACCATAGTCAATAAACGGTGAATTAGGAAGGATTTACATGACAGCCAGTGAGAGCTGTTTAAGAGCTCTTAGGAGTCTGCTCAGTAATCCAGTTACAAAAAAATGCCAATACGTGTGCTTGATGAAAGACCGTAACTGCTCTTAAAATATGGTTATGGGCTATTGCACAAAGGAGAAACAGTAACTTAAATATTCACAGCCATTCAATGTACTTGACTTTATCGCGTGTTACGGTGATTTATACAAGACATAAAAAACAATTGTCAAAAATGCGGAAGAAAAATTCAAAGCCAAAAGCACAGTCATTCATTCTGAATGGTAATGTGTTAATGCAAGAGAGGAGAAACATCAACATTGCAAATGGAAAGGGAACATTCAACAAAAGTAAACTCAGTATTTATTGGAAAAAGAAAATCTGCAGAAAAATAATTATCCATTAGCTTTATAATAACCCCCAAATTAATAGCTATTATCTTAGCATCACAATATGACACATTTGTCCAAAGAAAACCAATCTACCACAAAGGGTGATTGTATCTCTTATGGTTTTCATGTTCATTTTTGTTCAAAATATAACTTCATTTCAGACAGAAAAAAAAAGATTCCTTAAAAGAACAAAAGATTATAACTTAGTCAAGGTTTCCTGGTGGAACTGCATGCCTATTATAATGGGAAGAAAGTCCCGAGATTGAGCTAGTGCTTGAAGATCTTGTGCAAAATCCTTCATTGTTACAGGGCCTTGTCAGATCCTGTTTATGTGTTTATAAGGTGTCACGTTTAAATCTCGTGGCGCTGAGTTTACAGTGCTGGAGACTCAGGAGGGGAGCGGAACGGCACAGCTGGGGGCAGTGGAGCAGCGGTGACGTCCACGGAGATGCTCGAGGCGTTCTGGACCCGGCTGCTCAGGCTGCTTAATATGATTCAACTCCAACGATAAATTTGACTATAAATGTCTCTTTTCCATTTAAACATTGGGTCATTAACTGCTCACAGCGTCAAAGTGTTCCCACTATTACTTTCAACATAATCAAAGCACAAAGTAATAATACGCTTTGCATGAGGAAGGCATAAATACCTTCTCTGTGCATGCATATAAATACCTTCTCCGTGTGCACGTAGCTTGCAGGCAGCTCTGGAAGGGCCGTGATGGCCAGGAGATGGAGTGCTAGATGGTGCAAGCCCACATGCTCCCTTCCTCTGCCTTGGCCTCATGCCGCTTTGCCCAGGAGCTGGAAGGTAACAGAAGTCCTCGGTTAAAGATGTGTCCTTTGAGCACCTCCCAGATGGATTATACGTCCTTCTATTGGCACATGAGGATTAATAGATCATGTGAAATACAACATGTAGTGCACTGCAAGGGGTAAGTGCACGGTAGAGCAATAATAGCAATGGCAAAAACATTGCTGAGGATTTACCTGTGCTGCAGGTTTTTATGGGCTTAGATATAAAGAGTCCCAGTCTTGGTGTCAATGTGAAGTGCACAAGAAGAGACTTCTTCTGTAAGAGGCTCCCTTGCAACATGGATTCTCCCAGTAAGGGCTGCTGATGGCCCTGCCTGGTGCCTGGAGCCTCCAGCCCTGGCTCCAGCCCCATCGGCAGCGCCTGGGGAGGCAGCTCTGGGGTGGGTGTCCCAGGACTCTGTGTGAGAGCAGGGAACTGGGCTCCAGGGCTGGGGTGGCACCACAGGGCAACACGAGCAAATGCTGCTGGTTTTGTGCATTAATTCTTCATCAAGTTGCACGTCCTGAGCAGGAACATGCCCTCTTGGGTCTCCCTCTATTACTCAGTGCTGATTATTGCAAATTAATTACAAAAGCCTATAAACTGCATTAGAAATTACAGGGGCTTGGACCCCCGTACTGTTAAGCAATGCTGGGCTCAGCACGGGGCGCAGGGCCTTACGGGGTGATGGGTGCCAAGCCCTGCGCCTCTGCCCACTGCTCCAGGCTCCGCACAGCTCTGCAGACCCCTTAACCCTGCACCCGATTCCTGTTCCGCCGGCGGTTTGATCCCAGCCTCGTCACAGGAGCCATTGCAAGAGTTTGGGCCTCACAAGGGCTCAAAGTGGTGCAGAGGCTGCTCTGGAAACATGGATATAAGGGCATGCTTAATCCCCCTACCCTCAAGCCAGAATCCGTGCTACCAAGGTGGGTCAGACAAAACTCAGTGCCCCCCAGGCATAAACTGATTTACTCTATGGGATTCCTCCTCAGAGGCCCCTGTCAGGCTTTGGCTAGAAGAGCAATCTATCATAAAGGCAACTCTAGCAGAGGGTGTTTCTCGACTTTATGAATCCATTAGGAAATTATTCATCAGAATAATAAATGCATCCAGAGCTTTGATATTTTACACATCAGGTGGTAAAACAGTAGCCGTGAATAGATCGCCTGTACAAAGATATTTGCTCTTAGTGCTGCAGCAGCAGATGGCCTAATAAATATACAGTGCTCTAAAACTATGGTTGTAATTTCCGTGACCTAAGTTTTCTTGGTCTCCCAAATAGCCAAATGTACAATCACCCAATAATAAACTTTTTAATAGAGCCCTCCTCCCCAACTGCAAACAGTGTAAAGCAAACAGTAGCGTTTGAAGTACACGGGCATTGCTACCACAGGCTACTTCACTATTTGTATTGGGAGAACAGGTGTTTTTCCCTACAAAAACTGTTGTGCTGTGGCTGTTCTGGCCAGAGCAGGATACCCGGTATCTTGTCACCGGCGGGAGCCAGGATAGCAGAGCTACGGGAGGAGTCGGAGCAGGATGAGGACACGCTGATCATTCCCAGGAGCACTTCAGCCACACGACCAAGGTGGGAGCTTTTCACTTGGATAGCATTTCTCCTCTGCTGTTTTCCAACCATCTACCTTCCAATTCTGCAAGCTCTGCAAAACACTTTGCAAAGCAACATGAAAACAAATTAAAAGCCTGAGCTCTGCTGCAGAGGCCACAACCATAGAGAGGACAGCATCACAGGATCACCAAATGTCCCAGCTTCAGTCAAAGCTCCAGTCTCTCCATGGACGTCCCAAATGCTCGTGCCTGACGGCCCGGAGCTAACACCAGCTCTTCAAGCACCACTGTCTGCATTCCCTCTCATTTGATTTGGTATTTTGTGCAGGTCTAAGCACAGCAGCCTCCACAGGGGCTGCAAGAGCAGCACGCCGTAGCTGGGCCACAGTTTCACAAAAATAACCTTCAGCACAAGCACCATTTGGTTCAAAGAGGCTGATGTCCTGGGGAGCTCTGCTTATTTGGGGCATCTTGTGTTTGCGCTGGCCTTGAACTCACCTCCAAAGAGGTTGTGCCTAAGGGGCTGCCCTGCTCCTCTGCTGTGCACTGGGTCCTCCTGCCTCTCCAGCAGCCCCAGCCCCGGGCCCCTCTCATCTGCCGCCCCGACTGCGTGCGCACGCTTGACAAGGAATTAAAAGCACCAACAGGTTGTTGATTTACCCGATTTACCACAGGAGCCTTCAGAATGATTCTCACCATGTAGTTCCACACGCACAGATGATTTCTTCTCTTGAAAGCTGTCGAACTCGCAGGCAGAACTGCTTTTACAGCGACGAGAGGGAGATCCTGCTCGGCTCCTCGCAGCTCGGGCTGCAGCACACGACCCCTCGGGAGCGCACGGCCATTCCCAGGGCTTCCTCCAGGCTTTTAGCCTGCAGCAGGACCCGGACACATCACAGTTCCAACCGTCTGCACAGCTGCTAACAAGCAAGTTAAACACCAAGGAACAAAAATGACAACTGCTGTTGTTACACTTACACACTCCCATGGGCATCAGGAAGCCAGGCTTCCAATTTATCAGGGAACTGAATTTCAAGAGTATTTTTTAAGTGCCAAAAAAGGTGACAGCGAAGGATGCCAAGTTACTATAGAAACCATGAGAAACGTGGCAATTATCAGCACTGCCACACAGAAAAGACAGCCTGGATTGCCTTTTCATTTTACATGTAGTCTGTTGCTTAAAAATAAGCCCATTTCTAAAATACCGAAATATCATGGAGAAATGATTTGAATGTAAAATGTTCTTGTCATGCAAAATGATTTTCATAGACTTTTGGGGGGCATTCAGCCTTTGCGATTTTTGCATTTTGACACAAAGTTCAGTTGGAAAGTGCCCCTAAATAGACTGCTTTGCATCTGCAGGTCATGTGAATAATAAAGAATTACTTTTCAGGTTTTCTTACCCAGTAATCATGGCAGCAGAGAGGAAAATCCCACACGTAGCACGTTGTCTGTGATCTTTCCCTTTAACGTGCTGCAGTGCACTGTGATCCAAAGCCTGAAACCAGGTTATTTGGTTGGACTTTGGAAGGAACCTCCGGATAGACAGACAAAAAAAAAAAGGGAGAAACGGGGAGAAGTCACTCCAGCAACACAAAAAAAAAAAAAAGCATAAGGGACGTGCATAAGCAATGTCCAAAGGCCGGAGCGATTGATTGATGAACTGCATTTGGGTTTGCTGACTCACGCAGATCTACTGAGCTATCTCCAATTCCTGCACTTTCAACGCATATTCTAGGGAACATTAACGAGGCCTTATTAAAATTTATTTCCTTTCAAAACTTCTCTTCCAAAAATCCTATCTGATGCTGGATCTGTAGAAAAAGAAGTCTGCAAATAGTTTCATTAACCCCAAATTTGATGCCCCCGGG
>JAUBNY010000478.1:95452-109790 GCA_032275445.1 Crypturellus soui
GCACGCCAGCACTGCTTTAGGTCCAGGTTCAGAGAATGATGATTAAAACCAACACCAGGAGCAAAAGTTATGGCCCTTGTAGCTGTGCTGTTTGTATCTCTTACCTTGCAGGTGCTGTTCACGGCATTATAACCAAACTAGAACACGAAGGGCAAGGATCCTGAATTGATGATTTTGGAGAGGTACCTGTAAAATACTGTTGTCCTAACGACAGGAAAACACAAACAACTTACCTGGCCTTGCCTGTGAACCTAACAGAAACAACAGTCTCATCCTAAAACCAATGTTACTCCCCCACCTGTCTCTTTAGCCTATTAAAATCTAGGGTGAGAGTGAAGAGCTGATAATGACTCCTTTTTGCCCAGACTTTTTTTGTCCTCTTGTAATTTGTAAAGGGCAACACATTAGAGATTACCTGTTGTGAAGCCAGGACAGGTGTCCAGAGATGGGTTCAGAAAATTAGCCAGCTCTTGGCAGCCTTTCGACTCTCTTAAGCAACACCCCACCTCTCAGGCAGGTTCCAATGCAAGTGAGATGCATCTGAGAAGCACCAGGGAACCTGTCTGCACTCACAGTGACTGAACACTCAACCACTTCTTTGAGACAGGTGGCTATGAAAAGAAAAACAGCAAAACATTTTAAATTGTCCTAGCCACAAATTCAGGGAAGATGGTCCTAATCACAAAATGATGCTAAAAAGAAAGTGGTTAGATCTGCAAATCATGTACAAGCTATGATCTGATTTTTGAGGATAAAATGATGATTTCACTGAACTTTCAGACTGATTATGGCATTAGAAAAACAGATATGAATCTTTCTAGGAGAAACAAGCTGAGACAAGGTAAGTGAATTATGTCAACACAGTATTTGTCTTCCTGTGGATTTCAGTGCTACTCTTACTCGAATCAATTTGTGATGATATGTTTGTACCTGCCAAGGAAGCCAAATACACAATCTGATCTTATGCCAAGCCACTATTAACAACTGCATTTTCAATTGATTCTAAGATATTCATTAACTGGCATCCATAATTACTAATAATTTAGAGACACATCATTTTAAATCACTTGCCAGTTGTAACCTGAGCTCACTTTATGACATTCAAATGCATCATTCATCAAAATTCACTGAGTAATCAACTTGCAAATGATGACAGTGGGATAGCATGGGACATAATCAAGTAAAAGGTTAGCAACAAGTATCACTAGAAATTTCTTCAGAACACTCTTGCTGTGCTTTATAACCGTCTCCAGAGAAGCAATGTTAGTGCTGAACATCCTGCTCTGGGGCTGGACACATCAGACACTGCAGAAATGCAAGGGCTGCTGCTATGCCTGCATGTCAGGTCAACTGATTTTTAGAGCAGAGAGTAAAGCTTGGCATCTTTGCAAACACAGTATTTTGTTCATTTTAATGTTCATTATTTTCAGAGGCTATACATGGACTGGTTAATCTTCATATTCTGTCTCCATACAAGTAAGGTTATCATATATGCAACAGCAAAAAAATCATTGCCATTCATATGGTGAATAGATCTAACACAGCAATGCAGGAATTTCAAATCTCTTAATTGGAAGTTTGGGACTCTCGCTGAAAAATGTAGGCAATAGGGATGGGTTAAATCACATATATTATTTTATTAAGGCTTGTAACAGAATAAATAATAAAAACACAGTAGAATCTATTCCGAGCACAACATATGAGTTATATACATTTCTTCTTGCCTTACTGCAAGGCTCAAATTTTGGAGTGCTGAAGCCATCACTTTTAACATTTCTCCTTACTCTCATGTTAAATTACATCAGTAAAATTAGAGCTATGGGAATGCTCAGGTCTTGCACATTTACCCTGTTGTGGTGGGTTCACAGACTGCCCAGGCACACATCTGGAAATGCCCTGCTCTGTACACTTAGTTATCCCATTCCTGTTGTATGCAGTAGAAGAGAATTACTGGAAGAGGAGGAAAATGTTGCTTTTTCTGATAACTAAAGCAAGAGGGAGGTCATGAAATACCTTTAACAACACATTTTACATCTTAAGTTCAACGTATCTGTGATATGATAGCTTGGAATCAATTAAAATATACAGTAAGCAAGGTAAAAAACAGATTTGAGTCAGGCCATCATTTGCAGATGAACACTGCAAAAGCTCTTTGACTTAATTTGTTCCCATACAGAATCTCTGAATATTGAAAATAAATTAGACAAACAAATAAATGTCCTAGCCACAAGGAACATCTGTTATGTGATTTTCCACTACACTACAACTTAATACAAAACTATAAAAATAAGACACATTATTTACAAACTTTATTCATTTGTTTACAAAACTATTGGTTAATTCAAGTTTTAAATTACATGATAAATTACACAGCTCTGTCGCACTTTACAAACAGTTAAAAGGCAAACATATCCTGAATACAAAGTAATATCCTCCTGCCCTGGCTATGCCAGTTCATAGTACTTCCCGGTGCTTGGATCAAAGTAACAGTTCAGACATGGATCATACAGAAGAGTCAAGACTTCCTCCTCCTCTTCAGCACTGCAGTCCTTGTCACCTATGTGAATTATGAAAAGTAAAAATAAATCACTCTTTTATTCTCTTAGACAATAAGACAGAAGTACCTTTCTGTCAGATGTGACAGAATTTTCCTTTCAAGTGTACAGTATTCAACTTCTAAATTACTACCTTCAAAGATAACAGGAATTCACATTCTGAAGATTTGTATTTAGCTGAAATGAAATTATGGCATTCAGTGTTTGCTTAACGACTGGGTTTTACAGATTCCAACGGAACAATAGTTCTCTAGAAGCACTTTTACTTATAATGGACCCAAGTATTCCTAATGCGTATTTTTCTCGATCTACTGCTTTATCAATAATGTTTCAATATGAGTACAGAAAGACAGAAGATCTGTTCTTACTGTCTGTAAATGAAACTGCATATTATTAAAATATTCTACATCAAAAATCCTAAAGTTAGAGCACAATAATCTTTATTTGAAGACTTCTTGCTTATCATGTTAACCTCACATCAATTGTATTCATGATTGTTAGCTTAGTGTGTAGTTTTTACAACATTTTTATTATTCTAAGTTGTACAGGCATTACAAATAAGTAGTTTATTCATTATATTTCATTAATTGCCCTTAGGCAGATAGAAGAAACAGTATGATAAATAAATCTAACAAACTTGCAGTGAAGTCAATACTGTTGCCATAAATGAGGCAAGATACTTTTTTTTTGACATTATTTTCTCCATTGCGTAGAAGCTTAATAAAAGAGAGAAAGAAGAGAGGAAGAAAATATCCTACTGCCCACATTAACCTTTGCAACACGAGGAAATACCATCGGAAATCAGGTTCCATACACACACTAAGTATGGCACTTCCAAGTATGTGGATATCATAGTGATAACAGCTTTATGACATGATGGTTTGATTGTAGAGAAAAAAAATATACCAGAGTATTTCCACATATATGGAAATTAAGACCAGAATGTGAAAGCAGAACTCTCAGTTCAAGTTTAATGCTGAACACTGCCCTCAGGTACACTGGAGGTAATAAACACCGAGTAGATTCCTATTTTAGATGACAGAAGTTTTCCCATGTATTTCACTCAGTGAATTTATCCACTGAGGAACAGGATAAAAATCCATATATGAATATGGATATAGGAAATATATATGAAAAGCTGGCAGAGTGTCATGTCAATAAAAGGAAATAATGTCTCTTCAATAACTAGTACAAAAAAAAAATCAGTCTTACTGCAGGCGAATAGCAACTCCCTATGTGACTATGCTACAACTTCCTGATTTTTAGATATTCTATTATTTTTGAACCATTGATGAAAATTTTGCAATTTACAAGTTTCTAACTATTTTTATCACAGAAGAATAGTTAAGAACTCTGCCTCTGCTTTACTTGCTACTTTACTTGCATACAAAAGTGACAAAACCAAGTGTCTAGTACTTTTAATAAAACATTCCCTTTACTTTCAAGTATTGTTTTTTATCTGTTTCTTGACAGTCAGTTTGTAAATTAACTGTTAGGGTAAATTTAACACAATTTTCATGTCTGAAACTTGGTGTGCCACCTAAATGTCCACTGTAGGTAAATCTAAACAAAAGAGTTTTAAATATCAACTAGGAAACATACTAGCAGACAATAAAGAATACTAAATCTAGTTTGTCTACATCTACATAAAATGCAAGAATGTTTTCAGGATGCAGAAACCAACTGTTAGACTAAAATGCATGAGTGAAGACAGATTCATTCTGCCAATGCATACATTGAAGTTCCCCTTTTAAATCTGCTTTTCCTATGTAAGTTATATAACCTTTTGATAGGAAGCAATTCATGATTGGACATTATTTGCATCTTGCATTTCGTCCTGAGTGTTTATCCTGCCCTCAAGCCGTCAGTGCAGACTGAAGGTTTTGTATGCCCCACCGCTGCATAATAAGCAATGGCTGGTTATGCTAAAAGCAGCGGTTTCACGGCTCTCCAGATCTGGTTACAGTCAGGATGCCACAACACCACACAGGTTACATTATCTAGAGACCACGAACTAGGCTAGTGCACGCAGAAGAAGCGTGCACCTTACTGAATGCATATAAAGTGTGCACCTTATTGTTCCGAAGTGATTTATTTCCTCAGCAGTATTAACAAATGCAGTCAAAACCAAACTTATTAATGTAATCAACAGTAAAGCAACAAACCCAAACTGCTGCCCGCCTTGCCTGGGAAGCTAACTAAGGCTGGCTGGGATGCTTGGAGCAGGGAGCTCCCAGGAACACTAATGCAGTGCAGAAAGAAGGGGCAGAACTGGATGCCTTCCTCCCCGCTTCAGCAGATCACAGCAGATCAGCATGGTATTCACGCCTCATTCCCTCGCACACTCTTACATATTCATCTCAAACCATTCTGTTATTTCCATTGTATTCTTCCCTTTTCATTATTTTTGTTCTATTGTCTATGCTTCTCTTTAAAATCTTACTTTATGCTGTTTTCTTTCCTAAGCTTAAATCTCCTTCCCTCTCTGCCTCACCACCAGCCTTTCAATATATTTCTTGGCTTGACTTAGGAATAAGAAATTCTTCAGACTCATTAGGGGTCTATCTGCTTCCCTGTATATCTTGAATTCTCACTAAATCAGAATAGATTGCATCCAAGCCTAGCTGGATTTGTACCTTTATAGTAACAGCTCCCTGCATGTAATTTCATGTAAGAGAATTGCACTTTCTAGTTAAATCTTCTTTTTAAAGCTAGGCTTCTTCTTGTAGCAAAATATTCCATAATGCCTTCCAAAGCACTTCCAGATGTTACCACAAATTTCCAATGGCACTCTGGACTATTATTTAGTTTTAAGAGAATTAAAAAAAGAAGTATTTTGTCAAATTCCTGTGTGAAAACTCCACTTCTACATTATTGACTTAATATTCTGCATTATAAGACTCAATTAATGCACAACAGCTGTGTAAGGGAACATCTTTCTCCTTTCAAATTTATATTCCAGGCAACCTGGCCATAGGCAGGAATTATGTTTCCATGGTAGAAGTAACTGATAAACTTTCTAAGGAAATTTCTAGAGTTTTTTTTTATGGGTCTGAAGCTGCTTAGTATTGCATGAAAAAGTTATGAAAAAAAGAGTAAAAAAAGAGAAATGTGCCCTTTAGCAGTTTAATTTGAATACCACCCTGAACGCAAAAATCAAAGACTTTCTTTTTAAAATATCTGTAAAATTAAACAATATCTTTCTGTAACTGCTAAGGCTGGAGCATCATTGATTTTAAATAAAAGCTACACACAAGTCTGTGATACACCTTATAGAGGGATGAGTATTTTCTTCTTCTACTGAGCTGAAAGGGACTGAAGGTAGCTAGGACCTCTGTGTATTGTCACATTAAGGGAAAGACTGTCCCACTGAAAGCAGAGGAGCTACAGATTTTAGAAAGGAAGGATTCTGCTCTGCATGTCTTAAATTAAATAGTAAAGAATGGAGTCACATAGCAGCTTTTTTTTAAACTCTTAAATGTGTTATCTCAATTATGTTAACACTAACTGTTTGCACAATCGGAAGACCTGAAATAAACAGGCTCCCTTTGCACAGAAGCAGATTTTCACTGTATTCTAGGTTTTAATATTAGAAAATGGCTTGTGGTAAAGCTCATCTTAGGATAAATGGGTCGTATTCTGACCCTGATAAAGGTAAATTAATCTGCAGTGGAACAACTGTGGGCAGAAAGCAGTCTGAAAAGAGCATTGTGAGTATCCTCTTCGAGGAGACCCTTGAACACTGCCCCACGATGCTCAAATCTGTGTTGTAATGATGAGCTGCAAAGTTACCAGGTGAATGTTGTTACCAGCTGCACTCTCAAGGAAGTTATTCAGCTTTGTAATTCTTACAACACTATCTTAAATAATATTATTCTATAAGAGAGATAAAATAAAATTCTGGAGATTTTATGATTGTGCATTTGTCATTTACTGCAGAAATTTCCTTTTGAATGAAAGATGCCATGTAGAGTGAATTTGAGCATTCAATCAATTGATCAACTTTGGAATTTAAGAATAAGTAATAACTCATTTCTTTCATCACACTAACATAACTTATCTCAGTGAAATGATTAAGAAAATAATATTCCATGGTTATTCTGAAATGCTAGAGACATATCACAGAATAAGACCTTTTTTAGCATCTCTTTAAAAAATCATACTGCAAAACATTTAGTTGCCATGTTCGCATGGTTCTGTAAGATTTTTCTTTAATCCAAGAGATCTGGAAATATTAATATAGTTTAAGGTTGGACAGGCTCCAACAGTCTCCTCTAGTTTGTGTATTACAGGACACTATTTCCCAAACCTCTGTTTTAAGAAAACTGTGTTTGAATAAAGCGTATCCACTAAAATATGGAAGCAAAATATGCAAGTCAGTTTTGTGTGCACAGCTCAGGGACATTATTTTTCACAGACTGTAAATACTCAGAAAGGGAGGCTTGGAGCTGGCTTGAGGATGCTGTAAATTGCACAGATAAGCCACTTCACCCATCCTACCTCACCTTCCCAGGGTTGCTAAGATTACTGTGATCTTTTCCCTGCTATTTTAATAAGGAAAGGGTGTCAGTTTGCAAAAAGCCCCAAAAGCACTGTGCAGGATGTGACGGGAAGGCTCTGTGACTCATTTTCCTCAACTTCTTGGAGTAATGAAACTCGATCCTCCAAGCAGCATGGCAGTTTTGGGGAGTATTTGGAGATAAAATAAGCAAGATCTTAAGAGTTTCTCTATAAAGTTAACAAGATTACAACTATGACATACATACATAAATCAGAATTTAGTTTGATTCAAGAAAAGTGCAAGAATAAAAAGTCAAAATAAAAAGCCAACAGAAATCAGAGACTTTCTGTTCTCCGCACGTGTTAGTTATATCGTGTAAAATATTTTGTCATAAAGGAAAATGCATTTAAGCACTATTCACAAGATATAGATATTCTAGTACGACTAACTGGAGAAATCCAACAAAGTGCCAAGTACACTTCTTGTTGGCTTTCTAAGGATAATCATCCAACTTTTAAATTTATGGAAATTTCAGCCTTACTGCAACAGCCCTTAGATTTCATAATACTAACACCAAAACATTCACAGAGATTTATCACAAATTTCTATCCAACATGTCTTTGACTCAAGGATTACTGTCCAATTCGCTTTGGCTCACTTAGGACGTTTCACACAACATATTATTTGATTCCTTAAAGCGAGGTCCTCTCCTGACAGCAAAATTCTACTTTGCTGTCATAAACAATTACAAATATACATCCGTGAAAAGATTCACCATTTGAGGGGCATAATCTATTTTAGAGAGTACATCACAAAGACATCTTCATCGCTTGGGAAGCCAAAATATACTGGTCAGATTTATGAGATTTCACACTGTATGCCTCGGACTTGAAGAAAAAAGTAGGTATCTGCCTTGCTTCCCAACAGATCAGCTGAGAAAAAAGGGCCTTTGTAGAAACAGGCAGTTTGTTCTGCTCTGTTGCTTTGTTCTGTTCTGTTACCACTGACTTCCCAGTTACACAGCTACATTCCTTGCCATTCTACAAGCAATTACCATAATAATTCTAATCAGAATTATCATAATAAGTCTAATCAGAAAATGATGAGACTTCATAAAAGGCTAAATCTGAAATTTTCTTTATAAGAGGAGTTCCACTTAAATAAATGAAATTGTTCTGAGTAGGAATCATTTCATGGACACAGGCTTTCTTTCATAGGTTTGTCATCTTCACTACCACCAATTCCTTATTTTAAAAGAGCAAGACACATTTTTAAAAAAGTTAATCCACACTGAACCAGAAGTCAGGAAACTGCCACTTTCTAAGTTATCCTTCTAGCAGGATGGAAAACTCTGTTAGCATGAATTGAGAACAGTAAATAAGAGAACCTTGCCATCAAAACGTGGAAGTGCAGAAAACATCTTCAAGGCAGCACCAACACTGGAGAAACAGCATTTAGAGATGTCTCGATACACCTTCTACACAGGTCTCGCCTTCATAGATTCCTACCTGGAATACTCTGTTTTGCTGAAGGTTGCTCTTCTACGTGATGGCTTGCAGGAACGATGGGGGGACTGAACACATTCAACCAGTCTCTGAAAAACAAAAATCAAAATATGGTTGCTCCAATTCATGCCCCTTCGGGCCACGACTTGTATCACTGCTGACACAAGGATATTGTGTGTGCGGACTCGTGCTGGGGTCACAAAGACCAGCCAGAGTTGCGGAAGTAATTTCTGTATCCACCGATTCCTCTAGAAAAGATGAATTTTCCCAACACCTGGAAGATTAATTAACTTGATTTCTTTACATTGCCAGACTATGCGAAGAACAGCTTGAGGTACAGCTTACTTCCAGCACGAGGCAGGTAACATACTTCTACTTCCTGAAAAGACTTATGATCTCATATAAGATTTTTTTTCCTGACTGAGAAACCCAGCAAGGCTAAGTCATGTCCTAGAACCAGTCTTTCCCACTTTTTTTTTTTGCCTGCTGTTGGTGGATTTGTTATTGATTCCACATAATCTGCTGCTGGTACGTACACCGAATCTGGGGTGAATCAGGGGACACCCACCTATCTGTTTTCAGTCAAAATGGAAAAAAGCTAATTTTCTGCCTCAGGAAACAGAACTGCTGGTGTAGAAATTCAGCAAGTAGAACAGCAGATTTAAATGGAGAAATATTGAATTTTCCATCATTTCAATATATAAAAACATACTTTTTTTTTTTTTTTTTTTAAGTACCATCATAGTATTTTCACATATATGGCCAACATCAACCTAACTGCTCCTCAGCTAATGCCAGTGAGAACCAGAACAACTGATCCACACAGCAATATGTTTGTTTAGGTATTTCATTATTAGCTCTCCTTGTCATTTGGTGCATTTGCATTCCCCGAAGAGAGCCGAAGACTCATTTAGAGCAAAGCTGCAGAAGGTTTTAAGGATAACAGCCAGGTTATGCACAGGAGCCCAGTGTCAACACAGGCAACCTCTTGGAGAAACTCCAGGGAGAAACTCCAGGGCTATTCCATGCTCAGTGATGTAAGCCCAAGGGAAGAGAGTGCTTGCTGGTAGATGGAAAAACCTTAATTAGACCAACAAACATAGTTAGAAAAAGGAAACAGGCCTTGGAGTACATCCACCATTCCACAAGTCTGACACAAAAAGGAGTTTAAAGACATGTTTTTCATTTAAACTATCATTTGTAAAAGAAAAGGCAGTTGATATGTGGAGCGCAGAGATAAATTAATAAGATGGAAAGAAAGATAATCAGATGATTGTCTCCTATAAAAAAAGAAAGAGACAAGTCATTTAGGGAACCTGGAGGGAAGGGGATAAACATGTGCCATCAGGCCAGTTTCTCTATTGAATTCATGATTCTATTTACTCTAGAAATGCATGAATTTTAGTTTCTAATCTTGTCTCTGGAAGATATTTCCTCCTGAAAGGTCAATTGTGAGAAATCAGAAATGGGATGATCTGTGAGTAGCACTATGATTTTGTCCTTTTTTTTTTTTTTTTTAATCTTCCAAATATTAAAGTCTAGTGTTACAGAGTTTTCAGTTTCATCTTTACAGTTATTTTAAGGCACCTGGTTCACAGAGGATGAATTATATTTCATTCTAGCAGATGCAAGTATAAAATTCAGGAACTTTCATAGTTCTAATGGGAGGCAAAAACTTGTGTATTTATGACAGAGGCAGCAGAAATGGGTTTGCACTTTTAATTTTTTAAAAGTAAACACAGCATCTAGGAAGGAAAACTAAGAGTTTTGCTCTTCAAAACCTTCGCACCAAAAATAAACAACACTAGGTGCTCATTGTTGACTAAATATTACTTCAAAGTTAAAAAATTCTACACAATGTATTTTAAAAATCTAGGACTTGCACGTGTTAGCAACATCCAGATCAAGCTTAACCAACATCTCATGAACAAACCTTGTATGTGCGGAAATCTTCTTGGCCAAATTGCATCTGAGAATAAATATTTGCAGTTGATTGATAAACCTTTGAAAAGTGACTTTACAGTGGTAACACAGATAGATGGTTTACTCTAGTAGCCAAGACACTGTTGGCATACCGAAGTCTGCAATCTGCTTTTTGGAAGCACCTGAGATGGTAAGTCTGTATGAGACAAGAATGAGTATATCAACTGAAAGAGTATGCTAAAAAAAAAAAAACCTTTTAGACCTTGCATGAAAATACTGAACCCAGCATGGAGACAACTGGCTATTAACTTTATGAGAAAAAAAATTTCTGTGGTCTGTGTTCCAAATTAATGCCTTCTTATATTGACTGAAAAAAGAGTGTTTTTGGAGTGAGCTTCTGAAAGAAGCTGGTTTATCTCCTCAAAACAGAAAAACTAATCAAGCATTTTGATTAATTAAAGACACTATTTATGCTACTGATGCCTCAGGCTGTAATCAATATAATCAACCTGCAAGAAGTTATCTAGAGCTTTCCTGACACCAATGCTGAATGCTAAGTATCCTCTTTGACATTGTGAGTTGCACTGTATGGAGGTGCAGGATGGACAGTTTCCATACACATTTGAGGCAGGCTTTATCTTTGATGCTTTCAATGAAATTCTTAATTATTCTGCAAGCTATTCTCCATGCCAAGATACAATAAAATATATGTGATACAATCTTGTCACATCAGAGTCTTTGAAAAAAATAGTTTCAGGAAATAATTGCTGCATGTTGAAAGATCACAATAGCTGAATTGTGGCAGAAAGTAAAAGCAGTGCTCCAGAGTCCTGAGAACAGGCAGTTTTTTAGTTTTATGGCAGCATGTTAAATTTTGCAGAAAACGGCATCCATAATAAAACAGTGATGCTTTATTAACTAGCACATGAACAGACAGTACCCCATCAAAATTATTACCACAAGGAATAATTAAAACCATCAATAGAAATCTAAAGGATCAGAGGATCCTGATTGAAATATTAGGTTTGATACTCTTACTTTTTAATAGATATTTAAGCTTTTTAGGCTATCCTAATGGCTGGAATGTGAAAACACTAAATCACACTGTAAATAGTTTTTTTTTTTTTTTTTTTAGTCCGGTAAACATAAACAGACTTGCTAAACTTTATACATACATGCAATTTCACCGCCTTAAATCTGATTACCTATGCACACCTATTTGGGTTTTGCTTTGTATTGTATAATGCATGCACACATAATGTATTCATTTTAGTAGTGAAGAGAGGACTTCTGAAGTCTATTAACAATAAGGTGTCTGTTATGTACAGAATGCAATCATAGCCTTCAAATTAAAACTGAAATAAATGTTCATGTCCTACCACTATGTCTCTCTGTAATAACTGTGAAGTCATCTTAGCCTTAAATTGTCCATTACTGCATCTGAAACACTTTAAACATTTTTTTTTATAAAAACATGTCAAACTTAGAAATATTAATGTTAATTTATAAAACAGTAACGGTTCAGTACTACTCAGCACCAGGTCTGAAAATAGTATTTCTATAAAAGTAAATTGAGTATTCAGATATGCTACCAAAAGAATATATAGTACATTTATACATCGAAATGAGGGATTTCCAAGTGCACATTTTAATAACAATCTTGAACAATAACATAAATATACATCTATGGATGACTTTGCATGAATTGAATGTTGTATTTTAGAACAAAATATTAGAAGTGTTTAAGGTCAACCTGGCAATACATTAACGAGTAAAAAAATGCAAGGCACCAGCTACATTGTATTATTTTACTAGTGTTACTGTAGTTTCAAAATATCATTAAATCAGCACAAACCAACACTTATCATTTCCTCCACATTTTTCACAGTGAACTGCATTCTGACTATGAGTAATCTGTTAATCTGTTCCTTGCCTCATAATCCGTCAAAGTGACAGATTCATTCCATCCCTAATACATAATATCTTCATTTACAGTATGTCTTACTGGAACTTTCTTTTTTTGCTAGCACTGAGATTTGGAAAATCACAAATACATTTACAGAATGCCTTTTTCCTCGCTCTGCCCCTCCAGCCTACAGAATATTACCCTTCTAATAGAGGCAAAGAGGTTTCGTTTGAAACTAAATGATTTTTAGTGAATTAATAACTAAAAAATATTACAAATATAAGTGAAACTTCACAATAAAGACTTGAGTCTGCTCCTCTTAAAATACTACATCTGTAAATGAACTGTCTTATATGAGTGCTGGATCAGGTTCAAAGACAATAAGGAAAAAATGAGTTCTACTTATTAAACTAGATGTTTAGATAATACAGGTTGCTGCATTAAAATCATGTACAGGACAGTCATTCTGATCAATACAAGCTGAAAGCCTGGCCTAAAAATGCTACACCATATGTATTTCAATATTAGTGTTCAAATGACAGATTTTGTAGATTATTAAAAAAAATACAGTCACCTACATCTGTCTATAAATAAGTATGTCCTTAATCTGAATTAACATTTTAGTAACTAGCATACTGTGCTATCTGGTCAACATTTCTTAGTTAAATACGTGAAGTTTCTATCATAGTTACTGTTAAATAGCAGCTACATTGCCATTTACTTAAAGACTAAACCTCTACTTCATTACAATGTCATCTAGATCACAGGCCTGATGCTCCCTGCCAATACAAATGACACTAGTGGAGAAGAATAGTGTTTTATCATCTAATTTAAGAAAAGTATTAGCCCTTTATTCTTTGTTAGCTTTGATTCATCTGTTCATCAGAATACTAGCTATATAAATTGAAAGTAATGAGTTTGCAAAGATGGTGTACTGTGTATTAACATTCCTGCATATTACTCTATTCTTAATCAAGTAAATTCTAATAAAGCACAGCAGATATTCATCGATCAGTGAATCAATTGAACTGAATTCCCACATTTAATAAAGTGTTCATTAGGTAAGGTATGCTTCACTTTTTTATATGTAACAATTATATAAACCACTCATTTTAAGAATTATATTTTAATGCTTCAGCAACTCAGAAAACACCTGAAGCTAGAACCTAATGAGTCTTGGTCCAATTAAAATAAATTCTTTTCTCTACAGTCAGTCCCCGACAGCATTTTACTGTTCTGGACATCCTGGATATAGATTGCATCCCATTTAACTTTTAATGGATGACAAGAAGCCAGAGGGCTTTACAAATCAATGGAGACAACGGGACTCTCCAGAACACTGACTTTAATATTATCCACCTGCTAAAGGTGTTGCTGCTGAATGTTCTTATTCCCTTAAAATTACCTTTATTTTTTTTCCAGGAAAGGGTGTTTTTGTTTTTTAAATCTAGAAAGCTCTGTATTAGTATAGTGAACATTACAGCATGAAGCTGGAAACTTAATCATGACCACAAAGAAAGAACTATGCCACCTCAGTTTAATTCTTCAAAAACATCAAGCTTTCTCAACCACACTAAAATAACATCAAGGAACCAAAACCAGCACTCTATGTGATGGATCAAGGCAATTGTGCAAACTATACTGCAATGGCATGGGAGGTAGGGGCATGTCTGCCCTCAGAACCCATTAGTTTTACTCTGTAAGAAAATATTGTCTGTATAGGTGGTATCAGTCAAGAGGCCTGATCTTTCAGTTTATGCAATATAGTAAGATTATGAGACCAAAAGTAAGATGTACATTGATCAGAGAGAGTATCTGAAGAGGTGATAGAGATCATTCCACTAGCGACACAAACAGGCAGTGCTATTTGATTCTTTTTTTTTTCTTTTTGGTGTGGGGAGGGGGATGTTTCCTTTCTCTTGTTCTGGACACAAACTAATCAAGGCAT
>JAUBNY010000478.1:126533-136857 GCA_032275445.1 Crypturellus soui
TCGCTGGATGCCTGCTCTGCCCTTGCGCTTCTCTATCTCACTACGACCAACCACTGCTTGACAGATGCTGGCTCTTAGACAGCCCTAGCTGAAGGCTGAAGAACATTCTCTGAAGTTTCAGGAACAAATTTGGCTTGTTCCTCTCAGCTGTGATGAAATCTAATCCACTCGTTTACACAGTTAGTAAAGAGGTCAGATGTTAAAGACACAGATATGCAGCGATTCCGAGTATAAAGCTGAAACACCACCACACTTAGCTGCTATTTACAGACTCCACTTGATAATTACGATCTAATTCCTGATTCTAAGCACAACATTTAACATAAGCAAGGAAACAAAATTAGCTATTAAGAAATCTCTAAGAAGATAATTAGTATCAGACTAATCGGTTCCTAAAATTACTGTATAAAGAAAGCACAGGAAGAAAAAAAAAAATGGGGATAAACTAACTGGGGAGTGTAACAGTTCCTAGAGTAGCCTGGCAATTCAGGCAATGTTAGAACCTTAGGGCTAGCCTTCAATCACATAATTTATTATTTATCAGGACTGCATCAGACTATGGAGTACACAGATCAATGATTTTTCTATGGTCCCTTTTTAATACCGTTATCGAAAATCTGTCAATTTTCCTCTGTAGCCTTTCAGTCCAAAACTATTTATGCATAATTCATGCATTTCTAAAATGCGAGTTGCTCAATAACGCCAATTTTTGTTTACGAATCTTTGATTTCTGTTCTATCTAAAGTACTATTTGATGTGCAACAAAAAGATTCAACCCTCAAAACTTTGAAGAGATTAAGCGTGGTAAATACAGTTATACAAACCTGGAATGTATCTGGAAGAAAAATGTATTATTGCCCATCTCTTGTAAATGGGTTAATACAGCTCCTCTATTTATACAACCTGATCGTTCAATTTCAAAGTTAAATCACTTACACAAGCCTCTGCGGTCATACAGGAATTTTCTCTTGAGATTTTCTTCATGGACTTTTTATTCACTGATGATTTTAATTGACCATCCACTCCTTCAGATATTTCAGGTTTTTCAAATGCACTTGGAATTATTCTAAAGAATTCTGATTTACTTCCAGGTGGAGAAAGGCAAGGAGTAGGCATTAAGCTTCTTTGAGAGGCAGCAGAATCTGTTTTTCTCATAGCAGAACACTGTGATTGTAACAATATGGTTTCCTTGAGGTTGTGTTTGTTGTGTCCCTTTTTCTTCCCGTATTCATTTTCCCAAGACATTCTCTTTAAAGAGATCTCTTTAAAAACTCCTGGATCAGATGTTCCTTCTCTGCTGTGGCTGCTCTCAAGGTATTCAGTCCCCTGGATGAATTCACTGTTGTCACCCTAAATTTAAGAAACAAGGCAACAGTAATTTCCTCTCACCTTCACACAATATTGTTTTTATTTTAAAAAACTTAAGGTTAAGTGTTTCAAAATGGTTCTCTAATTTCTACAGCGTTTTTTTTCCAAATGCGCAAAGATTTTGAGAATCATCTGCTCTTCTTGGCAACAAATCCATAAACATATTTCGGCAAACTAAGTAGGGAAGCCAAGCAAAGGACAGGAGAAGAAACTGTACATTCCAAAACACAGGTCCAGATTCTTGTCCCAGCTCAGACTGCTAGAAAACTCTCTAAATCTGAGGTTACATGAGAATCATCATTTAGATAAAATCTGTAACAACTGCAAAGCAAAAGTAAAGAAAAACTCCACGACACTGGTGTCTTTCTATTAAAACACTACTACTCCATACTTTCCCCTAGCATCTTTACCTCAAACACAGAAAATTTCTGTTGAGCCCACTTTACAAACTTCTGGATGTTATGGAACAGCATTTCAATATTTGGGGAGTTATTAGTTTTCTATTTTTATTATGCTGCTAACAATGTCTCTGCAAAACATTCCATGAATCAATTTTCTTATGCTGACTTTGCTTCATCTCAACACCAAACAGCAAGCCTGAACACATGGGGAGAAAAATAAAAGGGAAGCAAAGCTGCTGTTTGCCTCTGTGTCACTATTCACATGAAAGAAAGGATGAGAAGCCTCATCCTCGTCTACTCGTAATTGCTCCTCTGTTGTGTGGCACCAAAGCAGACACGATATATTGAAGGCTTCACAAAGACATGGAAATATCAACACGCCTCTCATAGGCAAGGTACAATCCTACTGCAAATGGAAATGCAGCAAGTTTGTTGTTTGTCACTGGCTTCAGGGAATCCAGGACTAGACTACTGAAAATGAAATGCACAAAACAAACAATACAACAAAAAAAAACCCAAATCAGAACAAAAAAACTCCCCACTGTTTAACAACTGAACCTTTTCTGAATTTTTGGTTTGCTACTGTTTACAATATTTTGGAGACTATTTTTACAATGGGCATTAAATTCAAGAAAAGAAACAAAACCCAAATAAACAAAACCACACGTATATTCTAACTGAGAAAAAGACAGTGCTGGAAAGCTGCCCTAGTTCTTATGTTAAAGATTTTTTTTTTCTTACCCTGGCATTAAGAATAACCTCCCTGACTTTTCCTGAGCAGAGCTGACAAAAATCACTTGATATCTGAAGAGTTCCAAACCTTCAGAACCACATCACATACAGCACCGCTCATGATTTATTAGCCTGACTACAACTAAGTTGACACAGAAATTCTGGAACCATGTTTGAAATGATGAAGCCCTAGAGATTTAAGCGCTTCCCTCCTCTCCCTGCAAATAAGGAAAAAAGAAAACACGACCAGAAGAGACTTTCTATTTGATATTATTAGCATCAGTACTACGGTTTCTCAGAACAGAGCAATATTCCTGTTAAATGTAGTCTGTCTTGTTATCATACAACTCAGTTGTACTTCATTCCTCAGCTCTGAAAAACAGATTAGAATAAGGAGTATTTTTTAAATTAAATATGAGAAGCATCAGAATGTTAATACAGGTTGAAACTCTTATCAGTTACTTTAATGACTCCATGCAATGAATTCATTGATTTGAGACTTTACTATATTTTTACATCAACAGATAAAAAAAAAACTTAATTTTATTGAAAATTAAAATTAAATTGAAATCTTGTTGAAAGATTTCTACATTGCAAAAGAAAAATTCTGTGATTATACACAGCTCAGATGAGATGTGAAGCAGAAATATTGATCATCAAATAATATTAAGCAGTTGAATTTTCTTAATTCACTTTTGACAATGCCAGTGAGCAACACAGTCCCTGCTTACAGTTTTAAAAGGCAGCCTAAAGCCTTTATTTACCGTAGTCTTGTTCAACTGTTCATATTGGTCATACTTCTCACTCTCTCCAGTCTAGGATGCAGGCCCTTCTAAAATCTTTTCTGTTGCAAAGATGTATTATAATCACTCACCCCTGTGGCGCAGGGCCTTATAGAGTAGTAGGTTTCTTTTGTCCACTTGTTACAGGGGGAATATCTACTTTTTCACCCCTGTATTCAGTTAGACACAGCAACTTGACAAAGATAAATGTGCCCGCAGGTATATGGGGAAAAGATGATTTATTCTCTCTGTCTGTCTTGAAGACAGAACCTCATCCTTGGAGTTTTAGGATGAAGATACTTTATCAAGAATTATATGTACAAAATGGCCTACCTCCTCACTGCTGTCAGTTTCTTGAAAGCTCTCTTCAATTTGGGTTTCACTTTGTGCCTGGTTACTGTCTTGCTTCAACTCTAAAGGGAAAATGCAACCTTCTGGCGACACATTTGGAGACTTTCCATGACGAGCTGACCGAGGTCTTGAAGAAAATATGAAAATCTCTTTGCGAGTCACTTGGTCATCAGCTGTTTCATTGCTTTGAGGTTCAGCAGGGGCATTCTGCGGCAAAGTTAAATTGTGGCAGGCTGAATCTTGAGTGGATACAAACTGCCCACTCTTACCCAAATGAAAAGTCTCACTGACCATCTCAGGAAACATCCATTCATCTGAAAGTAGCAGAAGGTAATACAATTATTGCTATGCAATAAAATGTTTATACATCTAGAAAAACATAATTTCATTCCATTTGGCTACTGACTTTTATGCAGTCTTTTTTTTTTTTTTTGGTCTGGTATTTTCTATTAAAAAATATAAATCACACCAAATAAGCAGAAATTTCATAATATTGCTATGCATTTTTTTTTTAATTTATTTTTATTGCTGAAATTCTGTACTTTCCTTTATGTCCAGAATCTATGGTTTAAATCGCAATTTCAAGCTACAGGTCTGCTGAAAAATGCATGAAGATATCTGTTTCACCAGGTTTCCTTGCATACAAGCTGTAGTAATCTGCCAATTTTAAAACAAACAATAAACTAGAGAAATGGATTTAAAGATTGAGTGCACTACATAAACATGGAAAGACCATTTTTATACTCTCACTGTTAAGTTATATTTTACTAGTTGGAATGATGGTATAGGAAAAAATGACAGTTTGATGGATCAAAGCAAATCTCAAATAGCATCTGAGAAAAGGAGAATTGCTCAAGTATGCAATACTCCCTTATCTTCATTAAAGCCACTGTGCTGTGGATTATTCACTAGACTTTGAAAATTCTGTCTCCATAAAACAAAGTAATGATCAACTATATTAAAAAATCTTTCAATATAAAATAGTAAAAATGTAATAATGAAGTAGCAATGCAATAATTAAATGCCACAGAAGACAGTAAGTTTACAATGGCATTCAACTCTTCCTTCTCAGTTTTATATATAGAAATAATTATTACTTCAGGTGCATTCAGGGGCTGCAGTTGGAAAGAAAAATTCTGAAGTCAGGTCATCTAACCACCATGCCACCTCCACTTTTTCCCATCTAGAATGGCTTCTAATTCCCTTGTTTCTGTTTACCTTGCAGAGATTGTTACAAATAACATTTTGTAATGAATCCTGAAGCAAGATTGTGTTAAACCATGCAGCTTCTGGGATCTTAAGTCAATTGTGAATGAAGTATCAAAACAGAATAAAATGGTGTTTTAAATAACAGCTTTTTTTCAAGTGGCAAGAGAAAAGGAGATGATTAGAAGCCTAAACACTCTTGACTCCAACTCCTGGTTCTGCCACAGGCATCTAAAACTTCTATATGCACTTTCCGTACTAGGGTAAGGGAAATAATAGCACCTTTAACCTAACCAAAAGCACTTTAGAAGCACAAAGAAGTACTTCAAAAGATTTATTGTCTGTACAGCATTTAACCTTAATTTTTTTTTTTTAGTCTAATCTCCTCTGTAAAGAACAAGATTAGTTTCCAGAGATGCTGAAGAAATATACTTGATATAGCAGAAAGTTAAAGGCAAATATAATTAGCTAGTGCATTACAGCACTTATTCCTAAGGTAACATGCGGGGGAAGATATGAAAGTCTGTAAGACCGAAAGACATTTTGCACTGGCTATGGCTTCTGGATCCTGCAACTGTAGTCACTGTAGCTTTTTGTTAATAAGCTACAAGTGAAAGAGATGGGATGTTTTGGACCAAACCAAATCCTATTATCTCTCAGCCACAAACAACACCGTAATTTTTCTTTTACCTCAGCATTTCCATGTCAATTATAATGAGTAATTTGGAGTATCTTCTTAGCAAAATATGGAAATTACTGTGTAATCACAACATTGCAGCAAACAAGATAAATGCAAGAATGATCCCCTAAACATCTAATTAGTTCCTCTAGACAAATTTATGCTAGAGCTTCTAATTGCAACCTAACATTTTAATGAAGGTTTCAACATATCATAATTAAGATTGGCATACTATAAACAATGCTCACTCATTTTATTTCTTCCCTTGCTAAAAACAATTTACCTTTGCAACGGTACTGCACACCTGCTATAGAAGATACGTCAATGAGAGCTCTGTAACTAAAGACTATTATTATGAACAGCAGCAACCCCCCTATTATGAACAGCAGCATCCCCAATCACCTATGAACTCCTTCCCATCCAAAGAAATTTAAAGTAGTATTTTTTTCTGGCAAACTGCATTCTCTGCTTTGCACATCAGAAAAAAAATATGAATTGATTTTCTTCAGGTTGTCTTTTCATTTCTGAGATACAATTTCAGCTTCTCTTCTTGAAGATAGTAGCAAAATTCACAGTGACCACAACAAGATCCACATTTTATCTAAACATCCCAAAGATTAAACAAAATGGCAATAACTCATAATGTGAAGGCAAATTCTTTTGGACAATTTTGAGCATATTTGAGCCAACTGTCTACTTGATAGCTATACATTTTCACAGAAAATAACACAATACTCAGACTAAGACTATTTCTGCCACAACATCACACTTTCTATACAAAATCATAACAAGTGGATTGGACACTGCTAAGAAAATATACACAGCTTTTTGCTTGGTAAGAAAGAAAGGGGAAAAAAAGATAAACTAATTTGTCTTTCTATGAATTAAAAGAAAAAAAAAAGAAAAAAAAATTAATAATGGAACTTTAATGTCCTTCCTGCTTCCCCAAAAACTAACTTTGCATGAGTACAGTAATTGAAGTCCTAAACTCTTACCTGAGACAAGTTAAAACTCTAGTACTTCCAATGTTTGGAATCTCCAGTGTTAAATTTTAAAGGGATTTAAAGAATAAATTATTTTTAGTTCCTTCTTTTAATCATGAGAGCATGGGATTTTTCTTTTTTATTCATTCACTGCTCTGGTACTCTGCTTAATCCTGCAAATCTTTATCAATGCTCAAAAGCAATTCTGTTGCAGGGTGTTTGATTTCCATAATCCCTGCAGCACAGACATTCATATTTTATGTGAATTGCTTCAGAAGCCTTTGAAATTTACTACAGATAGACTCCTACCCCACACAGAACTGAAACGTGAAATAACAGAAAATTAGCGCCATACCATTGGTTATCTCCCATGTGGTTTTGGCAGCATTATTTAGGCATAATCTTCCAGGACTGTTCTTGTCTGTTGGTGCTTGTGGCAGAGAAAGCTGAGGCTCTGCTGCTCCACTGTCAGAGGTTTTCTGGGTCTGATTTGAAGAGTCTGAAATACAAACCAAAATCTGTTATATTACAATCTGAACATTCACACAATGCACTGTTCTCACTGGAGGCAGGAAACAGCAGCGCATGGAACAATCTTCAAGGTGTTTGTATCAAACATCTTCCAAAGATTAAAAAAACTTGTCAGGCATCAGGATCATGACAAACACAAGAAATCAGAGCTTAATACTGTCTCTGGAGGAAGGGCAAATTACAGAAATTATAAGGACAGAAACAGAAGAATAGAAGAAAATGGTTTAAATGGACTACATTTTCAAGGGTCAAATCAATCACCAATGTTGATTTTAGTGAGAAAACACAGTGGAAGAGGAAAAAAAGGGTAAAATAACAGAAATATAATAACGGTAATAACATCATGATATTTTAAAACATAATTAAAATGAAATAACACAATTCTCAGATGAAGCAGCACGATGAAGTGAAAAGTCTACAAAATGACAAAGAACAACTAGGGATCTTTGTCTACATCTTCTAAATCTTCTTTAGTTACATATGCAGTGATATCATGGAGGGAAGGGGAAGTAGGCGTATACCAGTTTGAGCTACTGGCTCAAACACTTACAGCACAGAACATCTGCAGAGAAAAATCAGCATTTGTTCAGTCTCATACAGAAAAACAAGTGACTAATACAAATATCTTCAGCAATTATCAAGTTAAAAAAAAACACAGAATCAAATCTTACTTTCTAAAGTCAGAAGTTACGCAAAAATGGCACTTTGTTTGATTTATTTTAGATTCTTACCATTTTGATGTACATCTTCCGTTTTGTGAGCATTTCTTTTGCCTCCTAGATCTAGAGATTCATTGCACGGTGACAAAGATAGTTCTTGCCTCTCAACATCCTGTAGAACTTCGTTTCCCTTTTCTAAACTTCGAAGCTGGCAGGATTTATTAGTTTGTCTGCCCACAGACTTTGTTACCTTGAAAGACATTATTTTCTTAATAAAAAATAAAAATCTAACAGCTTCCAAAATACTCAAAGCTAAATACAAATTCAGTATTGCATTTACTTTCCAAATAAACATGCTCAACTTTACCTGCTCTATCTGAAAACTCAGTGGCAGATGTCTTTGAAATTTGGATACACAAAGCTTTTTTTTGACTAAGGAAAGCAAGGCAAATAAATGAAAGAAAGAAAGAAAAAAAGATTCACTATCTCAGTAAAAAGTTAGTGAGACCTCTGTCTCTTTTAGGCCTCAGGAGGAGTCCTTTCTTCTTCAGAGAAAGCCCCTATCTTGCTTAGTCCCTATCTTGTGTTTCCTCTTAGTTTTCACTTCACTTCCTATGGAATAGTCCACTTGTTCATTTGGACAGGCCCCTTCTTCAGTGTTTCGAACTGGGCCTCATACTCCTCAGCCTTCTCTCCTGCAGGTTGAACACACACAGCTTATTCAGCTTCTCTTCATATGCCCCGTGCTCCAGTCTCCGTGTATTTTAGCTGGCTTCGACTAGATGTTCTCTGTTTTGTCAATCTCTCTGTATTGGGGGTCCCTTGTTGCCTCATATCAATTTTGATATAAACTCCTCATTTGCACAAGTGCTGCTAATTTTGTGATGGTTTAAGTCTTACCTCTCCGGATACTCTAGTACTGACTCTTCTGGTTGAAGATGGGGGAGGTCCGAGGATCTTGGATCCAAATGCAATGTGGGACACATCCTGAGTTTTACTGCTCCGTATACTGCCTTGTTTTCTATTAAACAGAGAACCTGAGAAAAATAAAGAACAGGCATTTACAAACTTGATTTATGTGATTACTTTAGTTTGACCGTAGTTTTAGAAATGTATCGTAATACCTAAAATATTTTTCCAAATCAATAGAAATAAAAGAATTACAATGCACACATAAAACATATCTTCCTCTACAGCATAATCATTATAAATATGTGGTAAGATTTCACCATCTTAGTACTCAAAACAAACAAAAAACAGAATGTAGATTTAGAAGCAAGACATTTTTGGGCCACTATACAGCTATATTTCTAGTATTTTTAATTTGCTTGTTATTTTAATAAGGGCTATTCATAAAAAAAAATATGTACCTTTTCCTTGTATGTAACTGGTAAAGAGCATCAGTCAAAACCACCTTGTAACTGGAAAAAATTCCCACTCTAATTAGAAAATAACACAATAAAACTAAGGCAAAACTTTCAAGGTGTGACTTACAAGCTCATAGAGGATCCGGCACAAGCATTACTTATGTGCAAGTTGCTTTTTTGAAATTATTAAAGTTACTTTGTTACCAGAGCTAGGCCCTAATACCTTTTTCCCACTGAAGTGTTCTCCTCACTTCACGAATAGTTTTTTCTAATTAAGAAAATATATTTCAATAATGCTTTTAAAATGCAGAAATGGAAACAAGTCTGCAAGGCAATTAAAAACAGAAGAGGAAACACAGAATGCAAGATGAACAGTTCGAGAAAAATTTAGAGCGGATGGAGAAGAAATGGTTACATAAGGAGGTAATTTCATCAGCAATGGACCAAATCTACTTGTAATACTTGTTTGCTTCTTTCTTGATTCTCCAAGATTGCCAGTTAAAATTAGCAATGTTTGAGCTTTATTTTTTTTGCTGTAAGTGAAATAGCAAATTCCTAACTCACCTTGAGATCTGATGTCTTCACAGAGTCATACAGCAGAAACAAAACATTCTTTAGGATCTCTTAAATATTTTTATAGAATTGTTTAATCTTTAATTAAAGTAATCTTTGCTTCCAGTGTCATCAAGGAATTAAAAAAAAAAAAAAGTCAAGCATCTGTCACCAAATATCATAATTTACCAGTACACAAAACACAAAAGAAGCCCTTTTCTGTCATGAGCTTCTTTCTCTCATCTTCCTGCTGTGACATTTGGTTGCTGCTAACAGCTGCCATTTCACAAGATGAGGTGACCCATTTTGGTTTAACATCAATTTCTTTAATTTGCTGACTACCTTGGGACATTGTTAGTTCCAATTATAAAAGCTGATTTGCATGAAAATCACTCTTTATAAACATATTAATTGACTGCAATTAATTACCTACATCAACACATAGCAGTAATCTGGCATAATGAAATACTAGATGTAATTAAAGGTAGACGACAGTAAAAATAATTTGGGGTTTTGATTAACAAATAAACAAAAGAAAAATGGATAAAACCATCATCTTCCAATTAAAATGTACTTAAACACACCATAGGTTTTATTTTCAAGAAGGCCTGACTTCTGAACTTTGAAACATATGTCCAGAAGAACTTATGCTAGGTCCAAGCACTAAAAAGAGACTAAACATTAAGCTGAAGGCATTTCATTTTCATGGATAT
>JAUBNY010000478.1:137951-155358 GCA_032275445.1 Crypturellus soui
GTTTCTGGCACGTTACCTGCTCTGTATTGTTGCCTGTGAAGAAGTTAGGGATGGCTTATTTGCATGTTTAAACCTTTTTGAAGTCCCACTCCTGACAAATTTAAGATCTCTGTGTCATCATTTTGCTCCTCACATTATTCACTTTATTTTATAACTATACTAAACAGTACAGAACCTAGTACAAAACTTCGGAGACTCCTGGTGTTAGCCTTCAGCTAAATGAAAATTTACAGTTGAATCCTACTGTTTACTTTTGGTCTCTTAGTTTTCATACAAGTCAATAGTTTGTGTCTTTGTACATGACAGTCTAGCCTCTTTTGTAAATCTCTATACAACCCTGTGAAAGTTTAAATTATGTCTTATTATCTTCTACTTTACTGAGACATTCAAATAATTCTGTGATATCAGTACAACAGGATTTTCCTCTTCAGAGCATAAGCTGTGTATATTCTGCTTGGTCATATTGTTATAACAACTTTGCTATTAAAACCAAAAACATTCCAATATATTCTTAAAAATGTAAAAGCTAAACAGCAACATGTGAATGTGCATTCAGAGGACAAATCCTCAAAGATACTGCTGTTATAAATCCCATACTTGAAACAGAATTGTTCAGGTTGCACACAGACTTTAAACTACAGAACAGCTGTGTTCATGCCAGCATGATACTAGGGTTGCACAAAGGTTGTTTTATGTCCCTGGAACTCTTAACATACACTTTGTATAAAAACCTGTTATTTGTAGTATCTGTCATATGTACATAACACGTTCACAATATTTTAATGCAACAGAATACCTGTTTCTTGCACTGTTATGGGGTGGCTCCTACACTTTATCTCCAGCTTCTGAATTTCGGTCAAGTTCAGCAATTGTGTAACTTGAGGCACATCTGTGTTTAACTGGCAGTTTCGAGGAATTCCATCTGTGGGCTTGTCAGGTGCAGGTGGAACAACACTCACATCTAGAATCAAACACATGGGTTTCATTTTTTTTGAAAGCTGTCACATACAAGAATTAATTATTTGTTCTAAGCTTATGCATACACTATAGTTCATATGATTATATAAAAAAATACTGATTTGAAACGTTTGCTATAATTATTCATTTAAAACAATAAATATGTTAATTTTAGAATGACATTGCTTTTTTTTTTTAGGCTCAAAACATATATATTAAAAAAAGGCCATAACAATAAAAAACTTTGAATCAGCAAGTAAGGAAGCTAAGTCAAAAATCATAAAACACACTTTGTTAATTTTTATTAAAATTCAGCTTTAGTTCCAATACTGATACACTGATTTTCAAACACACTCATAATCTGAAAATGACACTGACATTGGTGGGACTAAACTAGCAAATACAGAAATCCCATCGACACAAATAATGAATTTGCCAAGCTTTAGTTCCACACTTTTGGATGCTATTATACTTCTTTTGGAAACTGATGTGTCAGCCTCTCTCCTCCTGAGACAGCATGCACCACTAGAATGTGATCCAATTATCTGTACTTTCCCTGTGAAAATCAATACGTAAAGCAAGGTTTCTAGCATTACAACCATTCAGGAAGTTCTGAGGCGACTTCTTCTCCATTTATATAATGTTAAAGTAAGGGGATGAATATTTTGCTCTGAATAATAAGAGAAAAAAAATAACCTCAAAACCAAACATGAATAATGAATGCAGCACTGAAAACTTAATAGGAAATGCCCCACAACATATTTCAACAGTGAATATATTTTTGTTAGCTAGTTTATTAACATAAATACTCTTCTTTTCACTATGCCTGTAGAGCATTTAACACAATGAGACAATGCTTACTGATGAAACAAGTGTGTACTTAACTTCTGGATTATTATGGAAAACAAACTACATACATCAGTCTTGTATGTCTTAATAATACAGGGCAGAGGTGAATTCTTCTTTCCTATTCCATCTCAAATACCTCATACACAAAGTATTTCCCACAGTGATTACTACCTTCCACTTGCTATCAATTATAAAAATAAAAAATGGTGTATACAAGTTATTATGTATGAATAACAGCCACGATATGCCTTGAAACCAGTGTCCCCACTCATCTGTGAGGAAATGAGTCTCAACAAGCTGTGATTGCTAACTGAAAATTAATTAATAAAAATAATCAAAAAAAAACCTGTTTATCTGTAATTGGCAATGCATTGTAGGGCGCTCTTAATGCCTCCAAACCAGGAGCTTAAACCTAATTGTAAGACTTGCCTAGAGAAGGAAATTCATAGAGAAAACCCTAATGCCCACCAGGTGTGTAATAATCCCCAAATTGGTAAGCCAACAATTAAAAGTACAATGCTTTTCCATACACGTAATTTATTTGAACTCTCTGCTCATTATATTAACCACATTTCACACTGAATTTTAGAGATCATTAGACCATTTATGTATATTTCAAAACTACATGGAACAAATGAGGAAAAATAGGGCACTGATAGAATTAAAGTCAGTGTGACCTTTAACTGTAGTTGTGCTGAGGATTTACCCGACTCTCTCTTTAAAGTTTTTGAATTAATATTTTCTTGTAAGTTTACCAACAGAAAAAAGGGGGGAGTAACCACAATGATCACATACTCTCCCTTACTGGCTTAGGTTTTTTCACACAGAAGAAACATTTAATTACCATTTAAAATCTTTCTACATACAAAATATAACCATCATTGGCTACCTGATTATCTTGTATATAACTACAAATACTCATCATGAAAAAGTTTTTGTTTAAGCAAGCCACAACTTTCATAGCCAATAGTGAAAACTATTGCTAGTTCAAGAAGCTAATGCTTCTCTCTCCTTCAAAACTGGAGCTCTTTTTTTCTGAAGTGTTCTGCAGAAGTCACAAAATGAAAATCTGAATGAAACTTGAAGCTCTGTATAAAATAAATAAAAAGGTCTGTGCTTTTCAAACTCCTTCTCTGTTATCATAAAATCAGAAAGGAATGAAGTTTCCTGCTTTGGAAAACAGTGGTTTTAGGACTATGATGGTAGTCTGGAGATTGGTACCTTTTATCCTGCTCTATTACAAATTTACATCTCTCATTTTTCAGCTCACTACCAATATTACTTTCCCAATGGACTAAGGATCAGAGAAAGATATTTCTGCCAGTTTTGCAGGCCTGAGCTCTTGCTCAGTCTTGGGCTCAGTTTTGTCTTGGGCATTTTAAAGAAATCCTTCATTAGCTGCTAAGCTTCAAATCAGAAAAAATTAGGGATAGTAAAATGCTGCTAAGTTTAATACTTTTCCTTCTTTTCAGACATCGTCTTTCTTTGCAGCCAACAACAGCCTTCTGTCAGCATGAAAAAAAAAAAACCTTTAAAACAAGCTCTCTTCTTGACAAATTTTGCCAGAATTTCTTCAATAAAATACTTTTAATGAAGTCAATGCTTAAAAAAGCATATATATTTAATTGATTAGCTAAGTCCAAAACTAGTAAATTTAACTGTCATTTTAATTTTCATTAAATCATATAATCTTTCAAACTGCAAAACCAGTGACAGAGCTCTTGATTTTATAATATGAACAGCCATACTAAGGCTACAGAGCAATTATAACACACTACCTTCCTCAGCTGTATCTTGAGGCTTGTTTTTTAACGTGAAGATCTTTCTCAGTTTACAGTTTGCTGAAATAATAATTCCATCCAAAGACTGGAAGACAGCCCCTCTGAATATTTCACTGGTGAATGCTACCAAGTCAATGCACATATTGCACCACTAGAAACGAGAAATAAATAAATAATAATTCCAACCACTAATCACTGCAGAAGAGTATTAATACATAACTCCCTATAAAAGAAGCTTGTGTGAAGTACTAGACTCTCACAGGCTATGATTTATAATGCACAGCATTTTTGTTATTAAAAAAATATTGCTGTATTTGCACTTACAACAATTATTTATACAAACAAATCAATAGTTGTGTAGATGATCTAGGGACTGCCAGCCCAGTGAGCTTTTTACCCAGCACATCTGCGAGATACTCCACAGCTATTTCTAAATAAGCAAAGAGAAAGAAAATATATCCACTGAAAGTGTTCTGAGAAAAAAAGAAGTTTTATTCTTCATTATTATTTCATATTTATTTCACTACAATATTCAATAACATAATTTCAATAATACTCAATGCTATTTCATTATTAAAAGTTACTGCAACTTAAGTGCTCCAAAGACTACATGCAGAGGCAGAGATTTTTGGTAACTTGATTTGCTTTTGCATTTCATGAAAAATGATCCCTCCAGAGACCGTGTCCCTTCCATGTTCCAAATTATAGTGCAGATTTCTAGCCTGGACAAGATCACAGTACATCACAACATTTTAGAACTACATTTTAAAACTTTCCATTCCTGCTGAGACATTCCAAAAGGTCATTAAAACTGACTACAATTCCTACTTAAATATGTGTCTTAATTCGCTTTAGTTAGTTGCTTTATTTCTGTCAGGAAACACAAGAGGAAGATAGCATCACTGTACTATGCTTTCTTGCACTATTCTATTAATTCTAAATTCTCTTACTTTCATTTTTTTCCACTCAGTATTCCCATATTGCCATTTTATTATAATACACAAATGAGCAATTGCATTTTGCATGTGGATGATTAACACAATTTAGTATTCTCCTGGAAAAAAAGGAAGTTTCACATAAGACAAGCAGTTCCACAACCAGAACTAACAAAACATGATTTCTTGTGGCTTTATGTTTGCGGATGGATTCTCTGATGTTTAAAAATATGCATGCTCACAGTTGAAGTGTGCCTAACAATTTCTCTCCTCATAGATTCCTAGATGTAATAAGGAATGAGCTCACGTGAGCATGTCTTCTGTAATAGTGAAATAAAGGGAGATTGACTCAGGAAGAAGGGTAGCCCTTTCCATGAACACTGCAGAGCTGAAATATTTCCTATGACCACCCATGTGCAAAACTTAACTCTAATTGACCAACAGACTGAAATTTTTTTAAGGGAGAAGTCAGACGTAATGATTACATATGCCTTATTCTCTTACAAAGACAAAGTAAAGATACAGTTCTCTAAATGCCAAAAAGTAAACATTTGTTAAGAAAATACTTAGGTGCATAAACCATGACCAGTGTATTCATTACTATTTCAACCTTCCTAGTCTCAATTTTTGGAAGGAAAGAAATAATTATCAGGAAGAGACTGTGCAGCAGAACGGAAAACACAGTTTTTAATTACTGCTGATATTTCCAAGTCTACTGCTGAGGATGAAAAAGAGTGTAATTTGTAGAACATAATACAGGGGAAGCTAACATGAAAATGTAAGCTCTGTTCCATTGATGAAGCACACAGAAAATTACTTCCTTATTCACAACCAATTTTACTGATAATAATGCTCATCTTATGTATAAAATAATTTAAACTATCATAGCCATATAAAAGGGCTCTCTAATCAGTAGCAGTAACATATTCCCTAAGTAAAAGTTGCAATAAAAAGAGAGATCACTATTTAAAAGAAAACAGATGGCTATATCTTCCAATATGCTAAAAAAATGCAGACATATTCTTTAAAGAATAGGTCAGAAGTTACAGTTATTAAAATATTTCAACCCATTTGGACAGATCTCATGAATGATTTATTATCTAAATTAAAATACATAACTGAAGTTCATATGCTGATTGAATTTAATTTAGTGTATACATCCTTTAAACCTGAAACATTTGTGCTATCCTGACACCAAGACCAAATAACTGAAATTATCCTGAAGACAAAATAATTTTATTTCAGTGGATCTTGAATGAATGGTAACTTCAGGGGCATGGCCTAATGCATTTTAATTAGAGTTCTCAAAGTAGAAACTCCTGAAATCTAAAATTATCTCACCTGCCTTCACTTAAATTATCTTAAAATAAGTACTTACAACTTGAGAGGTTTGCGTAAAATATTATCTCTCATGACTAATCTTAAGAAAAGGAAATGAATTCTCATTGTCGGAAGAAAGGTGGGAAAGTAGAAGTGCCAAGTGGGTGTGATAGAGGGGATTCGCACATATTTCTTGAATTAACAGGAATGGAATTTTGAAACAAACACATTTACTTGTACAGGTCTGTAAATTTATATAAAATCCTTCTGATTAAAAAAAATATATATCCCAACCAGAGGTTAAGGAATATTCCCAAGGTACCTACTATTTTACGCTTGATCATAAAAAGAGGAATTTTTGCATGCAGAGGCGTTACAGACAACTCCTTGTGCACTGTTGATAAATACAATCTCCTTTTAATATTTCCTAAATCAGTTATCCTGTAAAAGAAAAGCAAGAAATAAGAAATGGATCTTTGTCAATTCACTAACCCAGTATCTTTGGGCGATCATATTCATATGCAGAACATTTATGGCAGTGATAGCAAATATGGAATTTACGAATTACTCCTTTTACGAGATGAGTAATGAGATTTCTTTCTCAAATTTAAACTTGGTGGCTATATTGCTGCGTATATAAAATCACTTTACATGCTAATTTTATTTCAACAGTCTACACTCTTCACTTGATTTCCATAGCCTTTCAGACTGCAAAAGAATGCAATTTGTATGAACTGAGAACACACTAACCTTTAATAACCATTCTTGTTTCTGCCCCTTAAGCTTGCATTACCTTGGGACACACTGTCACCTGCTAACTAGAAAAACATTATCTGCTTTCTTTTCCTAAAAATCTGTCACTTTACATAGACTCTTTGTCGCCTTGAAGTCAGACACAAAACACCGCCTGTCTGTTTCACTTCCTGAGCACATATCTTCCAGCATGAATTATAATACACAAGTTTATTGCTGACTACTCAGGTTATCTTTCAGTGACACCAAGGACACCAAATTTGAATATCTCTAACAGATTTCAACCAAGATCACACACATCAGGTTTGCTTTAAACTCATAAGAAGGCTTGTTTTTATGTTTGTTCCTTTCGTGTCTTGGGGGGCAGAATAATTTTGTTATTTCCCACCAGTATCACCTTGTACTATAGAATACACATTACTTGAAAAACTGCATTTTGTATGGAGGAAATCATGATTAATTTACCTATAAGTTTTGAACAAGTTTAGTTCTAACAGATGGGTATTTCTCTGTAATTAGAACCCCCACGGAGAAGATGACAGATAATTACTATAAAAAACTTTCTGTTAAATTTATTTAAAAAAAAAAAAAAAAAAAAAAAAAGATTTGAACGCTGCCTTTGCTTTAGAATTGTGTATCCTGTAAACTTTTTTTTCTTTAAATAAAAACACTTTCTCATTACTAAAGACTACCTGAAGCAAAAGAACTAGTGAAAAGCCATCAGCTCAAATTGGCTCATAAAAATCTTGAAATGTTACTAGGAATCCTTTGGTTGGCTTAGCAGGGCATTTTCTCTGCAGCTTCATCTTTTTGGGATAATTTAAGATTTCAATCAAGATCAGTATTCAAAACAAAATATACTGCAACTATGCAATTACTAAAGGGTTCTGCTAGCTCCACTGGCAAAACACAGGTGAGTCTTCTTGTCCCCTGGTAGCTGGTAGGAGCTTCAAGGAAAGAAGTTTGTTTCTTTTTTTTTTCCCCTCACAACCTCCTCACTTGGCCTGATGATATTCAGAGGCA
Source organism: Crypturellus soui (assembly GCA_032275445.1). Taxonomy (NCBI): domain Eukaryota; kingdom Metazoa; phylum Chordata; class Aves; order Tinamiformes; family Tinamidae; genus Crypturellus; species Crypturellus soui. Next base: position 145,570 of record JAUBNY010000478.1, read on the forward strand.
CTGAGGATTGGAGGCACCAAAGAACTTCGGCGTGGATGCTTCAAACTCTTCCTATTGCTCCTGTGTACAGCTAAGGAACTGAGCTGAGGAAGCAGGTAGCAACAGGAACCTGAGTGCTGAGACACAAACTCTGCTCATGCCGAAACTCAAACTGTGCATTTCTCAGTAGAGAATGTTGCTTGAAATGATGCTATAACAAAGCAGAGGGAAGTTAAACATAAGCCATGCATACTTCCAAAAAATAGCATTAAAACCTTAATTTTACTTCATAATATTAGTTCAAGAAATATGTTTAAATCTCATAATTTGTTTTTATTTGAATAGTTTTCTCTCTCTTCTGGCAATAAAAAGGCCATTAGTGTATGTGCAGCTCAATTACATTCTGAAGTGCAACAGAAAAACAGTCATTTAGACAAAAAGGTGCACTTTTACATCAAACTCTAAAACGTAAGTCTAAAAATATCTTTTCTTTTTTTCTGCAGTGGCATGTATACTATATAGAAGAAGCAAACCTTAGAGGAATAGTTACAATCACATCTAAAGGAGTTTAAAATTCATTACAAGAGATAAATTTAAGATAGTATTTATATTCTACAGCAGAAATTAGGTGAAACATTCAAATAAAAGGGCAAATTTGGAGAAAGAAGATGTCCTTAAAGTTCTCTAAAATAATTTATTTGCTGTGAAAAGAAAGAATTATTAGGAGCTCATGTATTTTTCCGACTTTTTAACTACACTACTGCTTGGAAAATAACACAGGTGTCACAGGTGTCACAAAGCCTGTATCCAGAGTAACACAGAAGACAAGAGATTGAACTTTTTCCACTAAAATGACTGAGCACTTGCTGTGAAACTCAACTTTATGTCATCAGAGAGCATGACCTATAAAGAGAGGAAACATCTGTACTACCATGCTTGATATTCAAAGTTGTATTAAAAAACATCTATATAACCCTGAACGTATTTTTATTATGTCTCTTCTCCAGTATTCATATCTAAGGGTCAGACATGTGATAGAAAAGTAATGAGACCACGTTGAGAAAAATGAGGTAGTCAACAAGAAAATCAACCTCATTTATAATAATACTCCTGTGATCAGCAGGTGCATAACTCTCCCAGATATGGTCATTAACTGCATTCATTTCGCGCTTAACATCTACATTTGCAAACCATTTGAAAGTAAAATTACTTTTCAATTCAATTTTCAGGTTTATTTTGCATCTTCAACTTTGATTGACTATTCTCCTCACAATAGTAACTACAGTGAGATTGTGAATAAATGGTAGCAACTACCAGGAGTGTAGATAAACCCATCTCCTCAGATTACCTATTCACTTTCCTTCTGTATATAATTTATAAACATTTGTTAATGTTCAATTCAAGGCCTAAAATGATCTAAGAAAAAAATGATGTTGGACTGTTGAAAGGAGGCTTCATTTATCAGGCTCACTTGTTCTTAAAATAAAGGATTTTTTTCTCCTTATAAATGACTCAACCTGGAAGTTTACCAAACATGAAGGCAGGTATTTCATTAATGTTGCTATGCAAAGAGCAGTTCCCATACAATGTATTATACATCCAAATCTCTGCATTTACTGCTCAAAATTCAGGTAGAATCCTCTGGTAATGTTAGTATGTTAGTATATAAGCACTTTTCAATCACAGGACCATTTTCTCCATAAAAGCTTCATAAATGTTAAATAGTATCAAAATCATTCCAAATTTGTAACTAGAGAAATAAAGAAATAGTAATAGATGATTTGCCATGGTCACAGATTCTTAAATTTCTTCAAAATTCCTCATTCGGGAATGATCTATATTTCATTTTTTTTTGGCACTTTTAAGTTAGTCTCCTAAGAGGAACTGTGTTACTAAATTTAATGTCTGACCACCAGAAATCCAGAGCACTGTGTTCTGATCCTAGTTATGTCAATAACCAAAATTCTAGAAAATATAAGTTTGAGAGAGCTGATGGGTTGCAAAGACAGAGTATTAGTTGTAAAGAACTAGCTTTACTTTCATATATTCAAATTTTCTTTGTTAACTTCAGTCTTTTCTGCAGAGACTTAAGAACAAAATCCCCAAAGTCCCCTTAACTGTAGCCATAAAATAAAAGAATGATCTGATATTTTGACTGATCAGAAATAACTCCTAGCAAGAGTTTCCTTACTCTCAGATCTTCACATACTTAAAAAAAATCATTGTGGAAGTGTTCATTAATATCTTTAGCATATGTTCTGGAAAAACATTTAGCAATATTATACCATCTTGTATTTTTAAAATCAGACCATCTATGTGGCTTTTTCCCCATCAAGTATTGAGCACATCCTTTTTTATAGCATGGTGATCAATTCTTCTGAAGCATGAAAAAAAATGTGACAAATCATTTAGGAAACTGTAATTCTGGAAAAATTTTTTAATCTATTTAGTATAGACAAAATACTTTAATGAGTATTAATGTGTAGAAAGTTTAGTGCATACATCCTCTCCAGAATTGAAACAAATTATGCTTATAATGCAATTATTTATGCTTCTAACTCATTTTGTAAGTTCTTTCCCCAGCTTATTGGCTGTTATCCTTTCCACTTCATTTTCCTGTCCAAGAATTTATCCGTTAAGAAGATACAATTTGTCCTTTCAAGGTTAGAAAGGCAAACAAAAGGTCAGGTTTACACCTGCTAGATATATCTGTACATAAGAGAACTATTTTATATTTCTCACATTTAAACCATTTGTTCTAATTACTGAGGTCTACGAACTGCTATTAAAACTGCCCTTTGCAAAGGCAAAACTAACACTGGATCATGCAATTTTCCCATTTTTGGCATCCTAACCAAAAAACCCTACCAAACAATCAAACATGATTCAGTCATTTCTCCAAATGACAAATTAATCCACTAACAAAAGGCTATGTAATTGATACTTTTCTTCTTCCAGAAATCTTGGACAGCAATTTATTTGATTATATCATCAGACTATCTAACACCATAACATTTACTCCGTTCACTTAACAGGGTATCATATGTTTAAAATGGACTTATTACCCAGCAAGTTAAAACTTAGAAAAGCATTATCAGTTCTAAGAGATATGAGATATTTAACCTGTATCACTTTATCTCTGATTAAAATAATTATTATCAGTGTATTTTTCAAACTTTGGAAGAAATTTTGCAAAACAAACAGATAATACTCCTGCTCTTGATCAAGGTGGATTTACTTTTAAAGCTTTCTCCAATAGGCAGAATGTAAATCTCAATATTGTAAGCTCTAGAAGAAAAGCTCAGAGACTCTTCCCAGGGGACATTCTCTACGTATTCCAGGGAGAGAGTGTCATGTACATCTCTAGAGAGGAAGATTAAATAAAGCTTTTTCCTTACAAAAGCCAAATAGCAAACAGTACAACCTGAAAGAGTTTCTGACCCTTTTCAGACCACTATATATATATATTTTTTTTGAGGCTACACTTGAATTTTAAACATCTATTTTCTCACCTCAACAAGTCTGCTGTAAAACAGAGTAACATGACTTACTAATTTCACGTGATACCTAATATCTGAAAAAAGCACATCACAAAAAGTATGACAAATGACTGGCTATACAATATTTTAACAAGAATGAATGTTCATGTTTTTGATAAATTGCCAATTGCAGAAATGCTAGCACCTGCACATGCCCATACTCTGGAAGAGAAACCAAGAATGCCAACACAAGCCAGATGGTGTTTCCTTTTATGAACAAATATTTTCCAAACATTGACTTTTTCTATTTCAGAAAGGTAGCAAGATCCATAAAACTGATGATTTAACAATTGACTACTAAACTTACAACAGATGGCTATATCCTGCATTACTAACAATTTCACTACTATTTGTTCAAAAAAGCTGCACATATTACATGCACTCCACTTTAGTTTTAATTTTATTATGCTTCAGTGAATATTTTCCATCAACAACCTCTTATGTGCTTGTTGGGCAGATCAATAGTTGTTAATGTGGTGATACTTAATATCATCTGACCATGTCACCTAACAAAGTGTCAGGGTATATATCCACTTAAATGTTTCAAAAAAAAAAAAAAAAAAAAAAAACAAAAAAACCCCAAACAAACAACAAAAAAAAACCACACAAAAGAAGCCAGCTTATTTAAATGGTTGTTTGGCAGAAGTCTTGTATGACTTGTTGTCAGTAGCAAGTTGGAATGTTTAGCTCAGCTGATGCCAGCATCATGGATTTGGAAAAAAGATTGTAGTTTGCAGTTTGCTGATTAAATCAATCATTGAACAGACTGCAAAAGACAGAATGAGCCTCAAACTAAATTCATAATATTTCCATTTATATACAGAATAGGATAGGAAAAAGTGTACCATAAATCATTATGTGCAGCTATTATAAAAACTGCTGGAGTGCCTTTTTTTTTTTTAAATAACTATTTGCAGCTATGGTGTCTTAGAATGATCTTAACATTCACTTGAAGGTACTGAAAGATTCAGCTAGTAAAATATTACTTAAGAAACCATCCTGCAACATAAAACTCCAGGAAATATCAGTACAATTGATATTCTGTCAACCACCAATTAAGTTCTTAAAAAAAATATATAATATTATATAATATAAAGAACCGAATAGCCATCACTTGCCACTAACCTATCTAAGCAATGTGAATCAAGAAAAACCTGCCTTCAATATTTACTAGGTTATCAGGAAACTTGAAAGGACAGAATATATATAATTTCCGTCAGGACTTGCAAAATAGATAGCTATATCAATTAGAGCTGATTTCTAATACCAAATTTGTTACTGAAAACAAGAGATGGAAAGGAAAAAGAAGAGAAGATAAAACATGGAGAACTTCTTGGTAAGAGTTATAGCTGACAATAAGTACTCAAAATAACCAAAGCTAATAAAAAACTGCAGATAATCTGAAGATAAATCCCATGCTCAACTAATGAAAAGTGTCTGGTTTTATTCTATCTTTCTTTAGCATGAAAAGGGTTACACCAAATATATGCCCCAATATATTCTATCTTTCTATCTTTAGCCTTTCTTTTAAAGTAATTAAAGTATATTTCTTTATTCCTGCAAATCAAAGGACCCTGAAATCTTTATTTATGCATTTCTTATTAATTTTTAGGACATCCTCATGAGCCAATACTTCCAAATGCTTCCATTTGCTAAATTCATATCCTTTTTCTTCTAGATTTCTTACCATCTTCATTCATGACTTTTAGAATTTGTTTTGTCTTCAGAGGAATGTCACTATCCAAAAACATCCAAGAAATAATGATCTCATTAGCTTAATTACCTCATATTGACTTGATAAGTCACTATGCTTTAATGCAAAATCTGCCACTATAATTAATAGCTGTAATCAGGCATCCACTTTACATTAAATACGCAAGGAAGTTTTATGCATCTTACAGTAACTCAGTGGAGAAGTCTTGTCCCAATGGCACAAAAATCTGAAGTGTCAGAAACTGCTGGATCAGTCCAACTGAAAACAGAAAAAAAGAAATTAAACACGTGCTCTCTGTGTGCACGTGCACACTTCAAGAACATTGATGTAGCTGTGCATCATCAATGCTGCAACACTATATCCCAAGGTTCATAAAACATACAAACATGAGAAGAAAAACTTTAAAGAAAACCAAATCAAACTGTAACAATGTTGTTATAAAAGTCCTATCTTGGGCCAAGGTGGAAATCTCATGAACATAAATGGAACCTATTCTTTTACTTGGAATTCTTCAGTGTGTCCCAAGAGCACGTAAACAGCAATTAAAAACCTTGTTGATAGAAGTGCTATCCAGACCATATCAAGAGTGCTCAATGGAGGCTTCTGAGGCTTCTGATACTTAGACCAACACGAATGTAGGTTAACTGAGGGAACAATGTGGAAAATCTTTTAGCTTCCCTTTAAGAAAAAACGGTGCAAGACTGTCTGAATTGAAGCTTTCTTTTCCTTAGTGATTGGTTCAGGGAGGATATGAGCTGCTCTTTAGTGACTAAACAGGATTCAAGCAACATTATTTCCACTTCTGAAAGATGCCAATTCAGATGTTCCTTCTTTTGTGGGTAGAATGACACTAACTACATTTTGAATTATATTTGTATATATGCTGTCTTTCATTTTGGAAGGGCATTCAAAAGCTACAGTACAGCTGGCAGACTGTATATCTGTCATAACTAAAATATTTGAGGCATATACACCTGAAGAGAGAAGGAGACAAAGAGACAGTGAATTATAATGGATAGAAGTGTGACTATAGTATTGCACCACCAGCTAGAGTTAATTTAAAAGCAATCTATTCCTAGCAGTGATAATCCACAACACTAATTCTCAATTCTCATTTTAGATTGCAATAGTTTATTTTAATATTGACAATAAAAAAATTAAAGTTGGATTTCCCAGAAAGATACATTAGCCTAATACATACAATACTGAAGAAAATACTAAATTTCTTTTACAAAAATCAAATAAATCTTTAAGACTTTAGTGCATGACCAAACTTTTCAATCCCTCATTTATTATTTTTTGTGTGTGCTTGCAAATTTAAACTAATTTGTAATTACAAGACCCTGTAAAGTCTTGCAATATATGAGAAGATTCCTGTTTCAGTCAATTAAAATCACCACCTCTCTTTTTTTCTCCCCCAAAAGCAAGCAGTTAAATCTTAACCAGCCTGGTTCATTACTATAAGCCTTAAGCAAGTACAATCTCTGCAGTAGAATTTAAAGAGTAAGTTATCATTGTAGTTGTATGCCCTGCAGATGGTTTGGACATCATCTCTCTCCTCAAAAATGTATTTTAAAGGACAGTCAATAGTAATAGGAACCACCTCCCCAAGAGTATAATGAAAGGCTTTCCATCTCCAGATTTGTCTGTAGCAAATGCATGTACTGGAGTTTGTTTACAAGAGCTTGTGATCATAGTAATACAATCATTTTTATTCTTAAAATAAGTAAAAATGAACTCATGATATCATGCTAATATTTTGGACTCAAAGGACTATTGACTGATTGGCTTTAATGAGTGCTGAATGGGTTGGAAATTATCTGCCCTAGGTCAGTCTGTAGCAGAATCAGGTACAGCAGTGAAGTGAACTGCAAAATTAGGACAATATATACAAACCGGGCAAGGATCTTCCCTAAAGCACTTACTTTAATCTGGCATTTCTTTACCTTAACCTATTTGTAGCAAATTATCCACAAAAAAGTTAACAAACCAAAGAAGTATTTTGCTACCTGTGAATTAAGCCCAAAATAAGGAAGCATTAGATTGGTTTTGGTATTTTGGTATTCATCAGAATATCACAGACATATTTCTGACACTTACGAGTTTGTCTAGCTTCCTTTGGTAGCTGCATTTTGTTAATTTGACTGCTTCCTTCGAGTACAAAAACAAAGCCTTTTACCTCCTTATCGTACTCCTATAAAAAGGACAACAAACATAAACATCCTGATAGAATTCCTCTCCCCACAGTCATACCACGAACATCCAAAGCTACTTCTTTTTTTAAACACAGCAATAAAATTTGGCATATGGTACCCTGCACTGAAAATGTGATAGCAATTCAGAGGTGATAGTAATAATATAATCTGTAAAAACTTGCCCTTTACTCATAGTTTTTATAAGCAAACAATGATGATAAACTTTATTCGTCATCCAATAGGCCTAACAATTCATTACTTACTAGGACAGTAAAATTTCTTTAAGCTTTGATTCCCTCTAAATAATCAAGTTATAAAATTACCGTGCAATCACCCTAGTTTGCTAGAAGGTAAAAAGCACTAATTTAAGTGGTCATTTAACCTGTCATTATGGCAGAACTGCAAATGACAACTCCAGAGTCAGGTCAAAAAGCTCATTACCTTATAATTTTAAGCTTCATTCACAATTTTCTATGTTTCATACTCTGAATTTTAGACATTTTCTGTAAGACTTACTTTCCATATAGCTGATGGATTGCCAGAAATCTTCCACTTTGCACCAGGGTTCTTGCCTTGAGCACTGAATATTTCAACAAATGCACCACCCTGGAATAAAATAGTTTAAGGCTGCAACACCCAGCCAGGTTTTCAGCATAGCATCACCACCGAGCAAGCTGAGAACATTAGAACAATCCCTCCCCACATCAGAGGGAGTACTACTGACCAGCAGCGTATAAGGCTGAGAATGGCTAGGTAATAGTGTTAAAAACACATACATACACATACACACACAGACCAAAAAAAAAAAAAAAAAAAGCAAAGGGTCCACTTGATGCCTGACGCATCAACTGTTTCACATAAAAATACTGAATAATTAAACACTCCAAAACTTTTCTACATCAGGACTATTTTCCCCCCAGCATATCCCACTTTGGGTTCTCTCAAAGGTGAAATCAAAGAGGTTTAACAATAAGCCATTTATGTTTTACCTGATATTGATTTTTGAACATTTTTCCAGCTTTCGCACGGAAAAAATAATTTCAGCTTCTCAGTCTGTAACGACACTTATAAACTAGGCTGCAAATAAACAAAAACAAAAGAATTTTATATAGGTCTTGACAAGGAAAACAATCCTGCAGTGAATCTCTGACCCTTTTTTTTTTTTTTAAAAAGACAGAAATACTATTATGGAACACAGTTAACGAGAATAGAATGTATGTCCACTGTATCGGAAGGCTACCACAAAGGAATTAAGTTCAAAAAATGGATAAATATTGATGCTTTCTCAGAAAAAATAAAGAGATTCTCTTATGCATCAAGTACTCGGGGCTGCCCTTTCCTTACAAATAAAATCTGTAATTTCATCATCAGCCCTTATTTTTTACGGATAAGGGCTACCTCATGGTTTAGGATTGCTTGAAATTAATCTTTTTTTTGTTATTATTCGTTGCTATCAAGTGTTCACTGGAAAACATTACAACTTCATTAAAGAGCAGCCTAACGTTTAATATATAAAACTAGAAACATATGGAAGAGTTGCAAAAGAAACCACTCCATCTAGAGATATCTGGCAGAGACTTCTTACACAAATTATCTTCTTGCAAATTCAGCAATGTCCTTTGAGGATGATTAGTCTAAGACTGAAACCAAACACTTAAGTTATTCTGAGGATTGCTGAAGTCAAGATGAATTAAGGAATGCCTGTGGTTCGAGAATCAGCAGAGTAACGGGGATTGATATTGCAACTTCCTCACTTCTCTCTTTGATCATGCTGAGTGCTGCTGTTTCGTCTGAATTCAGCAGAAATATAAGGGACCATGAAAGGTGGCTGCCAATCTCCAATCCAGACGCCAGAGACAACATGCACCTTCCCTGGAGGAACTGAGAGAGCTGGTCAACTTACTGAGAACATCCTTTCACAAGACCATGCCTCTAACTTACTTGATAAACCATGATTATGATTCCATTTCAGGTACAGAATACACACAGAATGAAGCTGTTTTCATTTTTGTTGTTGTTGCTTTAGCAGCCTGAAGTTGTTTTCATAGAGGATAAAAACAATATATCTACCAGCAGAACTTAAGCAGAGCTTCTTGTGAAGAACAACCTAGCTGTATTGCTCATGTCTCAGGAGAAAGGGTAAAAATACATATGCGGTGGTAACATTTAGGAACTACGCAATAGTCACAAGAAACTGTGGGAGGGATGAACAGCTCTTGAAGGATTAGGTATCTCACGCCATTGCTAGAATCTTTTACTTTCAAATCATCAGTTTGTTAAGAAAAAAACCTACCCCTACAATGCCATGTTCTCTTATCCATTATTTTCCCCTCAAACTGGAATATTTCACACTGGGATATGG
>JAUBNY010000478.1:180677-209452 GCA_032275445.1 Crypturellus soui
AGCAGCCGGGTGCAGGCGGATGGGGAGCGCCCGGCTGGTGAGATGCCCTGGTTAGGTGACAGGCAGCTGTCAGACTGTGCCGGCAGCTGCTCCTTGCCGGGGGCTGCGTATGAATCACAGCAAAAGGAGGGTGGGTTGCTCACCTGGAGTTCCTCCAAGCTGCCAGAGACAGTGGGAGAGAAAACAAAGTGTTTTGAGGTCATGGAAACTCTCGGCGTTGGCTGGCCGGTATCAGTAGCGCCTCAGACACCACCGTAGCCAGCAGTGTCAGTGTGTCTACTCTGTGGGAGAGACCAGCTTTTGTGTCCTTTGTACATGGATTGCAAGACTGGATTACAAGAGGATGGGTACAGTTTGAGAAAGAAAATGGACATTTTTTGCCAGGCTGATTTGAATGAATATGTATTGGCATTTGTCAAGGCAGCAAAGAGCAGCCCTATGAGCTTCAGAGAAAGTATTCAATAAAATCTGATAGCTGCAGTCGATGATGTGTGGTACTACTGCAAGACGAGTATCCTAACCAGTGATGATCTTACCCATAGAATTTGTGTCTGGGTTCAGTGAACACTTAGCTCAGAGATACTTCTTTTTCATCTGAATCCATATGTTTCTGACAAAATGGAGCACTTCTTAGAGAATTAGTGTATAGGTGTGAATTTAGATTCGTTTGTAATTTTCCTTCAAAGACGGAATCCGGATCTTCCAATCATTTCCTTTTGTCCCAGCTTTGTATCATTTTATGCTGAACCAAAGCTGTGAGAACAGAAGTGCTGTTTCCAGCAAAAATCACGACAAGTTCTTATAAAGTTGTATTTGCAAGAAGTTTCTTCCTCTTTTTTTGTTTAGCGCAAAGAAAGAAATTAATCCCATGGTGACATATAATTTATCCTCATTATCAGGAAGCAGAATTTATATAGATTCAAAAGCTATTTGTTAGTCTAACACACCAGCCTAAAATTTTAGCCACCACTGATTGTGCATTGTTGACTTGACAGCAGAAGTAACCATAACTTCGACTTAATGAATGCTTTCATGCAGTGTGCACAGTCCTCCAAGAGTCCTTATTTCATACCATTTAATGCTGTGCTGAACAGTTGAGTTTGATAAAGGCTGAAACAGTCAGAATTATGCTTTCATTTGAATTTTAATTTTTAAAGGGGGAAGGCAGATGGTATTGTTTTACAGAAAGAATAGTCCAGCATGTCCTGCCATACTAAAAGTCTCTGTGAGCTCCAAATTTGCTATATTGATTTCCTTTGCTCACATCCCACCTTAAAATTGCATCTGTTCGTTTTTTTTTATGAGGAAAATGTGCATGCACAGGAACCAGCCGTGCACTGGGAAGGTCACTGGGATCTGGGTGATGGAGCAGCCGTTCCAGAGCAGGCAGCTTGTGTGCAGGAGCGGTGCTGTTCGTGGTGCCAAAGACCCCGTGTCACAAATGGACAAGTGCTAACTCGCAGCACCAGGCAGCTCTTTGGAGCACAATCCTCCTGCCTGGTGTCCAGGAACAAATTATATCAAAATAGTTCCCCAGGATAGGCGGTATTGTCACCAAGGTTCACACCCAACATGCTGAATTCTACTCAGTTCTATTTATTCTTGCATGAGAAGTAATTAAATGCCTCAAATAAAACAGAGCAAACCAATAATTCCTTTTTTCATTTGTCAGATAAAATGACAGAACTAACAATAATGACAATGAATCAGTTCAGTGAAGGACTCAGGTTTCTGGGGAAGGGATCGTAGAACCTGGAGAGTTGGACCAGGGCAGTAAAACAAATCCCCAAGACTGAGAGTGGATGTGGACGAGCAAGAGAAATCCAGGAAAACAAGGCTGGGAGGACAGAGACCAGTTTTCCATCCCCAAGAGTAGATCAGATTAAGCTCTATGCACATTACAGGTCTGTAGTGAGAGAGATTAAAGCAGGAGAGAGCAGTTTGGAAGAGCTGTCCTTCTCGGTTTTCTGCCTTCCAGAAAAGAACTTAATTGGAAAACTATGGCATAACTCATCTTCAAATCCAAAAGTGCATAAATCCTGTAAAAAAAAAAGTTAAATTATGTGTAACAGTGCCACCTGCTGAATCCCCTCCTAGCACCTTTCTTCTCAAAGCGGATGTGTGTCTTAAGAGCAATTCCGTTTTGTCAAGATGCAGAGAATGTAAATGCCCTGTCTCTCATGTAGGATACAGGGCAAAACATAGTTTAGAATATTAAATAAATACTTCACATTGGAACACGTGAGTGAATTGAATACATTTATCACTGTGCAAATGCAAAAAGTCCCTGAAATTATACCAGAAATGATCTCATCTTTGTGTTAAATAAGTCTGATGCATTTGCTGGTCCTATTAGCACAGAGGTGCACAAAAATAAATCTGAATTGCAGTTTTAGTAGTGAGTAATTTGTCTTTAAGGTGCCATTGTTCTAAAGTTGCAAACAAAGCAAGATTCCCTGCTGAAATTCTGAGTTTGGAAATATTTGATTCTGTCCAAGAACACTATCAAATCAGTATAAAATGACTCAGACAGGCTGTCATGAGCCAGGCGTTTTATGGAAGTGAGTGAATGACTTTACTGCATTCAGCAGTTTGATACAACAGCCCCCATGCTGCCCAAAAATACTTAACATTTTTTTTTGAATCATTATGGGCTTAGTTCTGCCACTCTTATTTATATTTACTTCTGTCTTTAAATGGTCCTGTTCATTTTCCCTGACCTTTATCAGCATCCTGTCCTATTGAGAGTCTATGTCACTGAATGGTAGGACTCTGAAGAACTGTCCAGTGTGATGACAGATACTTGTGGACCAGGAGCTGCTGGTCTGGCCAGTCCCACTGGGGCAAGGCTCATATGTGCCGTCTTGCCTCACTTGCCTCCTGTCAAGGGTTCTCTACATCATCTAATATACAAAAAAACTCGTCAGTTATGCTTGAAAAGGCCTTCCTGACCTTGCCTAACCCATCTTTTACCTGTCACTGTGTTACCCTAAAGGTCTGGTTTGCTAGAGTCCAGGGGAGCATCCTTAGTATGTGCCATTTTGGTAATAACTTGGTCTAGACCCAAGTCCCTTCTGGTCACAAGTACTGTGTCTTCTTTGGGATCTAAATTGGGTCTGTGAAACTGCAACATACGGTGCCTTTCTGATAGTAATTGATATGAAATTTTACACCAAAGAGAGCTTGCTGCAAAGTCTTTATTAGGGAGATGGAGAACGGAATGTAAAGGATAGGATTTGTGTAATAGATCCAGCGGTGAAACAGAAGATGCAGATCTCCCCCTTCCCACATCCCTGCTGTTCTGTAAACATCAAAAGAAGCTCTGAGTGCATGGAAGAGGCTGCTTTGGTTACTTAAGAACGTAAATCTGCATATTTTTTGGCACTGAATTTAGGAGGATTGAACCCTAAGCATCTATAATAGAAAAATGCCCATTCTTTTTCTTTTCTGGCTGCCCCCTGGCACTGACATTAAGGCTGCGAGTGTAATAAATATACCAAGATGCATTCTTGAGTTTCTATTTCCAGCTCAGTAATATTGGCCTCAGTGTTTCTAAGCAAGTGGAAAGGGATGTTGACAGGCATATAAATGAAGCTGGACACATGCTTAACAAAAAGCGACAGCAGGGTAAAATCAGTGACTTTGTTCCATCAAAAGATACAAATTTCCCATCCTCCAGCATAACATTCAAAGTGCCAACATTCTCTGAGATGTTTTCACAGAGGATGTTCTCTAATGGTCAATTTGTTTAAAGGAAGAAAGGGTGGCATTGCAAATACAGCAAATAAAATCTAGCAACAGAGCGGCATGAAATTCTAGCAGGGATGCTGTTGCTGGAGTCGGTCTTTTCAAAAACAGCCATTCATCCTGGCTCTGGATGGCAGCAGTGGCACAGAGCAGAGAAACGGTTTTCTTCCCTCTTGGAGAGCAGGCGGAGATGGAAGTACTCTTGTATTTTGGCACCCGTGCTCAATAACTGCGTGCTGAAATATCTGATAAAAGCTTCAGAGTCATCTTGAGAACCCGGTACCATGGAGAAGATACTGTTGGCTTCAGCGTGGACTCGGCTCAAAACCCCAGCTGAACACAAAGGCTGTTGTGTCTTTGTTATGATACAGATCGTCCCCAGCATCTCTGCACTCACAGCACTTATCAAAGTCACAAGCTTCTGTGTATTTAACAGCCACATTAGCATGTTAAACTGTTATTTAAAACACAGACTTATTCCCGTGGGTTCCTTGGGTAAACCTTTCACCTACACATTTCTCATGTGAAAAGGGAGTTTGAGGTCCATACTGAGCAGTAAGCCTGTTAGTCAGACTGCTGACAGCATGCGAGGATCATTGCTTATCTAGAGAACAGGGCAACACAGTTTCCATACTATTTTTTCATCGCAAAACAGTCAGCCTGAGCGAGAATCAGATATGGGGCTGAGCCGTAGATCAGCACAGTGTCCTCCAGATCTAGCTCTAAGGAGAAAAGTTATCTAAGGGTCCTTTAAATCATTAGATGTTGGGACTCTAGCCTACCCCGTCTTTTGAAAGCTACATGTTATATGGAGAAAAATTGTTTCTTTGATAGAATCAATTTTAAAGAGTGAGGAAGAAACTTTGCAGCAGATGGGAGGTGTTAGTGACAGCAGCGGACAGGAGGCAGGCGATGGCACTTGTGTCGCTTTTTATATTATTGGTACTGAGCAAAGTGGGATGAGATGGCTAAGAGATAAGATGCTGTGGATCATGGGATGTGCTGTGAGCTCTCAACCGTCAGGATTTGCTGAGCTCTTTGACCTCTGAGTACTTAACCTATAAAGCTGATGTCATGTTTAGAACAGGATAAAGCTTTATGCACTCGGTAGGTTAAATGGTGAAAATGGAACTCATGGTGGCAAAGACTACGTGCAAATCCACCAGTTAGTTTTAATTAGGGTTAGAAAATATATATTTATTTAATTTAAAATGAAATTATGGGGGTATGTGAGTACCTTTCTTATAACTACCAAAATTGAATCTTTGAGAAATTGCAAGGAAAATAAATGGAAAAATACTACTACCACAGCATAGAGAAAAACCACCCACTGCTGCTATTCAATTTGCTGTGATTCATTGCATGAGAATAGGGAACAGTGGTCCCAGCTGAGCTGAAGATCCCGTGGGATGCAGCCCTGGGGAAACATATATTGAGAAGCTGCTCCTTCCCGGAGGGATTCCAAAGGAAACGGGCAAGAGGCAGGGAAGGGAAGGGCACTGGGCAGGGAAGTGGTGGCCCCACGTCACACAGTTGGTCGGTGGGAGGGTCGGGAGGATGGTGGGTTGTTGTCTGAAGGCTGGTTGCTCACTCCCACTGTACAAAACCAGGCTGCTTTATACTCCGGGTTGGTACCTGTCACTCTGTTGGTGTTTCTGCTGTCCTGGCGAGGTGAAGAGCCTTCTCCTTCGTTGCTTTTGGTCTCTAGACCGATCTTGTTACCTAATCTCTCCCTAGGACCTCACTATGTGTTTACATGTCACTTCATCGGTCTCGAACACTTCCTTGACAGAACTCGAGCACTTTTCTCTGTTGCCCATCAGTAAGCAGAGAGGAGGGAATTCTGCCCTCCTGCTGCTCTGGCTGGTCTCAACTGTTGTTAATTCTGGTGCAGGGACTGGGTCTTCCCACCTGTGCAGACCCAGTGGGAGCCCAAACTCACCAAACAACGAGGTTAGACAAATGCTTCTCATCTGAGGACAGACGTGTTGTTGCTGCCTTGGGGTAAGGAATGGGCTTGATGACCCTGATGTCTTTTCCTTCCCTTTTTTCTTTCTGTGATTTTAGATTGAGACTTCCAGGGTTATCATAATGCAGATTCTGATAACAGTCCCTGTAGCTTGAGGCAGAGATTTACAGTTGGTTTGTTGTTCTCTTATGTCGTCTAGCAGTATCTGGGATTCTCATTATTGTGCAGAAGGCTTTCTAAAGGCACCAGCCGCGCTGCCTGTGAGTTATTTTGGCTTTGGCTTTCAGCCCGTGATTTGTATTTGTTCTCTTTAGCAGCGACGAGGGTAGCCCACGGGAGCCGTGGGGATGTGCTGGCCCTTCACCTTCCTGATCTTTTGTCACAATATATTTAGTGAGCACCGTGGGGCGGGAGGAAGACGGGAAGAGGCTTCCAGCTGGTTAGTGTCAGAGGGGAGAGACACCGCTGCTCGAGTCCTCTGTCATAGTCAGCACAGAAGGGAGAAACCCCTCAGCCTATCAAGAACATGTCCTCTTAATGCTCTGGAGCTCTGAGGCTCTGCAAGATTCTCATCCTGAACTGATAAAAAAGTAAATTAAAAAGGAAGCAAAATTTTATTGAAATTAACATAAAGTCCCTTTAATCATTAAGTTTAATCCTCAATAGAAAAAGACTCCAAAATTGATTTGAAATCTCTGTACAGCCATCCTCTCTAATGTGAAGCAAGGATCCAAGTAAATGAATGATTTGCTTAAAAAATTCTGACTAATCTTGAGAACATTAAAATTAATCTAAATGTGCGATCTCAAGTTCTACCAATTTTTGGATCCCGTTTCAGTAAGTACATATAATTTGGAATGGGACCTGAGCCATTTTGCATGTAAGTGCACAGGGAATGCATTCCGCTATCTTTAATTAGGATATAAAAGGGAGATCAGCTTCACTTTTTTTGCATAAAGTATGGAAATACCATCCTAAATGAACTGGAATAGAAACAAAACATACTGTCGAATGGAAAATGTAGTGACTTTCTTTGATGATGTGGAAGTATTTAAGTAACAATTTTCATGAAAAAAAAACTTACAAAATTGTAACAGGATCTGATCACATATGCTGGCACTGTAAAACCTGCTAATTTCTGTGTCTGACGTTGTGCAGGGAGCCGTGCCGTGGACTGCAGGATCTGTGAGGACAAGAGAGGTCACGTCCCGGCGGCCCCAGCTTCAGCGAGGAACATTTGCTGCCTTCCTCCCTCCAGAAAGGGCCTTTCTGGTCAGTTCGGTGCTGATGCTAAGGAAATTGGAGGGAAGGTGACCTGAGCCCCTATTAATGCCACATACTTCTGAGCATCAAAGCCCAGTTTATTCTTGTATCCTGGAAGAAAAATTATGTTAACTGCCCTGGGGATGCTATATTTCTTGTTCAGCCTTAACTGCAATCTGCTGTGTATGTGTATTAAGATGCTGAAATCAAAGGGTTTGAGATAAGGTGTGTCATCTAAATCTAAATTTCCGTATTAACCCTTCTCCTCCCTTCCATTTCCATGTGCAGGGGAGTGTGTTCCAGCCGTGTCCTCACGGGTGAATATACCATGCTCAGAAAAGGTACTAGGCCAGCAGTTTTAGTGGGAACAGAACACATTTCCTTTGAAGCACAAATTTAGCAGGGCTCTTGCAATGCCCGTAATGCCCAGTGACCAATTATATTGCTGCTAAACCAAGCTACAGTAAAATCTGTGTCACGCTTAAATTGCTTGAACAAAAATGTGCGGTCAGCTGTATCAGAAACCTTTGGTAGATCAATAAATAAGGCTCCATAAATGTGGCCTATATCCAGAGAAATCATAGGATCCTTCCCAATGCCTACAGTGCAGTGGTTAGTGGGCGCGTGGTGCTGCCTCCAGGATGAGCAGCCGTCGCTTAACTGGTGTGAATGTGGAGGGGACTCTTGGTGAGGAATGACCGAGGTATATTTGAGTTTTTGTGCAGCTTTGTGAAGCTGGAGGAGACCTGCTCACCCTGTGGGTTCCCTAATTCAGATTGAGAGACAACAGCCCCAACTGATGAGGTGCCACAGCAAGAGTCACGTACGGAAGGTGCATGGGCAGCAGCTCCCTCTCCTAGTGCTACAGCAGAGTCACCAGAGCAGCAGGATTCCTCCAGTATCGCTTCTTGCATGAAACACTGTTGCTTCCTGCCCCATAAATTACTTATGCTAATGCTCAGGATGGTTTTGACTGGCCCTAATGCAGTGATTGCAGTCAAGTAATGTGTTGTGAACTCGTAAACACTGGCAGTCAGGCCGAACTGGATATGAGGCACATTTATAATCCTGTTCTCGTGACATTTTTTCATAACCAGGTAACTTTTGCAGGAGGGTGGGCTTAGTGATTAATCATTATTATGGAGAAATTAGAAGTGATATGTACTAGTCACAATTCTGACTTTGGAAAATAAGTTGGGGTGCCAGACTGAGATGGAGTCCTGCTGCGATTACTGGCTTGCAAATCTCTCATGAGGCTGTGGATCCCCTGAAGGGGCTCTGGCCAGCATTTTTGTATTCATGAACCTGTATCTTCTCCCCATTGGCTCAAGTCTGCTCCTGATTCACACTGTATAAGGAGTTTTCCACAACTGTAGCTACAGCATCAAGTCTCTTAGGGCGGTCAGTAGAGGTTTGTGCTCCTATCTGAGGCGTAGTATTTGTATCAAGCTGGATGGAACCTACCAAGTATTGGACATTGAGCTGGGAACATTTGGAGCTCTCTCACTCGTCCTCCCCAACCCTTGTGTTCTCCTTCGGGAATGGAAATGCAGGGTTTGGTCAGCGCATCCTGGTGCAAGCTGCAGGTCGGAGCTCTATGATCTAAACAAGGGATGTGTATAAGTTCCTCAAGATGTAAAATTCACATAATGTAAATTCTACAGCATCTAGCTCCTTAAACTTGATATGTTGCACCTAAAAACAGACCTGGGCTTGAATTCGAATGTAAGCAGAGCAGTGTCTCTCCTGGCATATTTGAGCCCCAGAAGATGGGGCGAAGGGGCAGCAGTCTAGGAATGAGCAGCTGGAGCCAGGCACGTGCATGGAGCATTCAGCCTTTGGATGAATGGCAAGGACTGGGGGATACGGTGACAGCAAATGGGCAAATAGTAAATCCAGTAAATGGACTTGGTGTGTATGTGAAAAATGTCTGTATGGGTCATTTAACACCACAGTTACCCAAATTTGTCCTGGCCAGGGGCTTGTCACTGAGGCAATTAATTGAATGAGATGGGCAAGGATCCACATTACCACGCCTCCCGGCGAGGGCTGTGTGTGTACATGTGACAAATAAATTGCTGGTGACTGGCAGGGATTGTAGTGGAAGGTGACATGCCCCCTAGCCAGAGGCGTGCTTGGGAGGCAATTAATCAAATGATTTGGGCAAAGATATGTGACAACACCTGTCTCAGGCAGTGCTGCACACACACATGAAATTAATGATCTTGATGAAAGGAAGAAGAGAGAATTTAAAGTCTCCTCTAAAGAGCTAATAACTCTGGTAGAATATTTCTGCCTCAGCTACCGGGGAATGCCAGCATTTTCAAAGCCATCCTGCCTGTGCCTATCTGGGGAGTGTAGTTTATGCACATATGCGGGAGGAATGAGGAAGAAAATTTAGTAGGCTTGAAAAGCCCTGGGCTTGAAAGCCCTTTGTACATGTGACACGTGACCCAAGTTTAATAAAAAGGTAGCAGAAGTTTCCAAACACTGTTTATAAGAGCAATCCGCATTTTTGCCATCAGGGACCAGATAATGTAATATGTAAGTGTCTGCAGGTGGACATTCCCCTATTGGCAGTGGCTGTAATTTTAGAGCATTCTCAGCCGTGATACATTGTACAGTCCAAATGAGAATCGATCTGAGCAGAGTCCTCACCAAATTTATGCTGGGTTGCACCTTTGTATAGGAAGCACAAATTTCTGCAGGGTGATCTGGAGACCAAACTGTACAATTGACCATTACACAATGGTAGCAATGAATTTAATTTTCCTGGACATACCTAGTTCATTAGCTGTTTTTCTCCTTTCCCTTGGAAAATCACACGTCCTGTTCCATCCTGGGATTGCTTCTCCATCATGAGCCTCTCCCTAAGTCACTACTTATTCAGCTGAAAGACTTACAATGCCAGCAATTATTTTGTCTGATAATGTGACCAGTGCTGCCCCCATGCTCTAATGCAGGATTAGGACTCCAGCATTTTCTGAGCTTCACCTGGAGATGATGCTAATGCTTTTTTGGGGAGTGTCTCTTGTGTTCTGCAGTAGTAGCATTGCTTATATAGCTCAGGGTATCCCTCATAAAAACTTGGGAATATTTCCTTGGCAGTTCTATTGCAGCTGGATTTTGCCTGATTTCTGCAGAGCTCTTTTCCCAAGCACCTGTGTCTTGCTGACTTGAGATGGACAGAAATTGTTACTCAGCCTTTACAGACCCTTGTTTCATATGTCATCAGTTACCTTTCTCCAGATGAAGTGTTGAAGATTTTCTCAGTTTTGTCACAGCAACTCACAGACTGTTAGGAAAAAGCAAAACTATAATGTTAGCTGAAATGCTTGGCAAACTGGTTGACAAGCACAATAAGAAATGATCTTTAGTAGGTACATTAACAGCTTGCATTTCTGAGAACTCCTTTTAGTTGAGGTGAGTGGCAGTTTTACTCTTTTACATAACTTAATTCCCACAGCAGGGAGAGTACAAGAAAATGAAAAGGAGAGCCCTACAGGTGATGGAATCTGACCAGTTAATTTTGAAAGAAACTTAAAAAGGAATTTTTTCATCTCCTCATCATTCTCACCTCATCTTTTGCAGTCTCAAAGAGCGCAGGAGCACGGTGAGCTCAGGCCCCACCACTCCTACAGGGTCACATACATGATCTTCTCCAGGGCCATGGCTGAGCTGTGGCTTTGGAGAAGAGCCACAGTTTTTATTTCTACTGCCCTAAACGAAACATAAATGTAGCAGTGGAAAAGTCTTGGAAAGATGCATGATGATCATACGGAGATTATTCTGTGCAGAACAGGGACCCCGTATTTAACGCATTCACAAGCACAGAAGTGATTTGCAGGCTGGTTATCGCTGCTGCCGCGTGGTCTGCTGGAATCTGGAGATACGGGGTAACTGCTTGAGCTGCGTCAGTGTTTTGAATTAGAAAAATGAATGCATTGCTGTCAAATGAACCTCCTGTCTTTCTTTAAACCCCTTTTTGTCATTAACACACAAACAAAGAATTAGCAAGACAACAACTGCATGTTGAAAAAGAAACTGATTCAGAAATGAAATAATTTGGGTGGAATATATAGGACATACCTAGAGAAATATGAACAAATAGACATCTTAAATATATAGACACCAAAGATATGGGCTTGATGGTTGTGATTCCATCTTCCTGCTGTTATTTCTGTTGGAGAGGTAGGGAGAGGTCTGTACGTCTTGGCTCAGAGCCTTCAGGACGTTAGCCCTGTTTTGCATCAGTGTTAGGGCAAGTTGAGCCCTCCCAGCTTGCTGTAATACTGGATGCAAAACAGGACTAACGAACAGCAGAACGCAGTGTTGTCTGTGGAAGGGATTAAACAGACAGGGATGTATTCCCAAAACTGGCTCCTCTCCACAGAGCCCGACCGCTCGTCTGTAGACCAAATCGTCCCGAGGGGATGTGCTGTCCTGTGAGACTGACCTGTGGGATACATTTTTTCTGTATTATTCCTCTGCCTCCTCTAGCTTTCCTCCTGGAAATGACAAAGCACAGCACAGGGGCACTGCCTTTGTGGTAAAACCTCTGCAAAGACTCCCGGGCTGCCTTGATCGAGGGGGAATTACAGACTGAATGAGAGGAGCCGAGAGCAGAGTCAGAAACACCAGGAATTTTTCCAGAAGAGCTTGACAGGAAGGTTTAGACTGGGATCACATACGTTGTAGATTCCTGGCCAGACCTGTTCTGTGTGAGTCTTTCAATATGCAGATGTTAATTAAAGCAGTTTAATTCAATTCATTACAATCTTTATCAGAACCAGTCCAATATAGCAGTCAACCCACTAATTGTTTTCCACTGAAAATAGAGTTGGTCAATCTGAACCTACAGGGCTTTATTATTGATTACTGGGGAGCTAGATTGATGGTCTTTGCTTAGTTCTTAATGAATTAATCTGCATTGGTGATGAGGAAAAGTCGAAATAGTTTTGATTATGGTCCTGCACGTCTTGGGTGCACATCCTTCGTTTTGCAAAGCAGCAGTGGATAAATAGGAAGGCTCCAGCTCAGCAGAGTTCATCACGGGCTTCAGAATGATAATTCTGTTGTTCTCTGTTTTGCTTTTGCTTAGAATTGAGCCTGAGTCTACAAGCACATTGTTTTCTGTGATCTCTAACCCGAAAATGGCTCAATTTCAGTTTTACAGTAAAGGATAAATCAAAGCTGGAATTCGGGCTTCCCACTTGTAGGCCGTATTTGAGTTTGCTGTAAATCAACATCCCTGGCTGGCAATGAAGCAGGATTTGGTACCAACTTAAAAATGTGCCCTGCTGAAAAATGGTCTAAACAAACTGCAGTGCTCTTAGAAGAACACTTCTAGAGTTATAAGTAATCCATCTAAATTTTGCAAAATAACTAATTCCACATGCTATTATTTCCCATAATAAAAAGTGATTATTCTTGGTTTGTGTAATTCTGTACCAGTAATTAGAAGCACTTTTTTGCATTTTGAATTTAGGCTTAGGAGCTTGCTAAAATGACGTGTTGCTGCCTACTGCTTTAGAGGAGCACTCGGTTAAAAAGCCATGAGGATGCTGCCTGTAGAGCCACCACGTTACCAACATTAGTTAATGCTTCCGTCAGTCAGCGCTCTCTGGAGTGCAGTAGGCTCCGATCAGGAGGCATTAGTCTCACACCAGCCAATATACAGGAATGCAGCGCTGTCCTGACCCGTTAGATCAGCGTGGTGCTCAGTCCTTCGCAGGGATGCAGCCAGCTGTGGTGACGTGCAGCTCCGCTCCCTGCAACCCGCTGCACTCCTGACCTGGGGAAAAGATGTTGGGTTTTCACTGACCTACAGAATCTTTGGTTTTCCGCCACTGGGAAGTGGGAAGTGTGTGGATATACACATCTACGTATATACGTGTATACACCTGCATATCTGCTTTTGTTCTCCTACCTCCAGCCTTTGAAACCTTCCCCGTTCTTCGTGCAGGCATCCTCCGAGGAGGTCTCATTACCTTCCTCGTCTGCAGTTGTGTTTTGATCTCTGCATTGCCCGTTCCCGTAACTGCCGGTCCTCGTTATTTGTTTTGCTCGTGGCCCTTGTTCTCCAAACCGTTTTCACTCTGGTGCCTTCAGGGCGTTTGCTATTAGGCTTTAATCTTCTTGAAATGCCTTGATCCCACTGTGCCATGTATTTTATATCTCATATCACCATTGTGAGACCTTTGGAGAAGAGGATGGTATTTATTCTGTTTACATAGCACCTTGCATAAAGGGGTATAAACTGGGTTAGCCTCTAAGATCTACTCTGCTGTCTGTGATATTTAAGGCTGAATTAGCCCTGGGTATAAGCCCCTGACTTGCCAGTTACCATTTTTAATCTATCCTTTTCTGTGTCTGTTTTTTTAGGACTGATCAAATGCTCCAAAGAATTACGAATTTGTGGGGAAGAAGTAGATTTGGTTGCTTCCTCCATGCTGCTGTTGTAAATTGGGTCCCTCCTGAAGCCAGAGTACAGTGCAAGCCACTTCAGTCTCTCCTGTCCAAATTGTGTCCGTCTATTACTAATCACTGACCTCAGATTTCCTACAAACCTCATTTTCCTGCCTGTGAATTGTGCTGTCATTGCCACACTTTCTCATCTTTATATCCCAGTGTTATATAATACCGTATAAAAAGCATTCATGGAGTCAACTACCTTGCATTTCCAGCTCAGTCCTGACAGCTTTTCATCGCTGCGCTCACAAGAGCTTTACGGAGCGCGACCTCCCCTCTAGCAATGTGCCTGGACCTTGCGCTGTGCCGCGTGTCCAAACAGCCCTTTGCCCTGGGCCTGATCGCAGCGTTTGGGATCTTCGCCTGCTCTGCAGCTCTGCAGTTTCCTGGTTCACCCCTTATTTCCTTTTTAAGCGTGGATGCTTTCTTCAAATGCTCGGCCCCACTGAAAAATAATTGCAGTTTTCTCAGGTGATGCGCAAACCACCGCTGTTAACAGTAGCACTACTTCAAAGGCTTTATATAATGCTATGGACTTTTGTTCAGAGAAGTTCTTTTCACTAAAGATCCCACTCAAGGAGGGTTTCTGCAATTTAGTGTGAGGAGCTGAGGATTCTCTGAAATGCAGAAGGATTTGCTATGCTGCTTGTTTTTAAGTGGAAAATGCCAAAAAAGGGTGCAATAGAAACTTTACTCTTTTCACAATCTGAAGTTATTTCTTTTTCATCTCCCTTCACTGTACAATTCCGGCTGCAGAAAGTCCCATCGTGACTTGTGACTTCACAAGACTTGACTTTTTTGTCTTTATTTACTGTGATCCCATGCTTAGTTTCTGCTGTGTTGCCCCATTGGTAAATGTACATCTTGTTCTTGTGTGGTTTGCTCTTCCTCCCTGCTATTTGGGAGCACAAAGGAGGACTTTTGTACTCCAGCAGTACCAACTCTTTCTGCTGAGCAACTTTCTAAAACTTACAACTGCCCTCAAGGACAGTCCTGCCCTGTGGCAGATGCATGTATTGATGCCCACATTTTGTGGCTCAGTTTTCATTTCTTTACTTTTCAGACTCAACCTGATCTACTTCTTGAAGAACTCCAAGAACTTTTGTACTGCAATTGCACACATGGCATATAGACATATGCTTTGGATCCTGTCTTCTTCACTGAAGCTGGTCTGAGCACACAGCATCCCACTAGCTGAAGGCCATAAAAAAGATTGGATCTTCAATAGAAAGCTGATGCGGGAACGTGGAGCAGGGCAGTACTGAAGAAATCTCTTCCTAAATTCCAACCAAGTGTAAACTCCGTGTATTATCGACTTGGTGCTGTCAGTGTTCCCTCTCCCCGCTGTGTTCTCTTGCTATGTGTCCTCTGAGGGGTGGAATTTATCACCTCCCAGGCAGATGGGGCGTCTGGCAGGAGCCGCATCCAGATGTAGCGCGCTGGAACATTCCCAATAGCAGCATCTGGGCCCGGCTCTGGCTTGTTGCCCGGATCCTGTGTGAACTCCGAGCAGCTGGCCGAGGAGCTGCCTCTGGGGCTAGCTCGGGGGTGGTTGCTACAGATCTGGCTGTGAAATCATATTCTCCTGACATCCCTCTCCACTCGCAGGAGATGTACCCATACGTTCACAGGCAGGCAGCTTTTGTAGCTCGAACTTCAAATGTACTGTGTAAAATACGAGCATGTATCTCTTTGTCCCCATAAGACTACTGATCTGAAAACTGTGAGGAATAAGTTTATGCGTGTGCATTTCGAGTGTCTGTATTTTTGTATATATGAACATAGCTAATTGTGAGTTAATTCCGTACTGTTACGACTGCTTTGACTCCAAGTCAGTGGCTGTTTGCCAGCGGAATATTTGGCTAAATATTTCCCATCTCCTGTAGCTGCAGAGCTCCGTAGGTTTTAGGCTTGTTGCCTTCTGTCTGTTGTGCTTAAAACACAGCCTTGCGCAGCTGAATCATGTTGCCTTCATTAGGTGAAACTTCCTCCCGAGCACACATTTGATAAGGACTAATTTTGCAGGCTTAAATGACTTCTGATTTGGTGCCTGACCACCTTTGTAGGGATTTTCACCACTAAACAGATTTCAAGGCAGTCCAAAAACCACAAATGTTTTGGGAAGCAGTGTTTTGTAATGTTCATAAACCTGCCTGTGTCATGAATAGAAAATAGTCTCAGTCTTCTATTTATGATAGATTCTTGACTATAATATACTTGAAATAAGGGATAAGAAATATGTGTATTTCATAGATACGTGTATATTTATTTCCTCTGGATGTATAGATAGATATTTCTTGGGTGCGTATGCAAATAGAAGAGATTTCCGTATTTTTTAATATATATATGAAATATAGAGGTGCTTCCAGGAACAAGCTGTGTGTAAAGGCCTTCGGGTGAATGTCTGGGGTCACTGAGCTATTCACTGATCCACAGGTACCGAGACTGCCTCCGTGTTAGGAAGGGCCCAGTGTGCTCAAAATCACATACGAGATGCACGTGGCTTAGCATGGGTGCTGTGTGTGGGTGCTATGTGTGGGTGCTTGTAACTGAACACGGTGTTTCAGATCAAGCAAAGCAAGAAACCTTGGGATTTGTTCTCTGTTTTGTAGAAAACCTCTTTTCCTCTTTGCCCTGTGCACAGATGCTCTTTCTTGAAGGCAGGTTGAATGCGAAATTGGACTATTGCAATCCATATCTTTGCTACCCTTATATATACATATAAAACTAGCAGAATGCAGATGAAAAGTGGTTGAAAACAGTAGGGTGTTATCTACTTATTTCTACTAAATCTTTGGCAGATGTTGGTAGATATTTTTCAGTATCATCCCTGCTGAAACTGCTTGAATCAAGACTGCTCAGGTGTTACAAGGTGAATCAGTCTCCCTCACTGCAGCCTTCGTGCAGGAACCTGCGCGTGTTGCTGTTGTTTTTCTCTGTGACACATTGAAATATATATTTGTTGAAGACAAGAAAAGGCAAGAAATACAAGAATACTGAATACAAGAATATGGTGTGGTGGTTTCATCTCTGAGGTCATCTGAGCTGAGGCACAACCTTAGTTTTACTTGTGTGCAGGAGGTTGCTGTCACCTGAGATAGTCCTTGACCTCGTAGGCATCACAGGATGCGCGGTTGCTTGCGGTGCAGGTTCCCCACCATCATCTCATTGACAGCTCAGCTGCTGTCGGAGATTTTCTCAACCAGGGGCAACGCATCTGTTCTTTTCTCTCCTTTTAGCATTGAGGATGCTGCTTGGACTAACTCTCAGTTCTCCGGGGGAGCCTGGTATTGAAGTCAGAGGCATCAGAGAGCACCAGGCGTCCAGCCCCCTGCACGAGCTCTGCCCATCCGGTCAGCTCAGTGGCTGCTGGGTTACACAGAAAGCAGGGATTCTGCTGTGGTGACTTCTGCGTGCAGCTGCTGAGACATCTCCCTCCGTTAGCTTGTCTTGAAAGTGCAATATGTATGGAAAAGAAGGGAATTTATACAATGTGGAGCAGAGAGATTGAGGGAATCATGAGGGAGAATCGTATTTTCTGTATTTCAGAGTCTGCAGCAACATCTCTGAAGATTTTATATTCCTTTTGGTACTAATAGAGGTAATAGGATTATTTGTTTGTAATTTTAGAACTGTAACAGGTGCTGGGGAATGGCAAGATGATGGTTTTGTGTGTGCGGTTTGAGACCATCCTGCACTCGGTGCTCTCAGGTCTGTGTGTCGTGGTTAACACGCACAGAGCTAACATCTCCGAGAGGGTGATTCTTGCACTGTTATACCTAAATCCACTCTGTGTCCATACCAGCCAGTTGCTAAACCAGGAGTCTTGCTGACATGCTGGTCACCAATAACCCTCTAAAACTGCTTGGTAGCTGAGGCAAAGCATTAAAGAAAGTTTCAGGACCAGCAGCCTCTGTGCACAGTTTCTCTCTGAAAAGCACAGAGCAGAAGTCCCTTGCATACCGTAAAGCCCCCAGTGCTATCCACATCTGCTTGGATTCTCACTTTCTATGTGAGAAAAAGGTGGGTTTTCTGGCAACATCTTCTGATGTTTTGTAGAGGAAATCTTAGAAGCTGTAGCAAAGAGCTCTGCTTCTTGAGCCCAAGCTCAACTGTCGCCAGCACAAAGTAGCAATAAGAGCTGCTGTCTCATAGACCTGAGTCTATGGATGAATACATGCCAAAAAATATCATTACCATATTATAATGCTATTCAGTCTGTTAGTGGCAATCTCCCTTTTCAGAGCAGTTCTAAGTCACTGGCCTGTTCTTAACTTAAGGTGTCAGATGAACCGGGGAATTCTGCACAAAAGCAGCAAACCCATCTTGAAAAAGAAAAGATCAGTCCATTTGGCTTCCCGGGTGCAGCAAGAACAGCTGTTTTTTCCATCATTTTCTTAATACCTTTTTAATAATGTCTGCTTTACCTTATAGAGTGCAGTAGTGCATTTACAAAGAACTCTTTCTTTTAACAGCCATTGTGTTTTTAACAGTACTTTGAATAATAGAAATTCACTTCTCCAGTGTCCCAAGTGACAGGGCATACTGTTCCATCAGTGATACATCTTCAAAATTAGATTTAGCAAATAAAAGTGTGTTGAACTTTAAATATAAATCAGAGCTATTCCTTGAATCTTCTTTTAACTGCAAACCTTCAAAGAAATTATATTTTTACTCCCAGCAAATTACCTAGGAGAAAAAAATGACAAGAGTAATCTATTTTTTTCACAGCTGGTCGGTTGGCCAGAGTTTCTCATCAAGGAGTACATGCTGTTTGCTCCCCAGATGGACAGGCTGGATGAGTAACAAATCCACAGAGCCTGGGACACAAGGTAGAAATTATCCTGCCTGCGCTTTTAATCTTGCACAGCTCTGCTCACTGGTAATTGCGAGTGGCCCATTTCCAAATGAGACTCCACTGGGACAATATCCTAAATCTTGTCAGAATGAGTCCCATTAAATCCTGCTCTGGAATTAGGCCAAAAATTTGTAATAATTACGGGAAACTTGTTTTTAAAAAAGTCGAATCCGTATAATGGTGACAATTAGACATTTGCGCAACATCAGCTGTAATTGCAATCTCAGCTGCTTCTGCCTTGTCCATAAATGACAAAACCAGCGGTGCTGAGAGCAGCGCATGGCGCTGGGGACTCGCTCGGTGTCTGCCTGGGCTGGGGCAGCCCTGGGTGTTTGATCGGCACCTGCAGATTCCCCACGTCTTGCAGCAGGAACGGTGTCTGTACCCGCCACGCAGCTGTCTGGGTCACATCTCGCTCAGTTTGCTCTTGTTTAAAGCGTGTTTGCTCTTGTTATCATTCTGCCCAGGGATCTCCCTGCTGTATCAAGTGAAGGACACTGAGAATTAGGAGCTTTTACTGAGAGAGTCCTATTAGAAAACTGAATCATCAAGTGATTCTGTCCATTCAGCCCAAGCCATTTCCTCAAGGAGACCAACCTCCCCCTTACTCAAACAGCCCCGTGCTGAACGCCTGCCCTTTCCTCTTGCTGTGCTGTGGAGATGCTGCAGCAGAGCAGAAACATCTCCAAGGTGCACTAAAATGCTGGTGGGCACATTTAAAAGTGCTATGTCTAATTTCTAAAGAGAGCCTCAGGGCAAAATGCTTCTCTCTTACGCTGGTGTAAACCCGTTGACTCTTAAATCATTATACTTTTAAACGAAGCCTGTAAACATCAGACTCCGAATTCATGAGTGTACGGCTGGGAGGGCTGCTTGGGGAATGCCATGGAAACTGGAGCGCCAGCCCCATGGCACTAGGCAGCACAGACCCACTGCTTTACAGCAGGCAAAAAAAATGTGTGTTTTGCTCTTTGTGAGGAAATACTGCAGGATCAAACGTGTCGGTGCTCTTCATGTCTTGCATTAATCCTCTCAGTCCGCAGTTATCATTGCCGTTCATATAAAGCGACAACAACCCCAGCCACCTGCAATGCTGGTGCAGGACGGTGGCCTGTGCAGTCCCCAGGCCATCTCCTGCAGTGCTGCGGGGGACCCTGTGTTTCAGGAAAACTCAATGCTTCAATGCTGCTGAAAGCAGATCTTCCTTTCCCTCTCCCTCTTCTAAAATCTTATCTGCTGATGAGGCTGATGAGTCAACTGCGTGGATTAAAACCTGGACCCTCAGAGATGTCTTCTCCTTTGCATCCTCAGCAGCTGCTGGTGCTTCTTGCCCGCTTATGTGATGAGGTGCTGTGTTGTCTTGGCTTCCATCACCCTTGGCCACCCGCAGCTGGGTGACAGGTTTGCTGAGAAGGGGACGGTGCATCGAGTGTGCAGGGGCAACGTGGCAGGTTGGCAGTGACACAAGGTGGCCTTGGCTCTAGACAGGGGCACTTGGCAGCTTGCTGGAGATGGCACCACTGAGGGCTGCCCTCGGCCCTGCTCAGCCTGGGATAGATGAAACCTCCTCAGAGCCCTTTGCGTCTTCTCCAGTCTGCCCCAGGTGTATGTGTGGGAGAAAGGGTAGGGAAAGGTCAGATTAGGAAAAATATATTCAAACTAATTAAATTAGTAAATTTTTAAGCCTACTAATAGATGGTGATTGTCTTATGCCTTGTTTTACCTGGTGTCTATAAAATCTGTTGGGTCTGGGAAATTTTTCTGAGACATTATTCGGACTCCCAGGAGTCCCTCTCCACCTTCCCCATTTCCCCGTGCCAGGGGCAAGGTTAAGCCCTGCTCTGTGACATTATTTAAGAACCCAGTGACCACCCCTGTCCTCTCTGCTCTTGCTGGCAGTCTCAGAGCAGTAGGTCAGGGGAGGTGAATGCAGTCCTGGTTCTGTGTAAAGAACAGGGCATTAAAAGTACATCTTGGTACTCTATCCAAACACATACTTTAATAGTTACTTAGTGCATAAGTTCTGTGCTGTAGGATTGCAGTCTTTCTCGGAAGGGCTTTGCTGTTAGTTCCCCAACAGCTGAGGTGTGTAAATCCTGTAACCCTCGTGTAAACCCTGGGAACTGCTTTATCTTCTGCAACCTCCAAAAACCCAGTTGATCAGAGGTAATTTAGATAAAGCATTTGTGCCTTTATTTAACTTCGTGGTCAATATTTAACTGCTTAGCTGTAGTACAGATACCTTGCTAAGTAGCACACACCATGATCTGCTTGAATGCAGGTCTGTTGTTGCACCCTAATGGTAATTTTTCTCTGTAAGAAAGTAACATCAGACTGTTTACAAACAAGAACGTCACTAAACACACACATTTGTATGGATGTGGGCAGAGACACTACAACTGAAACGGCTAAAGGTAAAAATACTGCCTAATTCTTGTATAACTGGAAAAAAGTGCAACTTTTTGTACAGTAGGGCAAGAGATTGGTACATGCAAGATTAAAAGGGGCTACTTGATCTTCTGCATAATATTGTCCAGGAAGTTTGCACAGCAATTTCCTATACATTTGCTTCAGATCTTTTTGTTGTTCCTGTAGATGAAAGTGAGTGCAGGAACAGTGCTAATTCCAGGACTAATAACTAATACTAAACCAAGTGTCTGAGAAGTGTGTGTATCTATTCAAGAATTGTGAATCCTGCAGTAGCTGTGGTTTTGATGTCTTTCACAAGCAGGAGGGGCAAAATCCCTTTGTATTTCTGTTGTTCGTATATTATGTTCTGGCTCTGCTAATGGTTTTTGGGAGGAAACAGAGAGCCAGTTCCAGGGCATTTATCACTGTTGAAGCTAATATTTGGAAAGCAACAAGCCGAACTCCCTTATGGCATAAGCAGTAGATGACAAGATGCAAAATAAGGTTTTCCAAAGGACCAGGTTGCTGAGCTCACAGTAAAATATGTTCCAAAGAAGTGTAGCTTGTTAGGAGACCATTCTTACTGTCATTCTGCTGAGCAGAGGTGAAGCTGAAGCCTGGAGAGCTCTGCTTCATGAACACTGTGTGAGCTCTGCATTCCTCATGAGTGTGCATGAGTGGCTTTAGCAGCTTGGCTTTCCGGCTACTATTTAAAAATGCTCAATTTGGCCATACATTATTATTCTCTTCCTCCTGGGCGAGTGTTCAAACTGTGTTTTTCGGCAGCCCTGAATGCAGGTTCCCCACTACTCAGTCGGCTCCCAAAGAAAATTGCTCACAACAGATTTCAGAGCACATGTGCCCTGAGCGGGACATGACTCCCAGGTAGGGGACACCTCCCATGTGGGGACCCTGCGGCGCCTCTGCGCATCCCGCTGCTCCGAACCACATGCCGACAAGGACCCAGGAATCGGTCTCTCCTGCTCAGTCATTCCTTTTGACGTCGTGGGCTCCTGTAACCAGCTCAGAGGAGGTCGAGTGTTGTGCGTGTGAGCGAGAGAGAAGCCAATACCGAGTTGTTGGAGTTGGATGGTTGATTTAATTATCCCTTCTCATTCTGAGTTCATGCAGGATGCATTCCTTTCCCTACCCACTTAGCCCAGAATGGGTTTTTACTGAAAAAAATCTTAAAAGCAGTTTTGAATATTCTATGGCTGCAGTTAAAAAAAAAATGAAAAAGAATTGAAGCTCACTTCCTCAGGACATTAATACATTCAGCAGGGATGGTAATTAGCAGAGAGTTTTCATATCATCAGCCGCTCTTCAAGCTGGATGCTGGTAAGGGCTCCGATCTCAAAATATGATGTGAACTACAGCTACACTTCTGATCCTCTGGCAAAACCATAGCCTGATCCAAAATCCATTGCCATGGAAAAATCCATTCTTTTGGCTTCAGTCTGGTAAGAATTTGACTACAAGAATTTAACAGAGCATTGAGAAGTCTTTGTTTTTCCAGAAAAACATCAGCATGAGGCAAATAGGAAGCAGATGTGGAGATGAATCACGAGGAACTGCAACATTGGGGTATCATCCTGGCCATGGCAGAGATGCTTTAAATCTGCACGCAGACATTTGGAAATACACGTTGAACTTACCGGCAAGGCAGGAGAGCACCAGCAATTACAACTTACTTATGCAAATGCCATTAGTTGTTGGCTACTGGTGCAGTTAATTATAAGCAAATCTCCGTTACTCTCTTAAGCCCCTTTTAGTAAGGAGGGGATGTTGGTTCAGCTGTCAGAAAGTGATAGGAAGAGCCATTTCAGGACATAGGGAGATTTCTTCTGCCTTAAACACAGAGCGTTTTTTTGCAGCTCTGTTTCTCCTGAGCTCACATTTACACTCTCATTTGAAGTGCCTGGGCTTCCTTAAAGCCTTTTTCCACCTGAGGAGAGATGTTCCTGTCTTACTCAGTGTCAGCCTTGATTCGGGGGGTAACACTGCCGAGCTCCAGGAAGCCGTGGCCTTTCCCACCAGCTGGTCATCTATCATTTCATTACAATAAGGTTACCAAATTGACATGTCCTGGCTAATTCTTATAATGCGGCTATATAGCCATCCCGTGTCTCCTCAGGTGACTGTACACACTGTCTAAATTGATAATACTCAGTGATACCATTAGCAGCTGGCAGAATGTGACCTACCCGAGCAATGTGACCCCATCATTCCACAGACATCTTCTAACAGGAACTGTTTGCTCGGGGAATGTCTCGAGACATACTTTTATCTTCCTGTGTGTTTTGTTTCCCTTAGAAATAAGGGAAGATAACACACCGCATCTCTTTGGCCTTGTAGCTGCTAGGAAAGAAATGTAGACTCAGAAATGAAGAGGTACTGTTAGTATTAGTTCTTACTATTTCTTCCAATAAGGCTATAATGAAATTTATATTTACATATATTTTAAAATAGAGGCATAGAAGGCATTTTAAATTTGACAACTGCAGTATCTCTTCTTCTGAAATTTTTCATTAATTAGTGGCTGCTCTTCAGTGGGAAAGTTTAATTAGGGTAGAATGAGACTAATGGAATCTCGAGGGTGGCTACAGGAGGAGAGGAAGGTGACTAAGTGCTAGAAGGACATCAAACATGGCCAAATACAGTGTTCCTTTATAGGTTACCCCTGTTGCAATGTTTGCATACCTAAGAAAGTAGAAGATAAGAGCACTCAGTAACAGGCTTTCAAAATTCTGAGGTATCCCCTTCCACAGCAGATGGTCCTTTCATTGTGGCACTTGCTTTGCATGGGGCTCTGTGCATAAAACGGGACCAGTTCATCTCCTTTTTTTAAAGCCTAACTTGCAGCTTAGCACATGTCAAACATCAAAACATGTTAAGTTACAACCCATGGATGGACAAAATGGGTTAAGGGTTCGAAATTAGAAGAAGAAAAAGAAAAAAGGGAATTATGAGGGAGATGCATGATGCGCAGAAATGTGGAATACTTGGGTAGAGCCTAATGAGAAGGGCCTTATAATCCTAAACCGACTGCTGTGAGATTCCCTACATCTGCAATGGGATTTAGGCTAGATCCTACGTTTCCTTATCTTTGACTATTTAAAAAACCCTTCCATTTCCTTGTTTCAAAGATTGCATTTATGGCCCGTTTCATGTTGAGCCAGAGTGCTCCTGTCACCACAGTACAGTGTAAGGGCTTACCCTGAATAGCAGCTTACGAGGGTGCAGATACAATCTCGGGCTCATTGTTCGGCAGCATGAAACAGCGTTTATCTTTGCTGCAGCATATGGCATTAGTGGTCACTATAACAGAGCGCCTTCCGTGCTGCGATAACAGCAGAACAGATACTATCAGCTGTGTGTCTTCAGAAGAATAGCAAATAATGAGCCGGATTCTCTTCTGTTCCCATTGCATTGAAGCTGGAGGAATTATATCAGCAGGAAGTTTGCCCTCATGCATGTTAATTGAGTTCTCTTCAGTTCAGCACTTTGTAATATTTAATTTTAAAACTATAGCTGCAGATTGTGCCTAGCTATCCTGTGTTCTGTATCGAGACCTAGGCCTGCTGCCAGGTGCAGCATTTGGGCTGAGTTTTTGTCACTGTCACTTGTACAGTCCCCTTGGCCACGCTTTGAAAACCCCCTTGTTCGATTGACGCCGTTTGCAATTGCTGCAGTTACCTGCAAGCTCTAATGTGCACCACGTTACAGGGCTTGACAGGCCCCGTGCCTCCGAATCTAAGAGGAACGTGGCAGGAGAGCGGGGAGCATGTGTCCATCAAAGCCGACCTGCGCCCGGCGCAGCAGGGAGCCCCATGCCCTCGGGTGACGCTTTTCAAGTGAGATTCACAGCCCCGAGGGAGCTGGCAAACAGATGCTTTGATTTGGGTTGGCTTCTCCGGAGATGGCTGCCAACCCGGGCTGATCTGTCTGTCTTATTCCATCTTTCTGTTCTCATTCGCAAGGAAAACAGCTGGGAGGAAGACATGGGAGGTGGCATTGCCAGCAGCTTGAAGGGACAAAGCAGCTGTGCCACATGGGCCATAGCGGGGAAGGGGGGACTTGCTCTGTTAGATACCAACTTCATGGGTGCTGCTCAACCCATTTCTTATGAAACACCCTGCAGTTCCTACACTAAAAGCCATATTTTTTTCTGAAAGTGTCTATTTGATTTAGCTGGTTTTAATTTTATCTAATTTTACCTAATCAATCTCACATTATTATATAGTTTTAATAAATGAACTGCTTTCTGCTACATTGCTCACTATTTCTTCTATATATATATTTACAGTAATGAACCTGAGAGCTGAAACAGATGATAACACAGTAATTGTTTTTTAGATGTGTAATATTTCATGAGCATTGCCTACAAATCAGGGATTTGATGGTCGTCAGAGGTAAACACATTAAAGCCAGGTACGTGCAAGCTCCTTTACAAACTATTAGCATAATAACATCCTTTAAAATAAGCATCTTCATGATATAAGAACATCTGATGTTGGTCCATTAACTGCCTTCATGCTCAGTTCAGACTGTCAGTGGTCTCCATATCCAGGCATCATTTAGTATTAGAGCAGAGGCATCTCCTGCTGTTTCTGGAAGTCACTGAGCTCTAATAATATACTGGGGTTTAGCTTCTCTTCCTTTTAACATACATTATTCCTCATCTGAATGGGAAATCACCTCGATAAACGTTGCTGTATGCCAAGATATATGCTGGTTTGCTCATAGCTTAATAAAATTCCATCTTGAAGCCCTTAATTTTGCCATTAGCAGTTGTTATTTCCTCTTCAAACCTAGTAATTAAGGATCACATGAGGATAATATCATTTTTCCTTTACTTATTCACTGAAGTATCAAGGGTTACATTTGATAATGATATTATGATACACATCTGTTTCTGTTCAAATTAGAAAGGTGTTAATGATACCTCAGAAAACAGAAAAGCAATTGCTTAACTAAACTGAGGGAATTCCCAGCAAATGAGAGCATTATGTTTATGCAAAATTTGCTTAATTTAGAAATTATTGTGTAATTAGTTGCATTATGGAGAAAAAAAAAAAAGATATCCTTGTATCCAACTATGCACTGTTATGTTGTAAACCTGCAAAGAGCTCAGATTAGCTCCTGCTCATTGAGCATCAGTTATTCTCTTACAGATTATGCCCAGCTATGACAATGTACAACATTATTCAGTCTTGAGAGCTACTGAAAGTTTAAAAAGAAAAGTCAAAACATAGCATTTCATTTAAAATAGGCAGGTGCTAGGACTTGATTTTACTCTTCCATGTTTTTAAGTAGTGACATATAAAGCATATTATGGATAATATGGAGAGATCAGCCAGAAATTTCCTAACTGCTTTGTTTTTATTACAATCTAAACATCAATAGCTTTATTATATGGAAATATAAATATTGTTATATGGAAGTATCATTTTTACCTTATGAAGAGATACCAATTTTCCATACAGTCTCTGTCCTGGGCAATGGCTTTTGCAGGTTAAGGGTATCATCACATACTTGCTTAAAGAGCAGTAATATTGATGTACCCCAGTGTTTGCCAGACTTGTTAAATATTAGGACCACGTCTCTTTGTGAAATTTTCTATCATATTCCATCTGCGTATTAGAATTACAGATCAAAAAAAGCTAAGGCAAAAAAAGTTTATTTCCAAAGCTTTGAGCTGTGAAATGTTTGGATATCAGACATCAAAATAAATTCAGTCAAAACCGTGAAAAAATCAACGTTTTTCTACAGCTCTACATGGTGTTTGGTGAGGCCAAAAGAGCGCCCTGGGTTTTGGACCAGTTGCTATAATTGAGTTAAAGGCCAAGATTTTGACAGTGAAGACAAAAATGGAACAAATGTAGGTCCAGGTAAGGGTTTGTGAGAACCCCTTCATCTCCAAGACAGCCAGGAGATGTTTGGAGCTCTTTTTTTTTTTTTTTTTTTTTTTCCTGATGGCTGCATCCAATTTTGGGGAAAATGTTAGCTCTACATTATGAAGAGAGCAGAACTGTCCTGAACACAAGCAGTGGTGGAAGAGTCCAGGGAACCTATTTGCTGGGCGCAGAGCTGAGACTGGAGATGCCTGTGCACAGCAGGCTGACAGCTCCCGGGAATGTTTTCATCAGTCAGGTCCTTGGCAATGTAGAGTCTTCGCCTTTAAGTAAATGTATTTGAGAATAGATTAGTTTGCAAGTACTTGAATTGATTTAATGTGTATTTACTCTTCAGATATTCACTGTGGCTGTTTACCTCTGCAAGATAAATATTTAAAATTGCATTTGAACCTCACATTAACATTTATATTCATGTCATTATAGTTTCCTTTTGTGAATGAGATTTACCTATCAGTCTTAAAGCCGTAATAAGAATGGGCCTATTTTTGTAACTTCCAGCTTCTCGTGATAATCTGCCATAGGGCTGAATTAACTTTGTGGCGTGTTTACTGCTCATTCATCATCGGAGCCACAGGAACGAAGCAGGCACCAGGGTGGAAAGCACTGGTGTGTTGTGAGCGGTATCAGCCTGACGGGTCTTGGGACTGCAATCCACATGTAATGCAGCCTGGGGTAGTGACCACTTATCAGGGGAACCGAAGTGCAAGACCAGTGACAGATGAGCGAGGAACTGGATCCAGATGCTCATTTCTTGCTGGAGGTTGTCACGAGAGGGGAAAAGCTCCCATGAAGCCAGCGATTTTCAGCCTTGAAGAGCTCCTTGGGTAGAGCCTGTGTGCAGACATCCCCGTGTGCCCCCATGACCAACCGAGTGGGGACTTGGTCACCTGCCAGGGCTGTGTCGGTGACCTGGGAGTGGGGGCTCTGTCCTCCCCCATGCCTTTGCTTGCTGATGTATGACAGTATGCACAGCAAATAAAACAGTATGGGTGATCCTCCTAAAAAGAGATTATCCTTCGGTCACCCCTTTTCACCTGCGAGTCATGTGGCACAAGTGTCTGACCCGCGTTGGGGCACTGCAGTTCAGTTTCTTACAAGTTCTCTGGTGCTGAAGAAATCAGAGATCCCTGTGAGTCCAAACTAGGTTTTGTCCCTATTCTCTAGGAGCTGTTCCAAATTCCTGTGTGGTTGCACTTCAGATATTGTAATGAAATGTTTAAGCACAAATCTGAGTTTCTGGATTTCATGGACAGTTTTGACAGGTTTTCCAGAGTTTATCCACTGTGCTGCGAGTTTATAGTATGATTCTCAAAATTCAGAGTGGTTACAAATTACGCAGTTCATTTAACAAAGAGCTATCTGCAGTGGAAATGGTGCTTTCTGTGTAGTGCCATGAGTTTTGTTAGTTAGCCAGCTTACATAATATTGTGCCAAAAGATCAAATAGGCAAGGACATTCTGACTGTCCTCTCTGTTCTTTGTAAAGGTTAAAGCCTTTCATCCAGCTTTGCCATTTGCCATTTCCCAGCTGAAAATTATTTAATGGTAACTGTAAATGCAGTTTTTCTAAGACCTAAGAATATAATTATCTAGCTGAAAAAAATTGAGCATATAAAGAAGATGATTTAGATGAAATTATGAGAAAATTATGCCATGAAAATCATCCTCTTAAATAATTTTGTGCACTTTGAATAATTCAATACTTGCAACTTTATTTTTATGCAGAGAGAAACATGTTTTCAATAAATTATGGATATTTTTGCATTATACTTTTTTTTTCTTGTTCTTACATCCTCAGGAATCTTTAACATGAGTTTTCTGTAAAAGAGACTTTCTATAAAAAATCTATGAGGGGAATGTTACAGGAAACAAGAAGAGCTGAGAGATATTCAAGGAAGAACCACTTCCTTTTTGCTGAGGGATGTGTACGAATAGCGATGTCCCTTCCTGCTGGGCTTTTGGTTGCCCTCCTTCTCCTGGATGAAGGCACAGAGTGCTCCCTCAGCAAGTTTGCTGATGATACCAAGCTGGGAGGAGTAGCTGATACCCCAAAGGGCTGTGCTGCCATGCAGAGGGACCTGGCCAGACTGCATAACTGGATGGTGAAAAACCTCATGAAATTCAACAAGGCCAAGTGCACG
>JAUBNY010000478.1:254523-267747 GCA_032275445.1 Crypturellus soui
TCACACAACATCATGGTTTTGGTTAAATGGTATTTACATTCCCT
Source organism: Crypturellus soui (assembly GCA_032275445.1). NCBI lineage: Eukaryota > Metazoa > Chordata > Aves > Tinamiformes > Tinamidae > Crypturellus > Crypturellus soui. Next base: position 254,568 of record JAUBNY010000478.1, read on the forward strand.
TTGGGTTCCTAATAGCTAGACTAGTCTGGGGCTTTCTACCTCCAGGGTGAGTGAGTGAGGCAGAAGGTGCTGCAGGAGGATGAGGTGTGGGGAGGGAAACGGGGCTGACCCTGGGTTTCTCTTTGGACGAGAGCAGGTGACCCACACGCAGCATGAGGTGATGCTGCTCCTGGTGCAGCCACGTTCTCCAAGAGGAGGTTCCTCACAGGAGGAGGCAGAGGCAGCAGTAACTGTTGTGGTGGGCTCTGTAACACCCCGCGACCAGATGTCACTCCTGAGCAAGTGAGCAAGACAGGAGCAAGCCTGGGTTTCGTGCAGGTCTTATAAAACAGTCACACACGGGCGCGAGGGCCGGGCTGCTGGCGCCGCTCCTCGGTCTCGAGTCATCCCTCATGGCCACAGAGCCAGCCTGGCCCTTCTGCCTCCTAATTTTCTCTCTCTGCCCCAATAATCAGCTCTCAGATTGCAGTGTTGCTTCCAGGCTCAGCAGGCAGCAGTGCAAATCTAGAGAATCTGCACTTGGTCGATTCGGAATTAGCAAGTTTGACAAATGTTTTCATTTGAGAAGGCAAGCTGCCTCCGTGTGCTTGGCTTAACACGAGCGCATTGGAGTGACAGGGCTGGATTTAACTTTAGTTATCAACACTTTCAGCCTACATTGGTCTAAGTAATTGTCCTGTTTATACTCTGACAGGTTAGAATAATGTATTCTCGAATGAGAGAGTTTCTGCTGAAGATGAAAAGCAGCCCAAGAGGGTTATCAACTGTTAGTAACTGTGACAAACAGTGTGAGCTAGATGTATGGATAAATTGCTGTTGCTCCAGAGGTTATTCCTATTAGTGGGAGATGTATAAGAACCCCTAACAAGGCATTAATACAGGACAGCCAGTAAAATAAGCTGATCTGTCCTACCTGGGCTAATGGCACTTCCCAGCACCGTCCTGATGCTGGGACAGGTGGTGATGGACCTCAGAGTCAAACCAAGACTCCCCCAGGCTGCTGGGGATGGACGAGCAACCACGAGAATTTAAAAGCTAATTTTCAAGAAAATAAATAAACAAACAGATTTATCTGAGATCTGAGCACTGCTAGGAAAGACAGCCCTGGATTCCTCTGTACACAGAATCAAATTATGTTGTGCAGATGGGATCTTGGCAAAGTAGGTAATTTCTGATAAAATTTTCCATCCACAGAAAAGAAATTTGATTTTTTTTTTCTTCAGTAAATGTTCTTAGGATCAAAATAAGTGATTGTTTAAACACGAAGTGCTCAGTTCCCTTCCCATCTGGCGAATGGTACTGCAAGTACTGAGAAAATGGGACTCAATAGCTGAACACTTCAAATGGTTTCAGTAAGAGCTGAGCTCCTGCCATGGGCTCGGGTGCCAATGCCGTCCGCAGAGAAATATTTAGGAAGGGCTGGCTCGCATGTGGGCTAGTTCATCTGTGAGAGAAAGAGTGGCAGGAATTTCTTCAGCAGAAGTAGAATCCTCAGGAATCACACAGCGGAATTGTAATTGCTGGTGTAGGAAACATGGGAAGGTTTTGCGTTATTTTCTGAGAGACGCTGGAGAGCTTTGTTTACCTATGGCTAATGCTGGCTATCAACATCATTTCCAGACACTCGGTGTGTCGGAGCATCATGGGACAAGGGGACAAGGGGAGGGAGGAGGCATTGCCGGAGCGGACTGGTGAATCAACCAGGATGAAAGGTGGATTGTGCTGGGCTAAATTCAAATGGGAGGTGTGTGCAATGGTGAGAGGGCTAGAACTTAAGGGAATATTGTTCATTGCTCATTTCTCTGCAGACTGGGGTTTGAGGATTGAGAAAAATCCAAAAAACAGGGTCTGGTATTAACATACCTGGGAACTGCAGGAGGTCTGAGGAGCAATGAGAGGCTTGAGAAGGAGATGAGATGATGTAAAAATGACAGCAACTGTAAGTACCTAAACAAAAGGGAGAATCACTGTAAAATGAAGAAAATTTTTGAATAGCCATAGCAGCAGTATGTGTGGGACTTCATCTTTTGGTTTACTTTTAGCCAATTTTATAACCAGTCCCTTAATGTAACATAAAAAAATCTCAGCATCAGTTCATATCTCACCTCCCAGAAGAGAAAACCTATTTAGTTTGATTATTACTGGAGTCCTACGTTGCAGTAATTAGAATACAAAGCTCTTTTCCTGCTGTAAATTGGTTGCCTTTCTGATGCTCTTCACAACAAAGGAACCCTTACAAGTGTAATTACATGATTATTTTGACATCTTCTTAAATGGGCCTTTTCTGTAGGTGGAGTCTTGGGAAACAGAGGGCTTGGACAGAAGTGGAGCTGATGCAGCTGCTTCCTAGCACAGGAGATAATCATAAACCAAAAATACAAAAATGTTAAATGGTGAAATTAACATCAACGACCATTATTTTATTTTCTTCCTTTGTGCGTTCTTTTAAACTTGGAACTGCAGAAAAATCATTGGGAAGGTTGAGTAGTTCTCAACACTCATTCAGCAGATATGGGGCCTTCCCACTGAGAGCCTCACAGGGCTGGAGCAGGGCCTGGTAGTTAGGACATGGATTTCCCCATTGGATTATGGACCTGTGTGCCGGACAGGTCAGCTTGCAAAACCAGGAGAGCAAATTGGAAACGGACCACGTTTACCAAGGCTTACCAGCGAAGTGTTCATTTTATTTCTGTGTTATTTTACAATGCAATGTTTGTTGTGTGCTGCCAGGATAGGCCTATTTAAGTGTGTTTTTTTGGCAAATGCAAAAAGCTGGGGTCAGGTATCAGGGTCGGTGTTGATTTTAAGTGGCTGTCTGGGGGAAGCTGGTATTTAAGATGGGGAAGGAGACTGAAGGGGTCAGTGCACCTTGTGTCCTCCTAGAAGCTTCTCCTTGTATTCCGGAGGCATTTCTAGAGGCACAGAATACAAATATTTAGCACTGTCAGTGGAGAAGGAAAATATTGTTGGAACAATGTCTTCATTTGTCAGAAGAAAAATAGGGACTAATTTTTTTTTGAGAGAGAATAATTAACTGCTCCCCATGAGCTGTTTCTGTGAAGATTTCAGGCAGACGGATGCGTCTGCAGCAAGAAGAGGGAATGCCAATTGAGAGGAACACGGATTCATTTATAAAGCCAGAGAAATCATTCTGTCAGGCGAGATATAGATACACAAATTAAGCAGGTATCAAAATTATATCCTCTCTTTAACAGCAGCTGCCTCTCAGGAGTAGACTGTGGTCTAGGAATAGCCATAAAAGAGGATCTCAGTCATCTGTCCTTTAGTAATGACAGCCCATGACAGCGGTATCAGTCACCTGCTAACAGCGACGATAGCCGGTTTTGTCCCTCTGTCCTGAGGGGTGCTGCTCTTGCTGGAGAATTTCACATTGCAGTTCCTCTCCCTAAACCACCACGCCACAACCAGGGCTGCAGCCTCTGCCAACGGGGAAAAGCTTCTTGGCTCACAAGGAATTACCTTACTGCAATGTAATTGCCAAGGCAGACTGCTCCATAGTAAGTTTGCCATTGCCAAGAAGAATTCCTGCTCTGAGGATGTGTAGCCTCTGTGCAAGTCCGTGTCTGGGTTATTAAATCTGGGTGCCTTTTTAGTGTGTGTGGGACCCAGCAGTCCGTGGTGGTTGTTGTGCAAATGCAATGTTGCATCAAGAAGAGCAGGAAAGAGCATATCCAGGAGGAGAACCCGACTGCTCGGTGCTTGGTCCTGAGCCCACCGGGCCGTGCAGGCTCCGTCCCAGCCTGGCAGAGCGCAGGCTGGAGCTACCAAGTCACCCTCTTTGCTCCAAATATTCCAGTCACCTTCTGGAGTGAGAGAGGTTGGGCTATTTCCGAAGGAAACTGAACTGGAATGTGAAGAACAATTAGTTGAAAAATATCACTTGAAGTATTTTTAAGTCAAAAAGTTAATGTCAACTGACAGAGATTCTGCTGGTAAATCCTTGTTTTCTTTCACTTCTCAGAAAATTCTCAGCTTCACATTAGAAGATGAAAATATTTGATATAAACTCTCCGGATTTAGTATTCTTGGCCATCTTTTTCCCCTTTTGACATTTGGAAGTAAAGTTGAAGGTTGCTGATGAAAATTTCAGTTATTGCCCTCTAACTTTTGACAGCCTTTTCCATGGACCCTGATATGCCCAGCCTGTTTTCTATGCAGCCCATTCTTTAAAATACAGTCACTTTTTTTTTTCCTCATAAACATGTATGAGCCTATGTCTGGCCTTTGGTAAAATAAGAATAAGACCTATTCCCAGCTTAAATCTTACTAACATCCAAATTTCTTGCTAAGCCTCTACTGCTGCTGAATTTAATCTACTGTGAATTATCAGAGTTCAGCTCCTACTATAAAGTATGTCAGACCTCTGGCTATGTGGTTTTCTTTATTATCATTTTTGTGTGTTTGTTCAGGGACATCTTATTGTCCAAAAATTCTCGATGAGGAGATCAGGATCTCTCACCTTGTACGCAGTGGTTGCTGGCAATGGAAAGGTCTGAATAGCACATTAGTTGGATACTAAAAAAAAAGTTTCATTTTAATCTTTATTATTTTTCTCGTTATTAATTTTTCATCTTCCTGGAAAATGCTGGAGCTGCAAGCAATTTGGGAAGAGGGTTGAAAGTCTGTGCTGTTGTGCTGTCCTTTCCGTCACCTCTGCTGAGCTGCTGGTTTGTAACTTTTAACAAGTGCAGTAAATGACAAATGACATCCCTCAAGGTTTATTCGTTCCTGTCCTCATGGTCTCCCGTGTAACTGGATTGAGTTCAGTGTGGGCTCCAGCTCTGGGGAATGCTCCCCAGTTTTTTCCTTAAGGGAACAAGCAATCCCTTTGGATTTTTGCAAGAGCAGAGTTCACCAAAAGGAGTCCTGTCACCAGGGCTTTACACACAGGTAGGTCTAAGCCAGGATCCTGTCCTGGAAGCACAAACACAGCTCGAGTGTTGCCCATAGTTGTGCACCTCGTGGGCACCCTGTTTTCTGTGCCAGCCTCCGCCTCGTCCCCATCTGGGGATGCAGATCTCCCCTTTGGCAGCCTTATTTTCCCAGATGGCTCCAGATGACTCCTTGCTCCAGCCCTTGGCAGCAGGACCATCTTACAAAGATGATTTCCAGCCGTTAGAAACATTCATAAAATGATCCAAGCAAAGAAAATAGGGAATAATGGAAAAGGGAGATGGATTTTCTACTGAAAGGTGGGTCTTCAAACACCTTTAAAAATCAGGCATCCAACACATGAAATGGGGCTATTCCCAGGGCAGTTTTGCATCACAACCAGACTTTACATGGTCCTGGAGTCACGATGTCCCTGTGTCCCTGCAGGCTCTCTCATTTCCTGCTGCTCCATCGGTTCCTGGCGATGCAGCTCCCAGACTGAGCCCGTAGCTGCCCTCCTAGAGATGGAGCTGCCTCTGCTTGAGGCACTGCAATAAAATCACCTGCAAAATGCACAAAAATGGGTCGAGCGTAAGAGCAGCTGTGGTTAAACAGGATGTCTTGAGCCGTGGCAGCAGGGAGCTGCCTTGCTGCTTTACTGCGTGGTCTGGGTGGGTGCCCAAAGGCGGCGACCAATGGACTTCCAGCTGCTTGAGGACTCCGATACTGGCTTGAGAAAAGCATTTCTATCCTCGATGGGGTACAACAAGCAAATATGAGTTCCTTACACTAGGGCAATATTGGGCAAACCCCCTACGGCATCTGCCACCCCTCAACCTTGCTCTTTTCAGGATTTCTGCAGTCACTTTGGCTGCTCTACAAGGAGGATGTGGAGGGGGTTGCTGGAGAGTAATGTTTTCTTTGGAAGAAACATGATTTCAGAATAAACTTCCCTCCCAGATTTTTAAGCCATCTAAATAATTATTTCTTTTGAGATGGATTTTCTTCCCCCTGTAGCATTCCTGCTTGAATTTATTTTCTGTGAAAGAGAGAGAGACTTCTCAGGTCTAAGAATATTGCTTTGGAAATTGGTTCATTTGCAGTTCGGGCTAAAGAGATTATTTTGACTGTTCAATCCCTCATTCTGGAAGGAATTTCGCTCCTCCACAGAGATGGAGCTTGTGCCTTACCCGCTCCCTCACTTAGGTCCTTGCAAACAGCTAGGGCTGATGGTGCCACTGTCCAGAAGCGACTGCCCTTCCCCTTGTCCCACGGATGTGCAGGAGACTCATGGATAGCCTGGGAATGCAAAGGGCACAAGGAATATTAGGATGTTATAGGCACTTGGGAAAACTATTCAAAAATGCAGGACCCTCACATACCTTCCTGACAGTGCATGATGCAATATATATATACAATGTATCTTATAATGCATATAACTAATTAATGTAAATTATGTCCATTGTTCTGGTGCTCATCCCATAAAAGAAATTCAGAGAAGGGAAATAATTTGTGGCTTGGAAAATTCCCCTGCTCTGTTGGTAGACAGAGTCTGATTTCACAGCAAAGAAATGCAAAAGTCAGCAGATTTTATTGGAAATAAGATTACATTTTTAACTACAAGTGTAATTAATAATTGAAAGCCCTTAAAGGAGGAAGTGACAGATTCTCCACCAGTGGGGCATTTAAATCAATGGGGGATGTCTTCTAAGTACTACAAAGTGAAATTCCAGTCATTTTTTGGTAACTAGAAAAATCTTAAGTGTCTCTTTTGGCCTTAAAGCTCTATGAATTACATCTGCTTCCTCAATCTGCAGAAATTTACAGGATTCTGAAAACTTCAAATAATGGGCTAACAATGGTGAAATAATATATTTCTGTGCAAAACCCAAGGATTTGGGAGTTTCAGAAGCATTTTCTCGAGCTCTCTGCATTTCCCCTATTTATGTATATTTTCCTCTTACATGAAATTCTTTTTATAACTCAGTCTTTTATATTGTTCTCTTTGTACCCTTTCTACACTGTAATCATTTCTTCATCATAATTCTCTCGTTGCTATGTGATGTTCCACTACTCCTGTGTTTTTCTTTGATTTAACTGTTAGTATTGTTTTAACTCTTCACTTTCTGTGCTCGCCAGTAGTTCTCAGCAAATAAATAAAATGGGATAGATTCCATTTTCTCGAATAACGAGAAAGATTCATAGTTAAAAAATGAATGAATTGCACTTAAAGCCGGAAGGCAGAAATGGGTTTATATGCATAGTCTAGCTTAGTTTAATTGAGTCCCTTCCTTCCAGAAAAGGCTGTTTCTTCTCAGCTGGCTAAATCCCCCTTCATCAGAACTAGACAGAATTGCTGGGGTCAGTTTAGACGAGGTTAATGGTGGTTAACCAGCAGCAGGACTTGGACTTTCCATTTCAGTATTCACTCTGTGAAGCACATTCAATAATATATGAAGATATCTGGAGCCTACCACCTAGAAAAGCCAGCGCTGTGGTAGATTTTCAGCTGTGTGACTTGATCTGTGAGTTTGTTTTTTCCAGGTGCTGCTTTAAAGCTGACTGCAGTCTCCTCTAACTGGTGAATGTGGCTGAGCTGCTTCCTTACTATTACACGGGCTCCATGTAAAATCTTAGCAATTGGTTTTGCTTGGGAAATAGAGCTATGTGACTTTTGCTAATAGCAAGCATGCTTCACTCTTGCTCTGTAATCCCATCACCTTGAGGCTCTGTTTTCTCCTGTGTGCCAAGCTGCATAAGCCTCGTCATAGCAGATGTCCTCAGACCCGTGTGTCTGCTTCCGTGCACGCACGATAGTGCTGTGCCTGCTGCTGCAGGACGTCTCCCTCTGCAAACCCCAACAGCAGCGGAGCTGCTCTGCACACCCCAGCCCACACTGAGGTCCTCACATCAGTAAAACACAAATTCTGTCTACACTGTGCTGCTCTGACTGAGTAACACTACTGCAAAAGCACACGCTGGGCTTCATCCAGCTCACTCTGGATTTACTCTTCCCACATGCTCGTTTGCAGAGGCCTTCTGGAGTGCTGGATGTTAAAGAAGGGCAAGTCAAGGCCTATGTTGCAGAGAGCTGATTTGTGCTCAGCATACAAAGGCCCCGGGAGCTCTGAACGGCCCAGCCAGAACATGTAGGAGCCCCTATAGACAACGCTTGGTTTACTTGATGACCAGGTCCTGTCATGTGTGTCTATTTCTCTGTGAGTTAACTTCCCTTGTTTAAAAGTTATTTCCATGCTTCAAGTTCCTGGAGACATTTCTTCGCAGCGGTTTGCTTCAGACACACGTTGTCTCCGTTGCCTTCTTGTTGCTTTGGTTCAGCTGCAGAACCTCAGCTGTTGCTACAAGTGAGTTCTGGCTCCGTGAAACGCAGCAGAGCAGCGCGGAGGGACGGCTGAGGCTAATCCCAACTACACACTCACTGCTAATGCACAAGAACAGGTCAAATTAGTCCTCCTTTTCCACTGTGTTTAAGTACAACTTGCAAGATTTTTCCTCCATTTTCAGACATTATTAGCACTCGCTGTATAAAGTATTAAACAGGCGCTCTCCATTTATCCACATTAATGATTCAGTGCAAACTCCTGCTTTCCCATTAATATCCACTAACTTCATTCAGTGATAAAACTTGATTTAGCTTCCAAATTACCTCGGCACAAAGTTTTGTGGTGCAGCATTGCCTAATTGCTCAAGGCTGCGTGAGCTGCTGCGAGAGCCAAATACCAACAGTGGCAGCACCTTTTCCTGAGGCTCTGGAGGAAAAAAAAGGATCAATCTAGTGCATAAAGAGAGACACAAATAAATTGCTGAACAGTATAATCCAGTGATGCCGTACATCTCTAAAATGAGTGCCTTGAAATCAATAAAAATTGAAATTGAAAAGGGAAGAGTTTGGATGCAGGGATGGTGGGGGACTTCCAGGTGAAGGCTCTAGGCTGGCAGATGTCAAGTTCAGGAAGGGGAAGGGATGTTTCCTGCGGATAAGGGATGATGCTTGCAGTGCTTGGTACAGAAGCAGAAACATAGGGCTGCAGCAGTGCTGGGGAACATGGGAGAGGGAATGACCTTTCCTGGGATGTGAGGGGCTGCCACCCCACTGCATCTTGACTTCCCCTTGGGGCCGAGGAGGCTGCTCTGGGTCTGGGCTCTCTTGGTGCTGGGGTAGGAGGCTGCGGTGTTGATTGAGGCTCCTTTAGCCGTATGAACTCCTGGGATTTGGTGGTGGTGGTGTGGATCCGCAAACCACAGCAATGCCGGGTGCCTCTAAGCCTTTGTGTTGTGTTGGTGACCCCTTTGCTGTGCCTGTGTTGGGGCTTGTGTGCTCTGCATCGGGGGGATCGCTGATCTGTGTTTGCTATGGAAGAGCCCGGGTTTGCTGCCTTGACAGCATGCTGGATCGTCTCCCTGAGGACAGGTTGGAAGCTGATGGGATGTGGGATTTGCTGCTCTGCTTTCCTCCCTGGTTTCTTCATTCTCCTCTCTTCCTGCAGGCTGCTGGGTGCAGGTTTTGATGCTCAGGCTATTGAGAGGAGTCCAGGGATGTGCCATACTCTTTCCCCCTCCCCACTCTCACTTTTGCATTAAGAATAAAATAAAATGCCATCACAGTCCCGGTTCTGCAGAGCATGAGCAGCCCCAAGCTGTGCTGCTTGCTCGTTCAGATCCATTTGCTGCTTTCTGGGCTCTCCTTATTGCTCTCCTTGGAGTCTGCTGGCAGCAGCACATCAAGCGTGACTTTTCCTTCGTGGAGTGTAGCAGCCTGCTGCATCCAAAGGGGGCAAGGAGAGCAGTGGGGGCATCACTTCATGCTGGTAGCAGCTCTACGAGATACTCTGTTAGCGGACTGCGTGCATCAAAGGAAAATTCAAAGGATATAAAGAGAAAAACGGGGGTGAGCTGGACACCTCCTGGCACCTGCGAATGGAGGAACTAAATAACCCTGAGTGACTGGGCCATTCTGAGTCAAATGCTCCCCTGGAATGGAGTCTGCTGCCTCCCAAATGGTGTAATTTAAAATCATTTGCAGTAATTTTAGGCAAGAATTATTAAATGAATATTAATCAGTCATTAAATTCTGTGAAGCTGCTGCTTCGCTCTGGGCTTGACGAGGCCGTTCAGCTGTGGCGCGTTCAACACGTTAATGTCCGTGCACAAGAGGCTCCCGTGGGAGCCAGCGCGGATCTCAGCCCTGCTCGGAGGGCAGTTGCTTGGATGGAGCAGATGGGTGTCTTTGGGGTAGGTGTTTCCTGCAGTCTTACACATTCCTACAAGCAGAGAATGACAGAAATCCCATGAAATATCAAATGGGGAGGCCGTTCCGTTGTGAGGATGACTTGGGGCAGGGTGTATGGATGCAAAGCCAAGGCTCTCCGGACTGAAGGTCCTGCAGATTGAAGGTTCCCAAGGTGTTTTTGCCTTCTTGGTGCCTAGCAATAAGCAGAAGGAATGAGGCTGAGCTCTTCCTAGCATGTGTCGAACGTGTGCGTGTGGATTCAGACCAGGAGAACTGGCGTGAGCTTTCCATAAGCCAGTAATGATGGGAACTGCCATGGTGCTTTTTCTGGTGGTTGTAAAACCCAGGAAGCTTATAACAGTGGGAGTGATTTTGATATATTTTAACTAAAGAAGTCTCTCTCTTGTGTTTCATTGAGAAGAGATTTTTTCCTCATCAGCCATTTTTTTTAATGATACATAGATGCAATAAACCAGAAGGAAACCTCCTAAACACATGCAAGGAGAGGAAAAAAAAAAACACTCATTTTCTTGCTCTAAAAAGTAATGAATCATTAAACCTTGAAGTCACACTGATGTTACCAAATGGGTTTGAAATAATCTTGAGTCTGAGAAGCAACAGGTGACTAGAACAGCTCCTGATGGTGATGTAAGGAATTGGAAACATCTATTAAACTGACACAACTTTCCATTTCCTAGAAGTTATTGGTTAGTTCAGTCCTTCCCCTGGTGCTCGTGTGCTGTGGGGGGGTGGCCACAAGCAAAACCTAGTTAACAAAGACCATCCCAATCAATAAAGAGCACCGTTTTCCATTTACTCCTGTTTTTAGGGGTTTATTCTGTTGCTGCAGCAGAAGGCACCGTTCAATATCAATTCACTTTGTGGGTGGGGAGAGAGATACTGATATTGGCCTTTAATGTGTGATGAGGTTTGTGACAACACTCAGCTTACTGGCACTCGGACCAAAAGCTGCTCCGTGCTACGCGGGGCACTGGATAATCCTGTGTTCAGTGAGAGATCTCTCTTGATATGATGCTTCCTAGCCAGGAACAGGGAAGGCGTTATATTTAATCCTTTTTCTTGTCAAATTACTAAATACTGGAGTTCTTTACTTTGTGGCTGAATGGAGGCCAGGCCTCTCATCAGGAGTGATACAGGGCTGTTCCATTATCCGAGGAGATGCTTTAAGCCAAGCTAGGATTTTTTTATATGTATCTGGGGTGGAGCCATGTCTCCCATCTCCGGGTGCTCCTTTACCTTCACGTCCTGGTGCTGCTTGGTGCTGGCGAGTGCCCTTGGCAGGGAAAGGCAAACCCGGACCCTTCTCTCATCCCCTAGTTGTGAGTTTTGAGCATCCCCGGCGCGGCAGGTGCTCAGCCACGAGGATTAACTGTCTTTCCACAGCAAAAAAAAAAAGAGCAGGAAGAGTGGCAGGTCTGAGTAGGAAGCTTTTTATGCTCTATGCAGGGATCAGTTGAAGGTGGATTATAAAAAGGTGATGTGCGGATCACAAAGTGCCACATTGCGTCATGGGGACAACGAGCCTTAATCTACCGGCGTCTTTCTTCAGCGTGGTAATAGATGCTCAGACTCGTTAATTCCCAGGAACCTCAGCACCAGGCCAGCACAGCCCTTATATAGCTGTTCTGCAGTATGTTATGGTATTAAAAGACAGCATCAAGCAGGTGAAGTGTTCATAGGAGATCGTGTGAACTACTTGGGTATAATGTGGAGCTGAGGTGGGAAGTCTCCATTGCAGTGTCCGTGCTTGGTGAAGCTCCCGGGACTTGTCCACCGGGATGGAAGCCCCTTCAGCAAGCGCATTAAATGCTGTTACAGCCTTCTACAACCACCAGCAGCCCCTTTCCGTGAGGGAAAGCCTGCTCTGACCTTCTCTTTTTGGTAGCTGATTGCCAGTTTCGTTGTCTTTTCTGCCCATTTGAGATGGTAATGTGAGAAATCGGAACTGACAGCGCATTTGAAGTCCAAAGCCTGATAAAAATGGGGTCCCTGGACCCCTCTGTGGAGCTCTGAGCAGGACGAGGAGCCCCTGCCGTAACACTGAGTGGGCTCTCGGGCTCTGCTTCTCAGAGGAAAATAGACTGCCAAAAAGTTAAGTCAGCAAAACTTTTTATGACCCAAATTCTAAAGGGAAAACCTGAGGCAAATGATTGCTGGGAAAAGAGGTTCATCAAAGGCAGAGAAATACAATATTCTTTGCCTCTTCTCTGTAAGAAAACTTAGGTAAAATGTAATAGAAGGGATGTTTTGCTGATGCTGATGCCTGGGCAGCAGAGCATTAGCTCGCTGACTGTAGATCAGATGCTCCTGTGGTGCTGGAAGAATATTCCCTTGAGTAAAGCTGTAAATGATCCATTTTTGGAGGCCTGGGGAGTGCTGCCTGGTCACGTACTGTTGGACCTTAGACTCCTGGTGCCGAACTGTGTTAAAAGGCATTAAAAATACATGAAATACTCTTTCATGCTTTTTTTTTTACCATATAAGTAACTGCAATGGTATTTGCAAAGGCCTTACGTGATTGTGGATGCACTTGCTGAGCAGTGGGAGAGGATGCGCATGGGGCAGCCTGTAAGCACCAGCTCCTTTAAGTTGAGGCCCGTGATATTGCAATGCCAGGAGCATTGCAATATCACAGATGCCACAACACTTCCAGACTTGTATTTCCTTTAGTTGGAAAGGGGAATTTTCTTTGTTTTTGGCAAAATGTACCTGATTTGCTAAAACACAAATGCAGTGCAATATTTGTGAATTTTAGATTATCATCGAAGATTGGACTGTAAAATCTGTGATCTGTAACTCCAGCCTGAGCTCAACGTGTTATCTGGTTTTGGGGAGCCCTGGTTGATAAAAGGGCTTTGCTGAAGGCTGCTAAATGCTTCTTTCCACTCATCTAGACAATTTCATGTTTTTTTCTTCCCTGGTTTCCGCTGACTGCCACTGAAATAATCCATCATCGTTTCCTCTGTCACTAGGGCAGCATCAGGCGTGATACTGCACTGCTGCTCACTTGCATCC
>JAUBNY010000478.1:267847-282904 GCA_032275445.1 Crypturellus soui
GATTTCATGTAAAAGTAGCTTTTGGTCATTATCATTGCAAAGCAGTTGAGTTTGTTCTATTTCAGCTTGGGAATATGGCTTAAATGTACTTGTCTTTCTTGTATCATACTCTAAGGGTTCTTGTGCATGCTTTCAAGTTTTAAATGTTAGATTTATTGTAATTTATTACCAAGAAAGTGTTCTTAAATTACTACTTCAGTAATGTAATCTACTAAACTGAGATTTTATCCCACCACACCTGTATTTGACAGCAAATTGATTTGACAGTATTATTGCATGTTTTTGACAGGCCTACGTGAAATCCTTAAATCCCAGTTCCCTCTTTATTTCATTACCATAACATCACTGGCTTAGCCTTGCAATCAATTATCCACTTAGGAAGACCAAAAAGTCTGCTAGTTAGGCTTCCAGAGAAGAATTCACTTCAGCTGCTGTTAAATATGTTAATTTTATCACAGATTTAAGGAGCTGCCCTGCTCTTGCTGGTGAGCTGGCCCTGATATCTAACACATTCTTGCTGGGGCTCATGTGCCTGGGTCCTGTTGTAATAGGACCAGGAGTTTTTCCTGCTGCCAGAATATTATATAGCAGGGTAGATATTAGACTATAAAGTACGTGAGTGGTGGAGAGATGATAGCATCAGTTTTGGGATGGAGATGCCCATCATGGATGAGGAGGGTTGTCCTTCCTGGAGTCCCAGGACTGCGGGGTGCCTCCTCCGAGGGCTTATGCTCTTGTCTGAGTGCTCTGGTTACTAGATCATTATTATCCACTCTTAAGGTAATAAGAAAAAAATGGTTCAGCAAGAAAAAAAAGCTCACAAGACAAGTTTGCCTGCCAAATAAAAATATGCTGTTGGCAATACACTTAATATAACACCAAGAGTTTGATAATCATTGTGTATCTGGGATATTAGCATTTACATTGCTTGCAGTATTTTTATCAACAACAAGGAAAAAAAAAAAACATAGTAAAAGTTAAAGTTGAAATTAAAAATGGTAAAAAGAGGCCCACTCTATTTTGCTAAAGCATCGTTTGAATCTTGATCTTTTTGCTCCTTGTTAGTGTTTTAGCTCTTGGAGGACTGTATCATGCCATCTGTTCAGGATAACTCAAAATCCCAGTGGAGAAATGGCCAAGTGCAAAAACTCAAGAAGAGGAGCAGAGCTGGAGTGTTTTATGTAAGAGAAAACATTTAATTTAAGAAATCCTGAGGCTTCTCAATTGGTGATGCATTTTTAGATCCTGATTGATGAAATCTGACACGGATAACTGGTTCCAAGATAATTTTGCTGGTTTAAGTAAAATAGGGAATTGACTGGAAAAACATAGCTGTGCCTTCGTGCCAGCCCCACTGATGTGGAATGTGACACAGTTTTTTTTAAGTTTGAAATCTGAAAACCAGTTTCACATCCCAAGGATGTTCCCATCTCATCTTGTTCTCCTGCAGAATCCAGCTTAGTGTGTCCATAACATAAAGGACGGGGTGGAGGTGGCTGGGAGCACCATATGCCGGACAGCTTGGCACAACCACACATGACTTCAGCTCGTGCTCCTCTTTAGATGATGACTAATGAGTCTTAGTCTCCCAGAAGACATTAAAATACAATTATGTTGTGCTAGATCAGCACTTGCAACTGCTAAATTGGAGTGGTAGGAGTAGAATGGCTCTGGGAGACATGTTTTTCTGCAGCAGATTCCAGTCAAACTCCTCCTGATGCAAATGTATGTGATAATTCACCGTGCAGACGCCAATGTATTCACTCCTGTATCCTACCAGGCAGATTCTGTCTATGTTTTCACAGGTTTTTCTTACTCTAGTGAAGTCTCTAATGAAATTCCAATCCTGCAGTTGACTCATTAAGCTTTCCCCCAATCCATCACTGTGAAACTGATTATCAAGATGTTGTCTTTTGGTGTTATTGGTCTTGAGTGACTCTTTTGGAGATTGATGTACATTCGTTCTTATAAATGACTCGGATGATATCTGCTATTTATCTTGATCTCCTTTTATTTAGTGTTTTTAACTTAGAGGGTTCTACTGCCTTTTTGATTGAATTTTAATGATGAGGACTTGACTACAAGACAGACCTTCCACAGCTTTCAGATGCATTTTTTTCCTCAGAATAGCATCCTTGGGCTTTCCCTGCTGACTTGTTTCCAGATTCTCTCTCTCACAGTCACAGCAGGGTGTTTGCAGCCTGTGCGTGCTACTACCCAGGTAGATGTGCTGCAGAATTATGGCTATGTCTTAAAAGAAGGGGATAGGGATTTACTCTACAACATAAAGCAATTTGCGAGCTTCCCAGTGAGTGCTATTGGGTCTGCAAGGAGCAAATTCGGGCATAAAGGAAGATGAAAGAAGCAGTGCATGGCTCTGTCATCAGTGTAATCACAAATAGACCAGCATGTTGGGGGAAAGGAGCTGGCTAAGTCAAGACTCTGGTTACGCACGGACAAAAGCAAAGGAAAAACAAGCAGGAAGGTGATAAGAGCATCAGGACTCAGTCCCTCATTTGTGGGGTAGCTCAGGGTCCTGCCAGCACGGAGGCAGTGACCACTTGGCCTGGATGGAGTGGTGGGGAAAACTGAGCCTTGGCAATGGCAGGAGATGGGATCCTGGTCAGCACCGTGTGCTGAGGTTCTCCCTTATTTCTGGGAGTCAGGACTTCGGAAGTGATGCTCATGGTGCATCTTCACAAATTGACCCTTCTCTCTTCATTCCCATGCCAGAGCCCTCGTATTGGACAGAAAAATGGTGTGTTTAGGTCCCTTCTTGACAAGCAGCTCTGCAGCTGGCACCCACAAGCTCTGTTACTTGTGAGATGCTTTTATGATGCTGGATTCAGAGCTCCTGCCTGTTCCCAGCTGCACTTCAGTATCCAACAGGGACTGTGAATTAGCTGCTGCATTTTAATGCCTAGAAATAGATTTCTGGCAAAGAAAGAGCTGTTCTGTCGTCTTTGTGGAGTTACTTACATCCTTCCACGTGGTGTCTGTGTGTGCCGGTAGTTCTGGAGATTAACCTTAATCTCTGATTGAAAGCAAAGTGACATGAGCTTGTAAAGTGGATTCTGCCTGTGATACACTTAAAGATTTTTTTCTTCTTCTTTCTGTAGTCATAGGTAAGCTACTATTAACAACACTATTGGATGTGGCTTTTTTCAACTCTATCTTAAAAACTTTGACAGTAAACGCATAATGTGTTAGTGAACTTCTGACTGTATTTCGTAGGTGGCGCATAGTTCCCGAGTGCATCCTTCCTGGTAAGGAACTGGTTGTTTCTCTCTTTGCTCCATAAAGAGGTTCAGCTGATTCTCTCTTGCTGTTGTCTGAGCTGAGCATCTCTTTCTCTGAGATGGGAAAGAAGAAAACATGGAGGGACTTTGTGATGGCTGCTTGGAGTTGCCTGGAAAACTTAGTGCTGTGCCAAGTCACCCAAGTGCATAACTAATTGGGGCTCCGAGATGATGTCAGATGATTCATACAGTGCTTGAAAGTGTCTTCAGCTCCTGAAAGAGGAATCGGCAGTATTTCTCCAGACCTTTCTCCTTCAACTTAGCATGAGGGTGGATGCACCACATTCTCTGCTGTTTTCTGCTCCTTAGGTCTCTTGGGGATGAGCCCTGTACGTTTCTAGGGAAAAACAACACTCATGCTGTAATATTTAAGTGTCTGCCCTTGGTATCCTCCTGGAAACTGCCCTGTCCTAGGTGATACCTGTCCCTGAGGAGCAGCTGGAGAGCTGGGTTTGGCCCTTGGTTTGGCCCTTGGTTTGCAGCCCTGTTGGAGAGCAGGGGACGGAGCTGGTCGCTGTCAGTGTCCCCTGTCACGTGCAGACAGGAGCGCAGCTCAACACACAGGCAGCCGCTCTGCACACTAGCACAAAATGCAAATTCCAGTGGAAGTTATTTTTCATAAACTTACTGAAGAACTAACGCTGAAGGCAATGTTTAATCTGTCAAATACTTATCTGAGAATTGCTTCTCTGTACGCGAGTTGCACTCGGGCAGTGTCAGCTAGTGGGGAAAGGAGCTTCCTCAGAGGCACAGGCAGAGATGGGAATGCTGCGTATGGAGATGAGCAAGAGGGAATGCTTAAAGGGAAACCATGATGCAAGAGTGGATCTGGGAAGGGATCAGACGAAGGCAGCAGAAGCAGCTTTGCTGGAGCACAGCTTGGCTTTTAGGAAAGCTTGGGCTCGATGCCTCCCCGTCCACTGCTGTGTATGGTGGTGGCACCAGCTTGGTGGAGCCAGACCATCCCTGTCTCCTGTGTATTGCTAAAACCACAAGGTGGAATATTTGCAGGTTTGAATACACATAACAGGAAAAAATTCCTTTGCAGCAGATGCATCTCTACCTCGAAGGAATTTATGTCTCCTTGGACTCTATTGCCAGTGCCTGGTCCCAAGAGACAGCTCAACCATAAGGCTGCTGGAGTAATTCTGAGTGGAAAAAAGGCATTTTTAGTTGGCTGCCAACGCTGACCCCTGTGTGAGAGTGAATGCCTTTGGCGGCTGGAGTCAGCACACTGTGTCCTTCGCCGCCGGCTCTGCCCAGTGCTCAGCTCTGGATGCTCCTTTTAGTCGTCTGTGACTCACTCAACGTGTGCTCCTTTCGCTGCTGCCTTCTTGCATTTGCTTTTATTCTCACATCTCCAACTATTTTTCAGAAGGTATCTAAGCATTTCCCTACTTCCTGCAGCAATATTCAAAGCAGGAGGAAGGTCTACCTCAATTTTTGCAGCCAGTCCAGCAGCAACACACCCATATTTCCTAATTTCCTCTTTATCGTTCCATACTTTAAGACCTAGTTGCTGATCCCTTGAAGTTGTTTGGAACAGACTTTAGTACCTCTTTCTCTAGCCCTTCCTTATAAAGGTCTGCCATTAATTTTTGTGCCAGTTCAGTGAGAGAAAGAGCCGTGGCCTTTTCTTAGCCCTGTGCTATAAACATTTGTCCTTTTATGTATGTCCTTGTACCCTCAGTGCCAGCCTCTGACAGCCGTTCTGTAGGTACCACTTGTCGGATGTCATAGAGATGTGTCCAAAGAGCATCCATCCTTGCATCCTGTTTATCCTGTGTATCCTGTGGCGCTTGCTGGTCCAGCCTGCCCTAGGTTTGCAGGTTCAAGAGCAGTCCCAAAGCTTCCTCAGCAGATCTATTGGATCTTGGAGAGAGAAATGTTGTGCTTACAGCTTCTCTTCCCCTGCAAATGGTGCATTGATTCATGCTGGAAACAGCCAGCCTGTTGGCTGCAGGGAGCAGAGCACAGATAGGAACCGTTTCCCTCTCTCCACAAGCCGAGTGGCATTGATTGCTTCAGAAGGAATACATTTTCATTAGGCTCATTTTATTTTCCAGATTTTCATCATCCGCAGTGTTTATGAAAGGAAGAAATTAATGACCCTTGCTAAATAGTGCAGAGAGGAACCGGGAAGACATCCCGGGGTTTTGGCCCAATCCTTCCTTCCTGACATTGCTCCTTTGGGCTGTGGTCAGGCTTGCTCTGTAGCAGCGGCTGGGGCCGTCGCGCCCTCTCGGCTGCGCTTACCTCATGGGGAGGTTTGCAGGGGGCAAACGCACGGATTTGCCCCTCTCCTGGGGGCGGCGCAGGCAGGGCAGTGCCCTGGGGTCCAGGGGCTGCCCTCTGTTATTGCCCTGGAGGGAGCACGGAGCAGCGTTTACCCTTCCCGCTCGGACGCGATGCCTGCAAAGCCGGGAGCAGCAGGACTGGTGTCCCAGGGGGGCTGTCCAGCCAAGCAGAGGCTTAAAAGTAGAAAACAAACCAAAGCGGTGGCAAAAATCTGATATTTGTGGCGTTTCCCTGAAGGTGGAAGGATACAGCAGGCAGCCGGGCAGAGGGACTCCTGGAAAGAGACGTTCTCTTGCAGGAGTCTGGATTTTACCACGTATTTCTTCTTCTCTGGGTTCTCTAGCCTAGATATATTTACTTTTGTGGTATCTTGGCTAATTATTTCTAGCATGGCACTGATTGAGCTGTTAATAAAGTGTGAAGGTGCCTCGCAGGCACATTTTGAGTCTTAAAGAAATGATCTACATCTAAATTGCAAATAGTAAAATTTCCTTACCCACCAATATTAAGGTGATAGCATCTCTACTATTGTAAAATTAATCAAACTTCTCTTGGTGACAGAAACGTTAATTTAAATTTTTCGTCACAATTACAGAGAGAGTTATTGCAGCCTCTGACTTGTAATTAATTTCTCTTTCTTTTCATCACTGTTACAGCCCTTTGTAATAGTGATAAATGGAGTATCTACCTGACCTTTTTTTCTTATATAATATAAATTACTTCTAGGTTTAAAAAAAAAATACTTCTTGTTAATCAGTGCTTTTCCGTAAACAGGGGGCCAGGAGAACACAGCTTGGGGTTGTTGTTTTAAATATCCACTGCTGCTGTTAAGGTGACAGGAGGGGACTGGAGGGCAGGGGCTGCTTTGGACCAGGGTAAATAAATGGGAGAAGGTGTTGGAGTGGCGGGAAAATCCTCCCCACCTCCTTTTCCGAGTTAACTGGAATGCAGGGTGTGATGGCAGGACCCAAGTTACAGTGGTGCTCTGGCCTCTGCAGGAAGGTCAGTTGTGGTGAACTGGATATAACTCTGCAGCCCAACAGGATGGTAGAGATTGGAATATGACCAGGCAGTATTGGGGTGAACTTGGTGTTTTCGGCTCTGGCAGCACTTTGGGAAGTGGCTGGAGCAATTCTCAGAGCAGTCAGTGGTTATCGCTGAGGCCAGGGAGGCTCCAGAAGAGCCAGAAGAGCAGCCTGTGACTGAAGGGGAAGAGCCAAGTAAGTCCACACTCATAGATCAGCTTCCCTGCTGGGGCAGATAACCCAACAAACCGCTAGTTTGTGCTGGAGCATCCCGGGTGGCAAAGCAGAGCCGACGCAGCTGCCGGGGACACATCACAGCAAGGCCACCTGGCTCCCCTGCGCCCGTAGCGGGGCAGCGTGGCTGTGCCGAGGCTTTCTGTGCTATCTCACATCAGTCTCCAAAGCGAGCGAAGGAAATTGAGTCTATCGGACAGGTTCTGAGTGATGGGCAAAGTGTGCCAAGGAGGAAGCTATCAGAGGGGCTGTCAGGGGGCCAGTGCCATTCAATGTGTCACTTGTGACTTGATGCTGCGCCTGGAGATGATCCAGTGCAGGAGGCAGCAACGTTTTGGCACATGTTAGAATTCTGCATCAGTGCAAAGGAGTCGAGGAAGCGATCGGAAAGCAGTTCAGGATGTTTTTTTGTTTTAAATGCTACATCTAGATTTGAGTTTTCAGCAGCGCAAGATGACAGCCTTGCGCTAAGCATAGCAGAAAAGGATCCAAAAGCTTATCAGGATCAGACAGCGAATGGGGAAACCATGTCGTAACGTTACAGGAGAAATAAAAACAGGCATCGCTTGCAGACCTACCTGCTGCATCATATGTGAGAGGGGCAGTGACCCTCAGCATCACTAGCCTTGAATAGAGCACGTGGTTTCGGTCCATGGGCAAGACATGGAGCTAGGGGAAGGCTCGGTGGGCTGGAGAACACGCACTAGGCAGAGAGGTTAGAGGAAACAGGCTCTTCTCGTTGGGGTACCAGGAAATGGGGCAGAAGAGGCGGTTGCTTCTAGTTCCGTGAATGATTGCTGCAAGAGAAAGCAAAGGAGCCCTTCTCCAAGCTCAGTGCAACTCCATGTAAAAGGGAGTTTGACCATTCAAATACATTAGCAAGTTTGTCTAAGGATCATTCGGAGGATTATTCTTTCTTTTTTAAAAAATTAAGTAAAATCACTTGGGTGTCGTATCTCAGAAGTGGCTGTGTGTCCAGCAGAGTTGATATAATTAGCTCCTAATTATAGAGTATCGTATCCAAATTACTCCCTGACATTTGGTGATCTGTGCTGCATAAGAGAAGAAGCTGTGAGAATACAGTTTCAGACCATAAAAAAATCTCAGAAATCCATCTATGTTGAATTATGGGTGCATGTTCAGTAAACATCCCCTTTTTGGGATGCTTGTTTCAAACACTGTTTTCCTTCAAGTCTCCCATCTGTAAAACATGGGTCTCCATGCTCCCCTGTGAATTTAACCCAAAGGTTTCTTCTCTCCCAGGCATTTGGCCACCAATCAATTTGTCAGACAAAATGCATTTTTTATTCAAATGTAGTTAATGACCCAAAGGAAATGAAGAGCTTGTTAGGAGTTGATTTAAACAACGTGGTCTAATGGCCACATTCTTCCCTTTCTGCCCTGCTCTCACTAACAAATCCACTTCATTTCAAGTAGGTAAAATGGCAATGAGCTCTAAGCAAGGCTCAAACATGTGTCTTTAGGGTGGAGGAACATGTCTGGCTTGAGATTTTTACTTTGAAATTCCCTGTCAAAAACTAATTAGAAGAATCATGTAGTTACAATAAATGCATCTCATTGGTCCCCGGTGGCTTGTTTCTAAACACAGGATTATTATTTAGGCATTCATGACAGTAGCAAAAAGTACCAAATAAACCTAATGGTCTCTTTCTACATGCAATAAAAATGACAAACAGTAGCTGCATGTTTTACTAATTTGGCAAAGTGATCTCAAAGTGGTGGTGGCTGTGCAGTTGTTTCAATCATCGCCTCTGTGAACGCAGAGGCTGAACTTGTCCTTACAGGGGCTAAAGATAGAGGCACCTTGGGTTGACCTGGTGGGAGCTGATCGTGCATCTTCCTCTTTCCATGAGAGTCCAGGGAGGAGAAGAGGCGATGTCTGAGGTCACCCTTGATTCCAAGTGATGGGAATCTCTCTCCTGAATCCTGTCAAAGTTTACTGCACTCCTGTGCAGTGCAAACCTTCCCTTTCCCTGGGAAGGCAGCCGGGACAGGGGTCTGGGTCATGTAGGATGGGGATATCCAGCTCCCAACGGGCCTCCTTGGTTGGGTGCTCCCAGATCCTCCTCTGCCATGGAGTTTCCCCACTCACTCTTGTCATGTTCAGGTTTCCAGGATAAGCTGAGTTTGGAAGGACAAATCTAACCAATCCTAACAAGCTTTAGGACAGGTATCAGTGCGCACACAGGGGCATGCCTCATCTTAGTATGTTTATTTAATTCAAAGTTGTGCTTGATTTTAACCTAGTGTCTTTTCAGGACAGAGATCTTCTTGCTCTTGCAGCATGCAAAGGGCTGTTTGCTGACACCAAGCGTATCCTTGGGTCAGTAGGTTGCATCAGTTTGGCTTGGGCTTGTCTCCTAGACAGGTGAATGGAGGGGAGACTCACCATTTGGAGATGCCTTTTTGACTATAGAAGCACCTGTAAAACGGTATTGTCTGAATGCCTGACTTTTGTATGTCAGAATTGGTGAATACCACTCCAGCTGCTGTTGCATCTTGAAGGTTGAGCATAAAAGCTCTTGGTGGAGACATACAAAAACTGTAAATCTTCTTACTGTGTGTGCCAACCATAAAGAGAAGTGTCATCTTCAAATGACATCATCAACACAAAGGGCACTAGGAGAAGTTCCCACTTACGGCACAATAAATCATCAAATGGTCTGGTAATGGACTTTGAGCCTGGACAGTTTTGCAAAGTGAGTTCTCATATAAAATAGTATTCTGCATTCTAAATGTGGACTCAAAACCTGCTTAGCTAGTACCACTTAAGCTTCTTTAGTGAGATCATTCGGGATTTCCACAGTTGACCAATCTTCCCAAATTGCTCAATGTCTAATGTAATCCCAGATGTATTTACCATACTTCATTGTATTTATAAAGGTGACTAGCCCATGAAGACCTGGCTTATTTCCAGGGACAAGAAGTCCGGCTTCCTCAGAGCATTTTCCTCTGAAAGTAACGCTATGGCACTCTCGGAGTTGGCGGTGAACACATTTGTCTTTGCTCTGTGACGATGCTTGATCATTAACAAAATGTATTTCAGTATTTATGGTTACAGGCGTATTGACCTTAATGCTACACACGGCAGTGAGCGGATCACAGCCAGCCGCTGTTAGCAAGAGGTGCAAGAGCTATTTCTGAGCAAAGAAAATGCCTCCAAGGCACAGCAGCTGGCCAAAGGGGAGCACAGAGCAAGTGAAGCGCATCCTTGGTTCAGGAATGATAAACTGTCTGCTAAAGACCCTTTCCTCTTCCTCTCGGCTAGTTCTTGCCCCCACTTAGCAGTGAGGGGCTGCTGAACCACATGTTCCTCTGGCACTTCTAGCTGCTCTGCAGCGACAGGAATTGAACTGATCTGTGTCATTTTTGAAGGTGTGACCCATAGTCCCATCTAGTGATAACGATACCAGCCCTCGTTCTCATGAGAGGTGCTCTGCTCGGATGCATCACTTTGTAGTGTCCAGCTGGTATTTCACTGTTCTGTACGTTTGCCATCAGTGTATGTTTGCATCCTATGTTGCTTTGCTCTCAGAAGTGTCTGAAGTTAGGTTAAATTTGCAAGATAAATGTGCGATATTCTTATCACAGTTCATTATTCTGGCACAGTTTTACTGTGATTCTCAGCAGCAGACAGGTCTGATCAAAGGCAGACAGAAAGCTTCTCCACTGAGCAACATGATGGGCTTGTGCCATAATGAATTACACACAGCTGGCTCATCTCTGGTTTAAGAATCTCGTTTTGCCATTATTATGTCAGTGCAATTTCTTAATATTCTTGTATCCAGGCTCTCCTTGCAGGCATAGCATATTATTCATATGCTACAATAAAATATGATGTGGAGAGGAGTGCAGAATGTGCTTTATTTGTGGCTAACTGGGTATGTAATGATGTATAAAGAGTCAGGAGTTGGTACTTAGCTGCAATGTCTCTTTTGCTTTCCTGTTCAGCCCTGAGCCTAAACGTAAAAGACACTTAATTCATTTTTAAGCTTCTTCTCCTAACATAGCCTCTCCTCTTGAGCATGCTCTCCTAAAATTTGCTGGGATAACAGCTTTTTAGATGGTTGATACTGACAATTAAATAAAAACAAACTCCAGAGGGATGGCTGACAAGCTTCTGTGTTCAGTTTTGCTGTATTAATGAGGTTGGGATCCTTGGGCTGGAAGTGGTGACCTCCAAGGTGTTTGCAGGGTGGACTGAGCTCCCATCACCTCCACCACAATCAGATCTGGGTGCTATGGGGAGGGCTGGGCAGCACTCCCAGTCCTGCACTGGGAACGAGTGTCCTTTGGAAGGAGAATCCCAAGGGCCAGGATCACCCCTTCTCACTTCCTGCATTAGCAAGAGGCTCAGGATTTAGGCGTCATCAGGGATATGGGGGACAGATTTAAGTTCCTGCTACGTGCCTCAAATCACGGCCTCAGATCTCAATATTTCAGCTGAGTCCTCGTTGCAAGAGTATTAGGTTTTTTGTAAAGTGAGGCTGAAATGGATGTGTGGCTCATCCTATCCATGATGCAATTGGGAGCTGTATCCCTATGAATCACTCCGGCTCATGCTTTCTGACAGACAGTTTTGTTAATGTATTACTGATCACTTCTCCCATCCTCTTCAGAGCGTGAGGAGCAACGACTTTTCTCCTTGGGTGCTTTTACTGGTCACCATTAATTTCACAATTATATGCTCAACTGTATCAAGTGCCAATGCCCAACTGTATCAAGTGATATGCCTTTAATTTTTTTAAGTGATGTTTTATTGATGCAACAGCATCTTCCTTGACCTTAAGGTTTTATTATATCTTCACTAAGAGTAATGAGAAATCTCCTCCTGCATTTTGCTAGCACTTCTGTCCACCCCCAGTGAAATATATCTCTATGTAATCAAATACTCTGTGGTTTACTATCAAATCCAGTGTGGCTGTGGGTGTTTCACATGGGTAATAGGACAGACCAGACTCAGGTGCCTTTAGGTGGAGCTCTTGGCTGTTCTTGCAGTCTTGGGCGTGCAGGCAGGACTGGATTTTCTCTAAAGAGCTCCGCTGTGATTTAATATTTGGTCTGCAGTTCCATGAATAATATCCAGAGAGTTATTCAAGATGGATGATACAACAAATGGGCTCCTTGGGCTAATTTGAGGCTTTTTCTTTAGCTTGCGAGGTCAATTTTCTAATGGCTAAAAGTGGGTGTTTCAGAAAACTGCTGGCATGCACATATATACACCCCCACACTGCACCATGTACATCAAGGTGATTCCATATTCTGCTCTATTTCAGGCTCTCTGAATTTCACCTCTCTTTGAGATGTTTAAAACTGAACAAAGCGCCGGTGATTGTGCTATAGGGAGTGACCTGGAACTGCTGAGTGAGTGGCCTAAATGTTTCCTTTTCATCTCTTTGATTTTTGTGAAATTAAAATTGCAGGTCAGGGAGTATTGATGAAGCAAAGAGAATTTGCAATTCTTGGACCTGCAGCCTGACAATAATGCGGAGCAGTGCAAGTGCTTGCAGTCAGATGGCAGAATGCTTACCCCAAGTCTTTCTGCTTTAGGAGCCCCATATTTTGAAAACGGAAGGATTTATTTTCAGTCTTTTTGCTATGAATAAATAGTTTGGTGTAGTTTATGATACAGAGAAGAAGAAAGTCTATTTTTCCCCTATTTTTGCCCCTCTCCTAAACCTGTACCTGGCACCCATTTCCAACTTAAAGCAGAGGTTCCTAAATCATCTGGCCCATCATCTCATTAGTATTGTAACTCATTATGCTTAATATTCTGCTGATACTCTGATCAACAGACCTGACATCTTAGGCTTCCTCAAGTCTTATACAAATGTGCAAGCGGTACACTGTTTCCAAGCAAAATACCAGAAGATTTTTATCAGAACACAAACTGGTGGTGCAATGTATTTTTCCCAGGGCAAACACAGCTTTTGCCCTTCCTGCACTGTCAGGAGATATAACTGTATTTTGCTCCCTGAGAATTAAATTGCTTTCATGTTTTAAACCCTAAAGTCAGAAAGCTGAAGGGACGGAATCCGTGTAGAAACTTATTTCCAGCTAACAGTGACTTGGGCGGACTGAAGGAGATGTGAGAAGAAATTACAGCACATCAGCTGAGCATAAATTTTTCACTCATATTTTTGTTCCAGCTTTTGTACCAGCCTGTTTCTACTTCTGGTGTGTTGGTGAATATAAACATGTTAAAATGAATCTGAGTTTGCTTGCTTCCAGTGCTGCCATTTTCCTGTCAGGCAGGGTGGAGAGTGAATACTGAATGGGATGAAATGTTAAAGCTGATTTAGTTAGTGGACAAAAACTGTGTTAAATGGCTTATGAGAATGACTGTGGCTCATAGCAAAATATGCTGCTCCTCTCTCTGGGTCTGAGTTTTTTGGTTCCACTTGTTGTGCAGAGCAGCTCCCTCCGGCTCCTGTTTTTTGATAGGATCCTGATCTATTGCCCCCCATATAAGATAAATCACAGCAGTGTCATCAGCTCTGGTTATTCTGGTACAGAGGGAAGGCATCTGTCAAAGCAGATTCCTCTTGAAGCCAAGTATGACAGGGAGTTGGTGAAGTTCTAGTGAATTTTCTGCTTTTTTGGTGTAATCATGGGAATGGAGTGACTACAAAGGAGGTAAAATATCAGAGGCTCAAGTCCCTTACAAGAAGTAGGGACAGACAACTCTCTTGGGTTGATTTTTCTTGTGCAGCTTGAGGCTGGGAATACACATTCGATAGCGCTTTCTTCTCCTCTTTTGCATAGCTAGTTGAGTTGACACTGTACGGGTTTTGCTCTTTTGATCTCTGCCGAGTTTGACTGTATTTTTCAGTAGCTACTTAGTATAAAAATAAAATGCGCAGGCTGCATCAAATAAACTAATTAAGGATTAGAATGAAAAAGTGTCAAAATCCGAGACCTCGCCGAGGCAGATTAGTCGCTGCGTACGAGACACGATCTAATAACTAATGGGTTGCTGTAGTAACGGGGGAATCGATACCCCTTGGCTGGCCAGGGAGCTGACAGTAATTTCTGCTGGGTCATAGACTCTAGAAAATGAAGTGCCACCTCCTACAACAGCAGTAATCTCTGTGGGCTTTTTGACAACGGCACATCCTAGAAAGTTTCTATCAAAGAAAATATTAGTCTCCCACATCTGCTTGTTTATCCCCATCGCGGTTATCTGATATTGTTAGAGCTACAGACAATTAAGTTTATACCCATGCATGAGCTCTCGCGGGGGTCACTTCTGGAATAAGCCTGTGAGGCTTAGCTAGGCTTAGCTTGCTAAGTGATGGGTTTGTAGGACCTTTCAGGACATTTATGCGCTTAGGAGGGAGGATGGACTGCAGCTTAGCTGGGCTTGCTGGGCTCTCCGCGTGCTCCTGCCTTGGCGCCTGAATTTCCATGGGGATAATCCCCCTTCCT
This sequence comes from Crypturellus soui, assembly GCA_032275445.1. Classification (NCBI taxonomy): domain Eukaryota; kingdom Metazoa; phylum Chordata; class Aves; order Tinamiformes; family Tinamidae; genus Crypturellus; species Crypturellus soui. The sequence continues at coordinate 282,153 of JAUBNY010000478.1, forward strand.
TACTTTGTTTCTCTCAGTTGCAACCTCCTGGGGACATGGGACCGTCTTGAGCAGCCCTGGGAGCTATGGGGTCCTGCTGTCACTTGCACCTTGCTACTAATGAACAGCCAAAGGGGCCCTATGCTGTCAGGAATGGGGATGTTGGCTGGAGGGAGCAGCTGGGGAAGCCCAAAAACTGCAGTGAGGTGGCATGGGGATCCATATAACTTCTTTAAACCCCAAACCGGAGAGAAACAGGCAGTGCCGCTCTTGGTCTATGCCTGGGAGCTAAAACTACCCAGTGCAGAAGCCTGCAGAGGAACTGGCAAGGGGACTGCAATGGGCATCGCACACCCACTGCCTCCAAGCGTCCCCAAGCACAGTGAATTAGAGCTAGGCAAAGAGCTACGGGGGCTAAGAAGGACTTTTTCCAAACATCCAGGGGGATGGAAGCGCTGGAGAGAAACTAGGCCACTCGTTAATGAGGGGAGTGGTGGTGTTAATTATGTCCCGAAATTGCCTGCGACGCTGAGCTCCTGAAATTCATCTTCAGCAGAAAACCATCCAGAAAGTAAGTTTGGGCAATTAGGAAATGGTGGAAGAAACAGTGTAAAAATAGCTGTGGATAATTAAAAGCAGATAAGGGAACATTGAAGAAGTGGCAAGAAGCACAAAGGATCCTTGGGCTTTTGCTGAGCTCTGCGGAAGCAGCTCCGCAGCGCTGGGCCCCTGCAGGGCACCGGCCTGGCTTGTGCTGGGGACGAAACCATCAC
>JAUBNY010000478.1:312932-329841 GCA_032275445.1 Crypturellus soui
TAATTTAAGAGAGAGGGCAGATGTGTAGGAAAGTCAAACTCCGGCTCCGGGTGAAGGTGGAGCCTCTTTTCCTTCCAAAGAGCATCCTCCGTGCAAGCAGCAGGCGAGAAGGCAGAGCAGAAGCAGTTGCTCGGCTGGGGCTTCGAGTACGTTTTGCAAAGCAGTTTAGCGTAACGGTTGTTATGCCTAATAATTGTATTTATATTCCTGGCCAGCCTGAGCACTCTGAATTTTATATGTGGTAATCAAATCCAATCAAAATGCATTCACAAACTATTAGGTAGGATCTGTTTAACAAATAGTATTTTCCAAGGAGGGCTGGAGAACATGGAAATCAGATGAACAAACAGCAAATAGTTTTCACACCCAAGTACCATCCCAGCAATGCTTTTACCTATTGATCCGGTCAGGGGCTGGGGTTAAAACAGGGTTTGGGCTCAGGGTGTCCCGGAGGCAGTAGATGCCTGTTCTTGCCCACGGGGACCCAACGCCTCCCTGGACCGGCTCCTTCTTGTGTCCCTCAGGGTGAGACTGGTCCCGTGTGGTCGTTGTTTTTAGCCACCATCAGCACCGAACAAACAGGCCTGGGCTGCCCTATCGAATCTTATCAATACTGGCGAGGGCCTAAATTTCTTGGTGTGCTTTGAGGCTTCCTTGTTGGAAAGAGATGACTCAAAAGCACCGTGACTGCTCTGGAGAGCTCCTTGCCAATTGCTCTAATAGTCTTGAGAACAAATTAGTCAATCCTGCAGTTATATGTTTATTTTGTTTGGTGTTTAAAATCTTTTGTTACTGTTAGAATAGAAAGTATCGCCCTATCACTGTACAAGACAAACATTTTTTCCTTCTTTTAAATACAGAAAAGAAATGTTTGCTGTTTATTTCTGCATTTTCCGCATGGTGTTTGACAATTTCTCCATCCGTATCTATTGTGAACTCTTCAACCTTGCTAGGATTTAATGTCATGCTGTTATATTAAATTTCCATCTTTTGTTATTCGACAAGTCACAGAATTTCTATTGACACCTTTAGGTTCCCTTTTCAAATTGTCTGCTCTGTTATTGATTCTCTCCTCTTAAGCTCAGAGCTATCATTTCTCTGTTTGCGATTGAATTTTTAAATGATTTTTACAGTTTTCGTTTTAACTAAGCTTGTGTTTCCCTTTTAACTACGGAAACCTCCCTTTGTGGTTTTAGGGTATCTTCATCCTAGATCCCTTTCATTCCCACTTTATTTTGCTCAAAAGCATTTCCGCTCCTGTTCAGAGCTGTATTTCAGAGCACTCTGCGTTGATGGTCAAGCTCGTATTTGCGCAGGAGGAATGAAATGTGCTCATGGTTGCTGGTAGTGAAGCCGTGATGAATATTTAGGCTGGTGATTCACTCTTTCTGCCTAGTTTTTTATCCAGGGAGACTGACTGTTGAATCACCTCGATGTAGCTGCTATATTTTTTCGTGTGTTAGAAAGTACCAGTTTATAAAGCAGTTCCTCGAATCGGGACTGGACGGTAATGTCTCTTTTCTCCTGGCTGTCGTGGTAGACGTATTTCAGATCTGGAGGGGTCTCCGCGTGATGCCTCGTAAGGCACTGCAATAATATCCTGCATTAACTGGGTCTTAAATTTATAGACAAGCCCCTAATTCTGCTGTCTCTGTGTTTAGGAGGTGAATGCAGCCGTTCGAGCAGGGCAGAGCTGCACCGAGGAGGAATTACAGCCAGGGGTGTCTTCATAAGGACCTTGAAGGAAAAACCCAGCAGAGGATCAAAGCTGCATTTTGGCCTCAGAGAGAAATCCTCACTGACTTGAGCAAGCGAGACACCCGCAATGCTATTCTATGCTCTTCATGTGCTCGTTGGCTGTTAGTTTAGCATTTTACAAGTAGGGCCAAGAACAAATGATAATATTATTTTCCCTTTTCACATTTTTTTCTGTAAATTTATTCTTCATGTCCCTGCAAGAACCCAGTTTCCCCCCTATTGTTCTTGTTATTGGTGTTATACATAGATAAAACAATTCGAGGGAGTATTTTTCCTAGTTAGGCAGAGCAGAGCCGATATACCATAGGCACATCTGTCAACATGATGCTCTGCCTGTCTCTATTTTCCTTCCGTTTGCTTGTGGTCCATTTAAAATCAGATTACGACTGATTGGTTCCTGCATTCTAACTACTTTGCGCGATGCTCTGGCCGCTGATGTATGAAACAAAACTGAGGCGACTGGAAAGCCTAAGGGATCAATTCCAAATATCACTGTGTAATAAAACCCTATTTCCTTAATTTTTTATTGATTCAGCACTCATTCTCCTGTAATGCTGCTGTGGTAATATTAAAACTCAGTGACTGACAGTGGCATCCCTTGGAAGATTTAAATAGCAGAACCAGGGAAGGGAACAGGCTTGGCTTTTGCAGCGCTTTTGCTCCAGCTAGCCCAGAGGGCTTCTCTGGCAGGGAGGGGATATTCTGTGCACCTTTTTCCCTTTGAAATGTAACATCTGCATTTCTCTCAGCCCCGTGCTATGCTTGTGAGGGCAACAGGATTCCTGCTGCTGGCACCGCCGGGCGCAGCCTGCAGCCTTGCAGGGTAAGTGTGTGGATTTGGCTTGTGCGTTGGCAGCGGTTAGCTGTGCAGGGCAGGGAGCTGGGGGTTGTTCCAATGCAATCCCTGCCTCTTCTTCCCGGGAAATGCAATGCAAAGCAAAGGACAAGAGCCTGTCTGTGCCGTGCAGGGAATCTGGCTGATCAGTGGTCCCAAAACGCATGCCCCTTGGAGGTGGGAATTTGCAGGGAGCTTGGGAGCGTTGTGCCAGGTAGGTGCCAAAGTCCCCGCAGGGTTTGGGAACCCTGTGGAAAACCTGCTGCAGACTTGGTTGGGCACCGTAACGCTGCAGCACCGTAACCCTGCTCAATTTGCTGCCCACCAAGCTTTTGGATGTGCAGGCCAGCGTTCAGGCATGGGTTTCCATTCGTGATGAGCTCACACAAATGAAGAAGGAAGGCGGCAAAAATTGAAAACGATGGGAGATGAATATATGGGAGCGCCAGGGGCTGGGTGGTTACGGGTTTCTCTGTCAAGTTGGGCTTATCTGCTCTCCTGAGCACCCCAGGGCATACAAAAACTGCCAGGGTCCCACTTCTGGATTGGGGAAACACTGATGGAAGCAGTTTCCTGCAGGAGTTCCTCCAGGTCTGACAGAGACAACTTTTCCCATTGAGGCAGACGTAAATCCCTGAGGCACTTGTGGTCCAGAGCTTAGAAACAAGAGCCAGAAACATTCGCTCAGAATTGTCCCAGTTGCAACATGCTGAACCCAAGCTGTTCACGGAGGTGAACGGTGATCAAAAACAGTCTCGTTCAAAAACAAAGCAACCCCCCCAAATAAGGAAGAAGTTGAATCGTGGCCCAAAAATGACATCTCCGTGATTGACACCAAGGGACTGTTTTATTTGTTCTGCAAACTTGGTGCTCGGCAGTAGCAGGCACCAAGTAAGTGCTAGATTAAGAGCCAGATTTGCGCGTGGGCTGGGGGACCCTGCATCTGTGGGTGGCAGCTAAAGCCATGCGACCCTCTGTCACGATGCCCCTGGGACAGTGGGGAAGGTTTCCTGCTGCTTCCGCTCGTCCCTTGGTGAACTGGGAGCAGTTTTCCTACCTCCGAGCTCGCCTGCTGCCGGCTGAAGCGGGCAGCGGTGTTGCTGGGGTGCGATGCAGAATGAATATTGAGTGCTGCCTCTAAGATAAAGTCATTATTTAGGAGCTCATTAAAGTACCAGCCTTGAAAAAAATGTCCCGTTGCTAATATCCTCTTCCATCACCATGTCAAGGCTTGGAGCAGGTCTGGAGGAAGAGCAGCACATTCCAGCGCTCCCGTGGCTCCCGCGCTGCTTCTGCTTGCGGAGGGGGCAGCCACAGCCAGCGCTGGAATAAAACTTCTTCAAGCCTAGAGCTAAGAAAACACCAGGTGGTAACGGGAGCTGCAAATTGCAAAGCAGCTCAAAGTCCTTCTGCACCTTCATTTCCAGAAAGAGCCTGGAGGTTGTTTTCTGTATCTGTGAAGGGGCCTCCTTGCATTGGAGAGCTCCGGTGCTCTCCTGCCGTGCGAGCATGCGTCACCCCGCACTTCCCTGCACCCCCTTTCCCCTTCTTTTCCTTCTTTTCACCTCCTACTGAATCTGCAGGACTTGCAGCCATCTGAAGGGGAGCAGCTGGAGACGGTCTCACTCCTGCTTTTGGGAATGCTGGGCACAGCCATGGGCCAGGAGGCTCCTGGCTGAAAGAGAGCTCAGGGCTGCCCACTTCCAGCTGCGGGAAGGTAACTTAAATTATAAAGCAGGGGTTTTGGACTTGTGCTTCCATATTCCTTAGTTTCCTAAATGGATGCTTTCAGGATTAGTATTTTACTGGCAACTCTGAAGTTTTGACTCAGCACTGTGAAATTCAGGGTGGGAGCAAGTGTCCGCTCTGCCGCCCCCCTCTTCTGCAGGCGCATGCAGGAGCTTACATAAATACTCATTTACAGGAATGGTGTTTAATCTTCTTCAGACCATAATTTACAGAATCTGATTATTATCATAGTATCTGATCTCCAGCTCTTAATGCTTTATTGTTATCCCATTACAGGAAGGTTCTGCTGGCACTGCATATTGTCTACTGCTCTTACAAATGTTCTACAGGAACCCTATTAATTATTAGTCTCATAAAACACCTGTTAATGTTACCATTTTAATAAATCTCCTCCTTAATTAAATTAGGTGATTCTGATTGTAATCCTCTAATGTCCACTGCCCTTCTATCCTCATCACTGTCTGGTTGTACATTGGGAAGCAGTGTTCAATTATAATTGATGTAGGCCATAATTCAGAAGCAAATTATAACATATAAAGGCATATGATCATTGAAGAATATAATAGATTTCCACACTAAAGTGTCATTTGGATTGATTAGTGCTGTTTTCAGAGCCTTATTAGAGGCGAGAAAAGGCTTAATTCAAATGGATCTTCTCTTTTTCTTTTTTCTTTTTCCTTTTCTGTGTTTTTTTTTTTATCCTCGCTCTCTTCAATGTATGTACTCCATTTCCTCCTTAATAACACTGATACACAGCCTCTTATTCAAATACTTTGGAGTACTGGTCCCTGCATCTCCTTTCCCACTTGTGTCTCAGTCCTGAAGCCGACTATTTTTTTAGAAAAAAAAAATAAAGGCAGACTACACGTTTTATTTAATGATTTAATAAAACCTTTTCTCTCGAGATAGAGACGCTAGAAATCTTGCTGATCTATTACTGCTGCTACCCAAGCATGAAAGTACAGTTATATATGATGCAGCAAGACTAACGCTATAAGCAAAAAATTAAAAGCGTGTAGGAAGAAAGACCTTACGCTAGCGGGAATGGTGTTGAGGCACCGGGATGGTTCCCTGCACGGGAGCCAACGGGCTGCATTGGGTCTAGGCCATGTCCTGTCCGCTAGGGAAGGTCTCGGGGAGGGACAACCTCTCCTGTGACCACACGAAGGATCCTGGAGCTTCCATGTGGTTGGATATTGCCCAGGAAGCAACTCAGCCAAATGGTGTGTTGTGGATTTAGTTGATTTCAATGTAACTTAGAAGCTCAAGTGGCCTCAGTTTCTCCTTAGGAGCTCCCCGTTCCCCATGTGCATCCCTGTCCTCTTCCCGGTCTCTGGTTTATCAGGGGCTTTGGCCTGTGGTCTCCAGTGAACCTGGTTTAAATCGCCCCTCTGGAGCCCACGAGCTGGTTCTTGTCCTGTGCTCAGCTTCATCCATCCCGTCTTTGTAATCCGCACTGTGCAAGGAGGACCCATGGTTGCAATTTCTGAGTCATTTCTGGATGATTCTGAACCAAAAAGATGCCAAGGTTGCAAGGTTGCAAGGATGTCAAAAGGTTACTTTGTCAGTATTCTGGCCATTAAAAGTCCTCCTTGCTTTCTTGTTTTTAAAGCTCAATTACACACCAACGCTTTTTGAAGTGAAAAAAGTTTCATTTTAAAAATGTTGAAATATTTTGACTATTTAACAATGGAAAGTTTTGATGTATTTGGATTATTTGCTTCATGTTTTCTTTTTCTTTTTTTTCTTTTTTTTCTTTCTTTTTTTTTTTTTCTCCCAGTGAACATTTTTATGGAATTTTACCAGACTCTGCTAATGGTTTGCTGAAACTGCATCGTTTGGATGAATCCTGGAGTGTCAGCTCTGGTAGCTGCTTTGCTCAGTTCTAGATCCGTTGTGTCCCTCCTCTCCAGAAGACCATGCTCCCTCTCTAGTTCCTCATCTGTGGAAACCAGATGTGATTCCAAGCAGGGGGAACAGAGAAGGGCCTGAGGAAGGTAAGGACTTCAATCTCAACTCATACAAAACAAGGAATAAGAATAACTGGGAATGTAACTGCCTGCCTGGAGTCAGTATTTGGCTCTTCCATCTTGGCTGCTTTGGCATCCAATGGGAGCTCCCAGCATGGCGCATCCACAGGAGGCTCCTCACTGCTCATGTCAGGAGACACCTCCTTGAGGAGCAACATGCATTGACCTGTTGGGAATGGGTTAGGGTTAGGGTTAGGGTAAGGAACCACCTATTGGAGTAATTTGAAAACACTTCTACCTTCACATACTAACTGCAAAGACAGGGAAATTGTCCTGAAACCTGGAGCACTTTGGTTACTCGTGGAGCATTGTTATTTTACTAGCTTATTTGGATGTTGTGCTGCTACCAATGTGCATGGTTATTGCTCTCTTCCCGCTCTCTTCCTCTCCATGTGCTTTCAAACCACTGCACCAGCGCCTGGCGCTCACAGTCCTGCCTGTGAACTCCGTTTGCCCCCAGAATTGCCCTGGTACCACTAACTACTGGTTACATGTGCTGCTGCTGGAGCTGCGGTGCGGCTCGCCCTTGCTGAACTTCTGTTCTGCTACATCCCTGTATAGAGAGAGAATGCAGCAGGGGATAATGCATTAATTGCACTTGTTTCAGGGCATTTTTTTGAATGTGACATATCTCTGCTGGGAGGCGGGGAGCAGACACCAAGTCAATCATGTCCTGAGCACGCTGAGCTTTGTGCCTCACTCTCCCTGCATACTGCTTTGGGTCATTTACCAACAGCAGGAGCCTTTGGAGGGAAGCAGCATGTGTCCCGTGCCCTTGGAGGCTCCATCCTGCCCCATGTCCTGGCCCCCCTCGTACCATGTCCGCATTGTCCCTGCAGCCACGGGCTCGGATGCCCTTATTCCACGTGGCTCCATGCGCGTTCGCTATAGCAGGGCAGCTGCGCTCTGCTGTGCCATGCAGTGCAAATGCATTTCCCGTAGCCTGCCCAAACACAGACGCTTACTGCACGTTAGCGGGATGGAGCAGAACATTTATGTGTGGTTCCCGTCTCGCTTCAGACCGAGCAGAAATGCCATTCTGTGGGGGAAGTGAGCCTCGACGGAGCTGAATGACTCAAAGAACGGGCCTTATCAATGCTGATAATCTCCCCCGGCGATAACGCAGTGGATTATACAGCGATCGGATGCTGAGAGTGCTCTGACCTTAACCTACCTTAACTTTGGTTTTCTCTCCCATCAAATTATAATGGAGAAAGCACAATGTGTGCCATAGATTACACACATGCCGCCTCACTCCGCAAATGGCTGATACAACAATCAGAGACAATGCTAAAATAATTAAAAAGCCCACAAAAATAAGCTCCTTTGTGAGGCTGTGACTAAGGAAACTGAGCCCGCCAGCCTGAAATGCACCCTGTCGCCGTGAGGAGATCTTATTAAGATTCTGTATGGCTGTTGGAGCATCCCCAGCCCTTGCTTCCAGCTTAGCATCACCACTAATGGTAAGAGGAGAGATTAGTTTAGTCTACTTTGAGACACCGCAGATAGATACGGACTGGAGGCATCTGCTGTTGCTTAAACTTGTATTTCATTGACCTGCCATGTGATGAGCGGAGTGCCAAAAATACAGAGCAGTTGGCACGTGAAACCCATGTCTGCTTTATCTACTCTGTCAAAGCTAAATAGAAGTCTTGAATGAGCCTTGGAGAGTCAACAAATCACCGCAGCGGCAGCCGAGGAAGGAAGTTCAGCGCGAGTTCAGCTCATTTGGAGTCCCTTTTCCACAGGTCCTCGCGGAGCGGCGCATTGTGTGGGATGTTGGCAAGTAGAAAACAGATGAGGTTGATAGGAATGACCTTCAGTGTTGAAGTTTGATCGTTGCAGCAACGATGGAGGTGGTGAGAAACCAGCTTTTTGCATGACTTTCTTGGGTAAATCCACCTCAGCCTGCTGAGAAACATGTTGCATTTATTCCTCGTTCTCTTGGTTGCACTAACATGAAGCCCCAAAGGGGAGAGCGAGTAGGTGGAGAAATGGCCATTGCAGAGTATGAAGCCCTTTCCTAATGACGCTATTTGGTTAAAATGGCAATATTTGGTTAAAAACAGACAAGACCTATGGGCAATGAATAGTTCCTTTTCTGTTCCTCCATACAGAGAAGAGAAAAAAAAAAAGACTTAATTTTTCAGTATGTACATTAGGCAAATTTCTCACTGACTGCAGTGGGAGTTTTGCTCGGGAACTGCAAAACAGGCCCAGTAACATTATTTCCATTTCTTCAATAGCTCTGAGATTGAAAACGATAGATACTGGGCAAAAGAAATAACAGGGGCAGCTCATATCCATGCGTCGCTTCATTAAACATCTGAAAACAGCAGTGAGAAAACAGAGATTGGGGAATGAGATTTCCAGACAGCAGAATGACAGCATGAAAGCCTGGGCTCTGCTTGTGCAATACATATGGTCAGAAAAAATAAAGCAGCAAAAATATCTTGCATTATAATAGACAAGATTTTCTTAGCTGCTATTTTGGATACACAGGAAGGGGAAAACTGCTTCACACAAGAGAGTCCCTTTTAACTTTGGGCATCCACTATGTGAACGTGTAACTGAGATGAATCATGTGGCTTTATCCTTCTCCTTAACAGGAAATATTTTGCATTCAGAAGCTCAAGAGGTAACATTGAGTAGCTAAAGAATATATGACAAAGTATTGTAATGCTAATTGACATCGGCTGCAAGAAAATTAGTCCTGACAAAACGTGTTATTAGCCTTTGTGACTGCTTTAAATAGGAAAAGATTTGATCAATCTTTGCCCTGTCAATACGAGAGGAAGAGACTGGAAGATGAATTCGCCCAAAGCGTCCTGAGGATGCAGCAGTTCCCGGAGGAAGGGCTGGTTTGGGACACGCAGGAGGGTGAGGAGGGGTGGACCAGTCATCCTGGGATCAGAGGCATCCTTGGAAGGCCAACATCTCTCCAGCACCTCATCCCGGGCTTTCTGAGTCATGGCAAAGAGATATGGTTAGAGTCATCCCAGCATTGATTAAGCCGATAGGAACTTCGATCTGAGTGACTTTTCCCCAACAGAAAATAGGGAAAATGCTTCAGGTGGAACATAAGGGATTTTGAGGGATTTTTTTTTCTGACATTTTCTTTTTGATTTTAAGACTTAGCCAGAATGAAATGCAAAAGGAGGGCTGTTTTCCTGCAGAATGGATTTTTTAAAATATAATTGTACTGTGAGATGACACTTCAACGTAAATGACTATCTTTTTTTTTTGTTTGTTTGTTTAAAAATCCAGCTTTTGGATCTGGCCAAAGCATTCAGGTGGTTCAGTAGCATTTCACAGTGCTTGGGTGCACCTAAATGTGCCTGTTTCGAGGATTTTTTATTTTCCCCAGAATGCTGTAAGTTTTCTGCAGACCTCCCTGCCTGGCCTGGCCTTGCATTACAAGGCTGGGAGCCCTCCTACATCTCCTGATTACATTTAAAGGGAGAATCTGAACTCGTGCATCGCGTAGACACTGGCTCCAAGAAGCACATGCCCTATTACATTTTCAGAGATAAGTATTTTAAATCCAGCTTTCCCCAAAGCTCCAGACATGCATTATTTACAGCTTAGAATAATAATGTTACAAGCTGTATTATATTAAAATTGTTCCATAAAATATTACGATTATCATTTTTTGTAGCTTGACTTAAGGTGCACAATTTATATAAAACAATATGAATTATTTTCTGTTACAGAAATTATTCAGTGTGGGCTCTGTGTATTACAGTTATTAATCTTTCTATTTAAATGCAAATTTTTCCTTTCAACTGAGAGCTAAAGATACTTTTTATACAACTAATAAAACACAACTTTGATCTGCTGATCTCTTGTCAGGGAGATGCCTTTTCCAGGTAGGTTTAGGATTTCTCTGCCAGAACATGGTGTTCCTTTACAACAAGGATGCTTTTTTCATGTGTATATATATATATATATATTTTCTTTTCTCCATGGATATATGTATATATAGTACATTACTCCTGGTAAGAATGAAATATTTATTTGTACTGCAAGGTGTTACTTGGTCAATCCTTAGTTTTGTTTTTTGAATAGGAGAAAGATAGGTCTGAAAAGCATAGAGTCCTTTTCCTGGGTGTTTGCTGTGACGGAAAAATATAAAAAAGTAAATTTATCTATAGGAAAAAAATAATTTATTTTTAGGAAAAGCTCCTTTGCAGGTGAGGTTTGCTGCCAAGTGCAGCCCAAATCCATGTTGTGGCTTTGGGCAGATGGCCGCGAGCTCGAGGGGCGGCGAGCGCGGTCCTGGCTCAGGCTCTCCTGTTCTATTCAGCCTTAAATCAGTGATGGATGAAACATCCGCCTTCCCGTAAAGTTGGTGTTTGTGCTGCTGAGGAACTGCAGAAAGCGCCATATCAGCCTCAAGATACCCGGGCGACAGCTACTCGAGTGGCACAAGAGCGATTTGGGGTGTCAGACACTTGTTCCAGAGATGCTGGAACCTCCTTGTTACATCCAGATCTTTGTGGCCTTGTGTTTTATTAACTCTTGGTTCTCCCTTTCTTATAAATGAGCAGAAAGGACCGATGTGCAGAGGCAGGGCAGGGCTGGGGAGTTCTGCCCGTCCCTGGGAGGAGGTGGGAGAGGAGCAGCCAGGGAAGCGCAGGGAGCGCTGCTATAATTAACCATCTGCATGAGGCGTTTCACGGCGCTGACACCTCACAGGAGTGGAGGCTTAATGAGGATGGAGAGAGGCTCCGAAGCAATCCATTTCCCTGGTAAAGATCGTAATGAAGGTGTGAAATGGTGCACGGCTAACTAAACTTGTCTGTAATAGCCTCTCTGTTATAATGTAGGGGTCTGACAGGCTTTAGAAAAAACAATAATGTGTGCATACATATATATATATGTATTCTTTTCCTTACAAAGCTAATATAAAATAAAGTAGAGGTTCATACGGATGTGCCATGTGTAGGACAGAGGCTGAAGGGTGTAAAGAATCGATCTATGGAGCAAGGTGGGAATTCAAAATATGGATTTGCAGGACCTGGGACGCTGAGGAGAGCTGCTTGCGGGCTGGAAATTTCCTATGCTGTCACTTAAAGAAGTCAGGTTCCCCTACGGCAGAGCTGTGCATGTAGGAGAGGTTCCATCCAGATATTCCATTCCTGGGCAGCTCAGGTTCCAGTTTGAGCTAAACACAACTTCTCCTGCCTAAGCTGAATTGCTTTTTGTATAATTTACCTGCCTAGTATAAATATCAAGCACATACATCAGGAATGAAAAGGGACATAAACACGTTGGTAATTGCAATTGGTACGGAAGTACCTGGCCCATGAATTCCCACAGAGGGAATTAATTTGGCTCCAGAAGGAGCCTGCCTGGCTCCTGGAGACTCAGGGAATCCTGCTGGCAGGATGGAGCCGGGTCCCCCCAAACTCCCCACCTTTTCCATGCGGTGTGGGGTGAAGGTGCGTGAAGGAGAGCTGTGCAGCACTGATGTCCCTAATGTCACTAATGTCCCCGTGTCCTGCAGGGACCTCCCTGTCCCGAAGGATGGCTCCATTCGGACACCATCCTCCCATAAGAAGCTTCTCCTATAGATTTCCACTGTGTGATTTATAGTAACCAGTGCTGGTATTTCCACGCAATGTGTTTGTACTTAGAGCTTTGCTTTTAGTGGGGCTCAAATTTGTTTTTTGCTTAGCACATAACAGGGCTCAGAACAGTTTTGGCACAATATATGGGATGGTTACATAAATATAACACAGGCTTCCTATGTGCACTATGTGCTTTTTCTAATGTATTCAAAGGATAGAGGTATGTGATTAAAGCACACCTATTAATACAAATTAATACAAAGACATAATTATTTTATGGGAGCACTTAAGTTATATTTTTATAAAGAGAACAGGAGGATCCCTTGAGACACTGTAGTACAAATAAAGGAGAGAAACTCAATTAGTGAAAGCACAGAAATGAAAAGTGAGACATGAATAATGTAAAGTAGAGGATAATTCAGTAGGTATATTAGTTTGTGTAACATAATGTTCCTTATACATTAAATGGTTGTGCTGAGGAATGGATTAGCCGCTTTTCCTGTGGCACTTCTCTAAACTGGGGTTGTCAGAATCTCCCGGCAGTTTTCCGACTTGAGACAGTAAAAGTCGATTCCTTAATCCTAAATTGATGGAGGTGTCACTTTGATATTTCCATTTACTTTTTTCATTACAGAAAGAGCAGAAACTGTCCAGAATTATTTTTTTCATTTTGTGTCCCCTGAGACTCCAAAAGCAACCAGTAATTTTTTCTTTTTGGTGGGGTGGAGGGTGGAGAGGACGTGTTATTTTAGAATATTGCTTCCCAAGCGGGGCTAAAATGAAGCAGGAGTTTCAACAGTTGTTGAGAAGGAAAGATATAAATACCTGAATTTCCAGAAATAAACTCAATTTCTACCCTTTTTCTGTAGAAGCCTCCAGGATGTTTCCGGCAAGAGGAGCCCATGTAACCAAAGACCTGTTCCCATAGTTGGTTCCAAGCTCTTAGTGTCACGAACCTCCTTCCATCCGTCATTGCTTCCATTTCTTTATAGAAAGCTTGGTGATTATTTCAAATACCTTTGAAATAAAGGCAAAAATGAATATTTTGCAAATTAAATTATTCTTCACAAGCTAAGTAAGAAAACCAAGAAGAATCCTGCCCCTGGCAAGAGCAGGGCATGTAATTCAATAAAATTCAGTGGTGTTTGGCTGTAACCTCCATCTAAGCAGCTGGAAAGAGAAAAGGTATTTTCAGAATGACTGTGGTCATTATAAGGCATTTTAGAAGAATGTGAGAATGGGTCCCCTTTTGAAGCAGCTCTGTGTTTCTCAAGTACAATTACCACTGTGTTCTCATATGGAAGTGGAAATCATGCAGTTCGTTTGATCCCCTAACTAATAATTATATTGTTAAATACTTCAGAGCTTGAGTTGCTTTTTTTTAATCTGTCTTGTCACTAAAAAATGACAGCCCCTTGCCCCCGCTGCAAAGATGCTGTGAGCCAGGGCTTGGAAGGGCCTTGTTGTTAGGGCTGGTAAATAATTTTAGTGTTTTTCTCAGCATTTTGGGATGCTGCAGGAACAGAGCCCTGTTCTGCTCTGAACAACGGCTGTGCCGCATCCCTGCACGTGCAGACCCGCCAAACAAGCCTGAAGTTTCCTTTCCAAATATTATTTACTATCTGTCTGAAGAGCGCGCACACAAGTGAAGCGACAGGAGCAGCATTGCTCATTTAACAGTGTGAGATGCTCACAATGTATTTCAGTTTATATTATTCCAGAGATAGGAATCTTTAAATACTGAAAGAGCTTACAGGGTACAAGCATTGTATTGACGGTTGTCTGTGCTATCATAACCGCGGATTCATCTGCTTGTCCTTATGTTAGCAATTTAATTTTAATCCAGGACAATAATGAAAAAGTGCATTGCTGAGGAAGAACAAACTCTTTATAGCCTGTGTTCCTGATATTTATAGGGAAGTGAAATGTATTTTCTGTTGACAATAACAGGCTCTCTTTAGTTCTTCTATGAACATCTGTGAACCACAAAAATATGTTTGCTAATGCCTTGTCAGCTGGAGGGAAACGCTCTCTAACTCCTTTATTGAGGAACGGATCTGGAACCCCCAGCCGTGCTCTGTAGCACCTTTATCCTGCAAGTCTGCATGAGAAACTCATGCCCTCGTCCGACGGGAAAGAACTTTGAAGCCAGATCCCTTCGGGCATTGAGGAGTTTGTGTTTTTATGGAGCATTTCTGCAGGACTCTGTGGATAACAATGTGACATTTTTCTCTCCTGTTTTTTCTCTCCTATGCACCTCCTATTTGTGTTGCAAAACCCCCAAGTAAACAGGTTCTCAATGGAGGCAGCTCCTTGCTCCAGCTACAAGCCAGGGAGGTGCAGGTCCCGCCTGGTGATGCTGCAGGCAGGGGACATCTGCAGAGCACGGGGTGACACAGGCAGCAGGAGGCCTGGAACACGTGTCCTTGCTCTTGCAGGAGATCCGGCTTCTCGCAGCAGTGTGGATGCAGGTGCTGCGTGGGGTTGGGTGCTCCTCGGCTTTGGGTCTCTTCCGAGGAAACGCTGCACAAGCTGGAGGCTCCTCATTGCCACAGCAGCAGTGTCACCATGGGGTTGTTCAGACTGGGAACAACCCGAATCTGAAGATACACAGCTCAGAGACCCAACTTGAGTAAATACTCAAGAGTGGTATAAAAGAATGTTTTAGATTCCTTTTTTTAATGATTTTTTATTTATACATATAAACTAAAATCGTACAAAATGGATCCCAGTGTAATACTTCTTTTGTCTGATTTACTTTTTTCTGAACTCCTGCAAAGAATTTTATACCACAATTTTGAGGTTTATTTAAGAAAAAATCCTATGGGAAATGTGTACTATTCTCTATTAAACTACATAGGACAAGTTCCTAAGAGTCTCTCACACTCCTCCCACACACACCTTCCTACATGTGAGATAAATTAAGAATGCCACTATCTTTAATGCCAGAAGTACTTCCATCTTCCACTGCAAATATGCAGTGATGCATCTAGAATAGCACTGTCAAGGGAAGAAATCTTCACATGAAGAAAATTTAGCAATTTGTGTTCTCATCCTACATGCACTTAAGTATTTTTTCCCCATAGTGGCTATTTACTCCAGGGACATCCTGCCGAACACTGAATTTCCACTGTGGATCAGCGCATGAGTTACCTGGTTGTACTGGGAAGGTTCATATCGTGCAATGGCCCTAAAACTCACCTTTCCTTCTTTAGCATTTGGAGATCCAGCACTAAGACATATTTAATATAAAGCAGGAAGAATATTAGCTGACAGGAGATTTTTTTATGTGTGTGTTTCTTGTTGCTTTTTCATTTTTCATTTTAGCATCATCTCCTTTGCTATTTGTATGCAGCATAAATAATAATTAAATGAGGAGACAGAGGTGTTGAGGTGTGAACGTGAAGAAAATCTCCCTCATGGGTAAGGAAGTTGCAAAGGTACCAAGTGCAGAGTCTTCTGTAGTCCAAGGAAATGCGGTCCTTTTGCTAATGCCTGCTGGAGAGGAGGGAAGCATTAACATGCAAATGCTGCTCTTAAGTGCCCAGAATGTAGTGATTAAAGCGCTCTTGCTGTGTGATCTTAGGCCTCTTACCCTTTCTAGTCCTTAATTAATTTCCTCTATCATTTATGTATTAATAAAAACAAATTACCTGCTTCATGGGAGGTGAGAGGTTTCATTCATTTGTGTTTGCAAACAGCTTTGAGATCCGAGGAGGTAAGAGAGATGCTCCAGGAAAAGGCAAAGTCTGTACGTAGTGTATAAATGATATATGACAAGGGTTTGTTCCTCGGCAGGCTGAAAATGTGGCCTTGGAGTAGGTCTTTTTTCTATTCCTGTTTTTCTGACATTGTGAATGATCGTAGGAATGGTCATAGGGACACCACAGAGGCTCGAGGCAACTGTTTCAGCCCTCCTTCTTAAGAGACCGTTTATGGAGACGGCTCTTTGACTGTGGAACCTTCTACCAGCAGGTTTGAAACCAGTGTTAGGACTCAAAATAGCTTCCACGTGCCACCTGCATGAGATGAGCATGGATTCATCTCCAGGAACAAACACTAGAGCAGCAGAGTTATCCTGAACATGATGGAGGTGTGGACAGTTCCCAGGTAGGTAAATAGAGTTGGTTTTCTCTACTGTCACAATATATGCTTTGCACTAAAATTCATTTTTTTAAATGTCTTTGTATGAAAATGAACTCATTAATTATCTTGCATTAAAAGCTGCATGGGGAGTTCTGTGTGTGGTGGGAGATATGCAGGATACAACCCTACAACATCTGCTCCATCCTCCAAAAGATAAGTCAGCTGAAAAGAAAGAGAGGAAACGAGTTGAGTGAAGCTTTCAATCGCTCTTAGATGTTCCTAATGTCTATAGCAGAGGGCTGTTTGACACGGGTAGAGACCCACGGCTTCCCAAGGCAGAAACGCTTGATTGAGATCTCGCAGCCCAGCAAAGCCACACGCGGTGCTGAGCGGAGTGGCCTGAAGCCTCCTCGGTGGAGTTCAGTGCAGCTGGTTCGTAGGGAGATAAAAGGAGGAGACGTAGTATCCCTGGATGCTCTGATTTCCTTTCTCACAGCAAGTAGTGCAAACAAACACGACATACCTTGCAACCTGCGCAAACCAATCCCGGGGCAGAATCACCTTTAAAAGGCAGCATCTCTTCTCTGGTAATACCTAATAGTAATGTCTAATTCCAGATTTTCAAAGCTATTCCCGCAAGGCTGTGCTGTGATACGGAGCGTGTTTGTGAAGGCTGCGCCGCAGAAGCAGCTCCATGCGTTTCAGTATTCTGCCTGGGTTCCCCTTGGAGCTCCTCAGCAGGCGCTAAGGATGTGTCATCCTTTGAGTCATCTCTTACTTTTAAAGCAGTTTTCCTCCTTGAAAGCTGTTTTGTTTTTGACTCAGAGTACACAGAACGGAGCGTTTCACAGTCCTTTCGCACGGATGTTTTGCAGAGC
>JAUBNY010000478.1:354786-368529 GCA_032275445.1 Crypturellus soui
CTCTGAGCGCGGCATTTCTTGCCGAGGGAGGTTCCACATGGTGACTACCACTCCGATGCCTTGTTCTTGCAACCAGGACAGTCCTGGCAGCCTAACCCTAATGTGATACTTAGCAGCTTTAAATATTTATCCGTTTGCAGAAACATCTTCTATTGCCTTTAGCTCCTGCAGCGTTGAACCAAAGCATTAAAAACAACAGAGAAGGGTCTTAAGAAAGGTTACATGTTTCTTTTTCTCCTATCTTATCTGGTAAAACAGTAGCTCTACAAGTTTATCTTGTCTAGGGCTACAACAAAGCCTTGGTTTCTATGAAATGCCGTATCACTAAAAGACCTATTTTTTTTGTGATACAAATATAACAACAGAATCTCCAAAAGCAGTATATGGAGCAAATGCTTCGTAATGTAACTAAACACAAGATCTACACGGGTTTGCTAGCATTTTATTTCAATTTGGGCCAAGGGATAATTTTAAAAGATTCATTCCCAAGTTCACAATTCAGAAAAACAGGAGTTATTGCTCAGAGCATTATTTTGAACCAGTGCAGTTCGCTGTCTTAGCTGAAAGTCAATCCTGATGATATCCAAAGGTCCAATAAAATTTTTCAAGGAAGAATCTCGTATTTGTAGAACATAATAAAAATGTGTTCAGCTGCGGTTCCAGTGCCACTGAGAGGAGGAGAATGAGGAGGTTCTCAGGGAGTTTCTTATGTCGGGGGATGCTTTTCAAACACTTTGTTACCTGAAAAATATCAAACCTAATAACAGACAGTTAAATGTATCTTTGATCTGGGTTAGCAAGACAAAATGCAAGGCTGTTTATTGCTAATGAGTTGGGTGCTCATTAATGTGTTCCAAGAGAAAACACTGACAGTAATAGGCAAAATGAAATGTTCGGTGTTATACCCAGGCACAGTGCATTTCAGCTCCTATTATAGCATGTGCTTTAGGGAAAGGAGAAAAATCAGTGCACACAACTACTTCAAAATTATATATCACAGCAAGAAAGATGAACATTTGTTTGATTTATTATACACGTTTTCAATGAAGTTCGCTTCCAAATTGTACTAATGGCTTTCTTTCACATTGTGCTTTTCATTCCTGCCTTGCAAAGCACCCTCCAAAGGAGGTCGGGCTCATTTGACAAACACAAACACGAAGCAGAGGGAAGTGAGGCTGCATCTCTGATGCTGGTGAGCAAGACAGCGCAGTCCCCAGCTCTGCTGACCGCTGCTCATAGGAACAAAGGATTAGAAAGGGCATCTTGTGTCATCAAATCCAGCTTCTTGCTCTTCAAATCAATTTTGCTATAATAATCTCATGCAAGGGTCTTTGGGGCACATGATCTCTTATATAAATTCCTGCAAACGCTCTTTTCAAAATCATCATCTATTTTATATCCTCACATACCCTGACCCTGCAGTGGGAAACTGTATAATGGCAACGCATTAATGAACGCCTTAGTAATTTGGGACCATCACCCAGAGAGTGTCCTTGTGTTCCAGAGACTGAGACACAAGGGAATAGGGAATTTCTTCCCATGTCTGATCTTATTTGCTCTACCTTTTGGTGGTCCATCCTGGCAAAAGACCATCAACAGGCACCACTAAAGACCTGGAGGGTCTCCCAAAGCAGGGGAACATCAGTGTGGACGGAGAGCCTGACAGCGGAGCTGACCGCAGCCACCCAAGGTGAGTGCTACTTCCCTGGACAAACTCATGTCACTCTTGTCACTGCAGTGGTCAAATGTCGTCACTGGAGGCTTGCAGCAGTCCACAGATGCTAATACAAATGGAGCATCTGGGCTTATCCATGCAAATACTTGGCGTTTCGTGTAGAGACTGCCATCCTGGCAAATGATAGAGCCTCAAATATGCTCAACCCAATGTGCCCCATCACATCCCTCCTTTCTCCAATAGCTGCTACCTGGAAGAGCCATTAATGCCTTTCCGATCTGGATACCAAAACTTTCACAGAGCAGCTCTTAAGCTCTGAGGTCACATCTGAGTTGCTGCTTTGAGTGTCTCTCTGGGCAGTCCCATTATGCAGCAACTACAGCAACAGGGTAACACGATGCAGCCCTTTGCTAATAATTGCGGGTGAAGTGGGCTCTCTGCCTGGTGTGTTCCATTTTGTACCTTCACTTCAGAGCTGGCTTCCACGCTCAGTGCATTATTTCAGCATATTAAACACAAAGCTGTTACCCAACTGCTAGCTGAGGGCACAGCCCCTCAGCGTGTCCCTCGGGGCCCGGCTCCCTGCGGCTGCTGCTGCTGCTGCAACTCCCCGACCGCCCACTTCTTTGTTTGATTGTCGCTTCTCCCTGAAACATATGTTTCCCCTTCTGATGGCATTTTGAGCACGAGCTTCCTTTGTGTGCCCCTCCTGACTGGCAGTTTGATGGCAGCCTCCAAATGACTTGGCACCTGTTTTGGGAGGCTGCTTGACGGAGGGGCTGGCTGCTTCGGCAATGTGTCTCTCTGCAGCTTTGTGAGGCAAGAGTCTAGCACAATTTCAGCCCAGCTTTGAGTATAGAAGTCCTTGACCACACTTGATATCACATTAATTTGAAGCTCAGCACTGTCCTCTACATCAGCTCCTGTTCTGCCCATGGATTGTGCTCAGCCTTCCCCAATTCCCTCTCATCCAATGCAACGTGCGTAAAGCTAGTGATGGATCAGGAATGATCAGACTTGACATACAGCTCAGGTAAGGACGCAGCCTTCTGGATCCGGCCCTCTGTCAGCTCTCTGCTAAGTGACACATTTGCTGCTTTGCCTCTGTGCTCTACAAAACCTGTCTGTGTCCCTGGCCATGACATTCCTACCCTAGCGATAATTACAGGATCCAACAGTGCTGTATGGAATTCACGTGATCCACAGAGCTGCATTAAACAGCCACCTGTAGAGACATGGAAGTCTGGAGAATGAGATACATCCCTTATAGCAGCGTGCCACTCGCAGCCTCAAAATCAAGCCCTAGAATAGGTGCAAGGACTACCTTGTGCTGCTCTCTACAAGAGGAATGCATTTCACTTACAGTGATAACTAACTCCAGTGCAACTTTGTTTTCTTAGGAATAATTACGTGCTTTAACTCAAATAACCACTGCTGATGCTGAAGCTACTGTGCACTAACACATCACACTTACTCGGGGGAGCCTTTTGCCTGAACTCTGCAGGTGGGATTAGCTGCTGTGCAGCCACTGCACTTCTGCGGGCTGTTTACAGCTCCCCTCGAAGAGGCACTTGAACTCCTGTGCACCAGCCGCCTCCTGCTACAGAGGTGGTGCCTGGGGGTGCTTTAAATCCCCCAAATACCAGCAAGTGCCAGATTGCGTCCGTCTGCTGCATTTCTGTTGATATTAACTTTCCTTTTGTTGCACTGAGATGACAAAAATATTATTTTATAAGTACTTGTTTCCTACTGCAGAAAAAGAACCCCAATTTAGGGGAAATACACAGACCCTATGAACCGATCCATCTTCTCTTTGCTATTTCCAACTATGTAAAGTGTAACGTCACTCTGGAGTGCTGCATTCTCGTCCGCTGACAGATTGCTATGAGGTTTTTCAAGGTGACCTTCACAAAACATGTTTCTTTTGAAGCTTAGATTTCACTTTCAGGTCAAAATAGTTGCACACAGACAAGCAAACAGAAGCTCCTGCTTTCTAATTAATGGTTCTTGGAGGCTGCTGAGTGGGGGATATAATTAATAGCACTTAAGTCTGGAGTGCAGAGAAATCTATAGCTGATTACTCGGATGTGTGTTTAGTTAGGGATTATATGCAAACAGCTCCTAAGTGCAGCCTTGAACAGCTCCCACCACCATGCCCAGGACCATGCACCACCTTTGGTCTTACTCCACGTAAGTGCTCAAAAATCACCTTGTAGCCCTCGTTGGATGCAAACGTTTCCCCTGCCCTCCTCCCCTGAGTACATTTATATTCTCTGTCAATGTTGAAATGACTAAATTCTCCAGCAACACTGTCAGACTGGGGATGAAGAGGAGAACTACCATCAGAAATCCTGCACCACTGTGCAAACTGCTTGATTTGGAGAAACTTTTAAATGAATCTTGCATGTTGAACGACAAAACATTCATATGATGAAGAAATTAAAAGCTATTGCATTTGTGTAACTCAAAAAGCCCTACACTGCAGAATATCACTGTCAATTCCTTTATGTAAGGGGACATTTTGACATTATAGTTGAGGTTGACAATGTTTCTAATGGCATTATTACTGCAGCTGTGCATAAAATAGGCAAAATCCTATTCCAACCTGCACAGCCTCTTTGTTTCTGCAGGTAAAACAACGCACACTCAACTCGTCCTTGAAGGGAAACATTTTCGGAACTGATTTGAAAGTTAGGAACTCTTTTAATCTTTAGCCTTTTTGCTAGCATGTGCAGTTCACAAAACACAGACCAGCACAACACTTCTCCAGCTATGGATAGTTGCAAAATTTTAAAGGTACATCTGAAAATGGCTTGAAAGTTAAAATCCTGCATCAAGTGTTACACTCTGAGTAAGACTCCTTCCCCACCGCTGTACCTTGAAGAGGGGTAGCTTAGCAAACACAGCTGACATCTGAGAGTCAACACCAAATGAGGAAGGCAATTAAGTCAAATCTTGGTACTATTAAGCAAGACAGGGATGTCTTGGAATTACATGGGATGTCTTGGGATGACATGGAAAACAGATTCGCTGACTGATTTCAGTTTCATCTACACACAAATCATTTTAGAACAAAGATTTTTTTAACACTGCAAACTTGGCTGGCAAGGCTAAGCAGCACTCATTTCTTCAAGCAAGTGTTTGAATATTTCTGATCATCATGGGACTGGTGTAAAAGCACAAAGCTGTGGCCACCTACTTGCAAGAGAGGGTGGACAATCAGCACCAGCGAATGCAGCAGGAAGGAAAGCAAGAGCTTCTTGCCTTGATCAAGTGTTTCTTATGAAAAAGGAAATAAGCTCTTTCTGGCCAAGTCACATATTTTGGAGATGTCCATCTCTGAGAAGGTGCAGGGTGAATGTCTATGTGCAAACTGCAGAAACATGACTATGTGGTGCACGTGCTGGTGCTGGCCCTGGAGGTCCTCAGCTCCCTATCCGGATGAGTCCCAGTACTAAGGAGGAGCCTCCTCCACACGTGGGAATCCCATTTGTTACACAACTTTCTCTGTGTGCATCCACAGAGCTGTCAGGACAGCTAATTTGTCTGGAGAGGTTAATGCTTTCATGGCAGACAGGAGGATGGTCATCATGTGAGAAGAAACAGAAAGGAAAGTGTCCCACGAAACAGCCAAAACGGAGGCAGCAGAGTGGCACGGGGGCTGAGAGCTGCCCCCCGGGTGCCACCTGTGTGGTTTAGCTCAAGATTTTTCATGCTGGGCTGCAAGAGGTGACTCACGGGCAGAGAGGAGGTGTATTTATAGGACTCTGCTTCTTCAGTGGAAAGAAAATATGAGAGAGTCAGAGATGACAGAGAAATGAGAGCGCTGGATGATAGCAAATGACATAAGGGGAGCAGGGGAGAGGCAGCTTTTGGAATCATGACTGCAGCACACATCCCCGCACAACTCGTATTGATCTCTGGGGAGCAGTTCATTTCTATTGGAAGAATCTGGCTTCTGGGACTCCAGGTACAAGATGAAAACCTTGCAATTTCCAGAGTACCAATGTTACTGTTTGCCAAGTATTTACTCTCCTCTATTCCTGCCTGCAAACCCTTTTTTTCAGTGGAAAATTTAGCATACCGGGTGCCAGAAGGTTTAAGTTTGAAAGTTGAACTGATTGGATGAGTTAAGACTGGCAGGGAGAAGCATTTACTACCTGCTCTGTAGTCTGAGTTCTGCTGGGATTTCATATATGCGCATGTATATTGGGTGCACATACACAGAGCAGTTTTTAACTCATCACAGAGAGGCTATATTCTGCTCTAAGAAATAAAGAGCTGATCTGGTCAAGGAAGAGCATGTTATTTATTTGAGCAAACCTAAAATCTTTCATTTCTTTTGCTCTGCTCTACATGTTCTACTCCAGTCCTTCAGAAACCTGTATAAGACTGAACAGTTTGGGCTGTTTCATGAACATAATAATATGTAAGTTGTTACCTCTAATTTTACTGAAAATACTTCTTCAAAATTGCTGCTTCCACTGCCATTTCCTCTTCTGTCCTCCACTTGTTGGGGGAATCCTCTTCTCCTTTGTCGTGTTGCTGTAACTTTGGGAAGGGAGGAGTGGGAAGGAAAATAAAAAGAATTTACTCCTTATTCCAGTATCTTTCCTGCTGCCAAATTCACAGTGTGTTGGTATGCAACTAGTCAAACTATTGATGTGTCCATGGGATGGAGGGAGCTGCTGATGGAGAGCAGTGCTGGTGAGCTGTTTGGACGGGATATAGTAGTAGGATCAGTTAACTGGCTCCGATGGATTTATAAAGGTGCCAGCATGAAGCACGGGCACTGACAGAGCGCACAGGTATGTGCTGATGGGCAGACATGTAGCACGTCTTTGGGGTAAAGCTGGCAGGTAACAGGATAGCAAACACACGCTCAGTGGAGTGATCTCAGGGAGAAGTTGCTGCTGGCACCTTGTCAGCAATTCACATAAAATTTTCCCTCTGTTTTTCCCTCTGCCCAGCACAAGGGTTGGCTTTACCCTCAAAGACTTGTTGGGATAACAAGGCCCAACTGCAGCCACTTCCCACCAGCAGTTGCACCAGCAGTGTTCGTACCACATACAATACCTTCTCTCTCTGCACCTAAGTTGTTAGTCCTTCCTTGCCGTTGTTGAAAACAAGCTGCATCCCTTCCCTAAATATATATACTCTTTTCTTCTTTTAAGCACCATGTTTCATCTGGTGATTTAGTAAGGGAAAAATCAGAAGTAGGTAAATTTTTGCATCTAGCTTGCAAAATATGCTCACAAAAATAAAGTTCTGTCCTATATATGGTAGGTGTTAAGTAATGTTATCCCAGAGGTGACAATTTCAAACAGAGCTTCTACCTCTACAGCAGAGGGGAGAGTTCTATTTTATAGCAAAAATATTGGGCCAGCACTTAGTGACTGTTTGTTTGCACTCAAAATAATGTCTGCCACTAATCAAGTGCAGACTACAGTTATAACAGACAGCAGAAACATTTGCATTAATTGCTTGTTTTATCTCAAAAGCGTTGAGGATTTCCAGTGTGTCTCTAGCTGCAGAGCACAGCAGATTGCATTAACAGCATCAGTGCTCCCGAAGAACATTAGAATATCAACTTTTTGTCAACGCCATGGAGAAAGCTGGAAATTAATGATTTTGCACCTTTTACTTCTGGCTACATTTTAGTCCAGAAGATGACACAATTAAAAACAGGGATGAAACAGTGCTGTATCTGTCAAGCAAACTGTCTTATGGTAGAGCAGTACAGTTTAGCAATAAACTAGGATTATTAGCGTATATCCAACTCACAAATACTTTTATTTGTTCTGCCTTTTTCCTATTCTGAATTTTGCTGCCAGCCATAGTCCTAGGCAGATTTCCATCGTGCAACATAGATTTCTTTCTGCTCCGCACATGAAGCTGCATTAGAAAGCTATTTCCTTTCATGCCCAGGCTGATACAACACAATAGCTATAGGCAAAGAGAATGTATTACTGTTTGACTAGCAGAAGACTAATCTTCATTGCTACATTAGCTCTAGGTGTGTTATAAATCCATCTTGTAACAATGTTATAGAATTATGGATAAAGATTAAAGAAAAATAGGAGCGGGTGCACGGCATGCACTGCCAACATCCATCCTCTGCAGCTCCGGCATTTGACTCAATAGAAAACCTGTTTGTGAAGGGGTGAGATACAAATGAGAGATACAAAGGAGCTGCGGTTCCGAGTACCAGCAGCCGCTGCTGACACCTCTGAAAGGGGCATTTGCCTTTTAGTCTTCCTTTTGCTTACTCAAAGAAACCGAAGGGAACAGTAATAGGGAGGCATATTGCGAAATGTCCCTGGCTGTTGTCTAAATTAAAACACTGTGAGAAGTCACAGCCCATGGTGACTGCTCCGAGCTGGCGGAGGAGAGAGGGTTTCCTTTGCTACATAACCACTAACCTTTAAAAATAATCAGTCGTTGACTTAAGGTTAAACCAGATGCAGAGGGTGCAGCAGCAAATTCTCAAACTTGCCTGCAAAACCCAGCTCCTTGGACAGCCCAGCAGGCAGGACGCAGCTCCGTGCAGCAAAGCACCACGCAAACACCCTGGGGCAGCATTTAATGCACCTACTCGTGTTATGTAGACACACTGGGCACGATAAACCACAGATAAAACCCCTCAGGCTCCAGCCCACTCTTCAAACCACCTTTCCTGAGCGAGAGGCCCAGATTTGCCATGGGCCTTCCCGGAACCCCTTAAAACTGCTGATACTTTCCTGCCTCTGGAAGAGAAAGGTAATGCAAAAGCACCGCACCAGGAGAGATGTTCTGCTGCAAAATCCAGAAACCCTCACACTCACTGGCACTAAAGGAAAAACATTGCTCAAAAAAAAACCCAAACAAAGTATCTCAGAAATGTAGGAGTTAATAAAAAGTTAAGCAAATGAATTAATGTAGCTAATCAATTAGACAACTCTGACAGGAGTGGACAGAAAAGAAAGTGAATGCTGTTTTGGGGCCCTCTCCACTATGATAAAACTTCTTTTTTTTAATATTCTGGGTAAATGCTGAGGCACCCAGTTCCCTACTTGCAGTTGCCCACAAATTACATATCACGTCGTCCAACATCCCTTGAGCACAAAGCCCCTTGCTCATGCCCTAGCAGATCCTCCCGCCCCGCAGCGCAGATAAATGCACTATTCCTAAGACATCCCCTTCTTCAAGGAGATCGTTACTGATGTCTGGCTTCTTGGGCTTCCTGATGAATTACCCTCTTCTCTCACCTCAAGCAGAAAATACTCTTCCACCAATAATCTATGACTGTCAGTCTTGATTACTTGTAAACAGTGAAGCCCTTTGAATATTTCTGCTTGTGAAAAGCATTCATTTTCTCACTCATGTCTCCCAGTGTGAGCTGCTGGCAGATCTGACAGCTGTGCTTTATGTTATTTTATTAAAGTTGTTAGTGCTGCAGAATGGCTTATGTTTTTATCACTGCAGTCCTTAAGGGACACACAATATTGTTTTATAACACATTGGCATTGGGGAGCTACTGCTTCTTGCCCTTTGCTGAGCGAAGCCCAGAATTCACAATGCTGACGACTGCGGTCAAGCTGAGTCCAGCACTGGCAGTGGCTTCCAGTCACATCTGTGTTAGAGTTTCCTCGACTTGTGCCATGATATCAACAGGAAAGCAGCCGGGTTAATGTGCAGAACTAGCTAAAAGGACCAGAAAAAGGGGTTTTATGGCAGTTAACACTGTTCTGAATTTCTGTAGATATTTATTGTTGATACTTAAGAGTTTATACCCTCCAAAGCATTTGAATAAGAAAAAATCAGAGTGCTGGAAAGCAATTGCGACAAAGAACTGCACCGCAACAAAATGCAACTGTTTCAACAATTAGGTGTTGTAATTCAGCATTAGCAAACCAGCATCCAAAAGAAAAAAAAAAAAAAAAACAAGTTTGGTCAGTATTTTGGGTCAGCTGCTACTTGTTGCCCAAGTGGTGGTGCTCATTATTATCCATGTGCTCTGGGAGACATCAGGAATCTTTTCCACACTGAACTTCCACGCGAGTCCCATCTGCAGAAAGGAATTCCCACCTTGGATTAACACGTTACTGTGAGGAGGCTGGAGGCCTCCTCTCTGGCTCCAACCTATTCCCAGAGATGGAGGCGATGGGAGCCCTCGGCTCGCTGGCAGTGCCAGGGATCTGCCTGCCCTGGGCTGCCCTGAGGGTGCCTTTCTGCCTCCTCTCGTCCTGGCTTCACATAACTCAATTCCTGAGTTGCCTCCTCAGCCTCCCCACTTCTTCCCCCAGTGCTTTTTTCCTAGTTTGCGGGGTTTGTTATTTATTGAGCTAAATCCTTGTTATTTAAGGAGATGGATAAGCAGCCCGAAGTAGGTTACCTGCATCCTGTAAGATTTTTAACTATCTTTCTCCAATTATTTCACCGCATACTCTTGAGATCTACTGCTACCTCACGATGGCTCTGTAAAGCACATCCTCCACGGAAAAAGCACAGTTTATCACAGCAGAGCTGTTGCTGTGTTTTAAAGAGTTTTTTCTTTTTCTTCATCTCATCTTTGTCATAACGACTGCAAATATTTTTTTCAGTTTTATTATTGTGCTTTGGGGAAAGACTTCAACCTTGCAATTCATGCAGACATCTGAATAACAGCGAGCTCTTTAGCGCGGCACTTAGAGGGAGAGAATTTTGTGGGAATGCAGGTAAAGGTTAAGTAAAACTCTTAAGCATATGTGTTTAAGTGCTTTGCTAAAATAAACTCTGCAAAAGCTAGTTTATAGCAATTTTGCACACCAACATGGTAAGAAAAAGAATAAATTACAAAAGCAGCCTAGGAAGTTGTTTTTGAAAGTATAAGAGACAAGTGAGCCCACAAACACAACTCTGGCTGTACAGAAAACACAAGTTTTCGAGTTATGATTTTGTGAAGGATGTAGATTGCATTCAGAAGAGCCCAAACTTGACAGAATTCCAGTTTGGCTCCAGTAGAGATAAAATTGGTGAAAAGCGAATGCATTACAAGGAAAGATCTGAAGGAATATCCACTGGGGTAAGAGCCCTGCCAAAGACTTGGAGGAAGGCTATTTGCAAGCTGATATAAGGCCAGGCAAGCTCCATAGGTGCCTAGAAGTGTGCTTGATACATTTTCAACATGTAAAGTAGAAAAAAAAAAACACATTACTCTCCCAGCTAGCAACTAATGTGATAAACCCCTCTGCAGCTTCCTTCATGTGGCAGAACAAGGTGGATGCACTGGTCGTTCCTAATGGTATTTGCTCGTGAGAGGTGCCGACGGGAACAAAAGGTGTTGCTTGGAGCCCTGGCTAGGAAATGGCAGTGTCAGGAATGTGATAATGTTGGCAGGAATGTTATCCCGTGCGCACAGCCTGCCATGCAACATTGCTCATTTGGAAAAAGGCTATTTTTAATCATGGAAGAGCACTTTAATCAAGGATAGAGTCGGTGATTCAAAAATTTCATGCAGGTGCATGCATCACTTGACTGCAAGTGGCTTCCCAAAAGGTTAGAGCTGCAGAAGAATCTCCGTGTCCCACCCCCAGAGCAGAGATAACCTCTTAAGTGCCCATATCTGCCTGATGTACTCGAGCTTCCTACCCAGGGATTCTCAAAGTCACAACTTCTCCTGCTAATCTTCTTAACTTCAGACAAATATTTGCCGTACCTCAATAAGCTTCACAATACGTCAAGGAGGACACACTTGTGCTAGGGAGGTTGATTCCGTTTGTTTTCTTTGAATTTTTCTGCCAGCGCAAAAGAAATCGGTTGAATGTCCCATGGCAACACCAGAGAGGCTGGCGGGGCAGCTGGGGTGGGAGGTGAGTGCTGTCCTCACCTTCCTGAGGAGTCCTCATCCCCATCTCTAGGAGCTGTAGGCAGAGCCCGTGCGTGTTTGGAGCAGATATTAGATTCCTTCCTCTCTGAGCACTGAGCCTAATCAGACTAAGCATCTCCCGTTAAACATCTCCCCCTGCCCGCAACCCTGTTTGAAATTCAGGAGAAAACCTTGACTCAGTGTGCCCTGGAGTATCTCTTACTTGGCGTCACTCTCTGCATTGAACCCCAGGGAGATTTTCAGGTGATTTCAGATGTCATGTGTGACCCCGTGTGACCATACCAGCGCTCGGGGAGCAAAGCTTCATCTTGGCCAACCCACACCAGCTTCGTCCCTCTGTCTTCCCAGGATCCAGGCGCTCCTGGGACTCCTCCCGGCATCCCTCGGGTACTTCCTTAGCTCTCATCCTCATGCAGGCAAAGGTGCTTCAGAGATTGCATTTCTGGGATTTAAGTGGGCTGAGGAAGAAATTGCTCTCTCATTTAATGTTCCCTCTGAAAAATCTGGCTGCATTTATTATGCAGCATATTGTTTTATATACTGTTTTGTTATAATAAGTCATGTTTAAAATGTCATGACATTTAAATCAACGGCAATAAGAGGGAAATACTGGAAAAGAACAAGATGATCAAAAGGGATTTGAAAAAATCCTGGTAAAATGTTCTGGGCCAAATACCACTGTTATATTACAAATAAAGTCACAAAGAAACTTAAAAGTCACCCGTGAGCAGGGCAGGTCCCTGCAGCAACGCAGTGAGCCCCGGGCCACAGCCAAGGCAGGGCTCATGGCCCAGGGCTGCTCACAGCCCTGTGGCCACACGGGCTGGCTCTTGGCCACCAAACCATCGGGACAGCCTGGAAAACCCTGCCGAATGTGTTCTTGGCACCTGCTGATGCCATTTCTCTCAGCAAGGAGCTTTATTTCAATGCTTATGCTAAGTTAGATGGATGAACTTTACATATAGCATAAAAGCCGACTTTAATGTAGCTTCCTAGTCTGTGAGGGGACACGGGGGCTGCCTACCGTGGAGGAGCTACATCCATAACAGCAGTTTGTCACTAAGACAACTTCTGATGTTAGAAAGAGAATGATCCAGATCAGTGGAGCTCCTCTGCTCTCACATTTTCGATGCTCATCTATTATACTAGCCCTGCACCCTCATGCCAGCATCACTCCCCACTGCCTGCACGCTCCCTCAGCCCCACCGAGGGGAAAAGCAACGACAACTGCAACGGCAAAGCAGATGGCGAGGAGACGAAACATTACCCCATCCCAACACCTGGGCAGCACCACGGATATTTCACGGAGGCACAGGGTGGAAAAGAACAACACGGTGACCTTTTCTGGCTTCCTAAGAGGCAGCTGACTTTGTAATTGCTGTAGACGGGCTGAGGACACACAGGAGGGAGAACAAGACTACTTAGAAGAAGCTGTGTATATTTTTAAAAATTAGTATCTCAGTGTTCCCATTATAAGCTGCCAATAAGAATGACATTTACTCTTGCTCTGAGAAATGAAAGGAACTCCAAAAGACAGACTACATTAAGAGCCTATTGATATTCCACTGACCTAGTGGCATACGGACCAGACAGGCTTTGTCAAGGGCAAATGCCCCAGAGCCTGCGAATTCATCACTTAAAGGAGCAGTAAAAGAAAATATTCCTCAATGTTTAGAGCAAATATAACAGGCAGGGGAGGCATGCGCTTTGCTGGTGTTGAGAGGGTAGGATACGGCACCAGATTCAGATAGGGGACCGTGGTAGAGATTCCAGATATGCAATCCCTTCTTCCAGTTTTTCCCAGTCAATTAATATTGCTTTAAAATTTAAAGGAGAAGTTTTCAAAACAGATATCACTTGAGGTTTTGCCTCCTTTATCTTTTCCTGTTGTACAGGCCTCATGAAGAGTAAGTTACTACACTACACACCACTACACTAAAAACCTGATGAAATTCAACAAGGCTAAGTGCAGGGTCCTGCACCTGGGGAGGAATAACCCCAGACACCAGTACAGGCTGAGGACCCACCTTCTGGAGAGCAGCTCTGTAGAGAAGGACGTGGGTGTCACGGTGGACAACAGGTTGACCCTGAGGCAGCAGTGTGCCCTCGTGGCCAAGAAGGCCAGTGGGATCCTGGGGTGCTTAAAGAGGAGCATCCCCAGCAGGTCGAGGGAGGTGATCCTGCCCCTCTACTCAGCCCTGGTGAGGCCACATCTGGAGTA
>JAUBNY010000478.1:368629-385763 GCA_032275445.1 Crypturellus soui
TGCTCTAGGTGGCCCTGTGTGTGCAGGGGGGTTGGACTAGATGACCTCTCGAGGTGCCTTCCAACCTTAGGCATTCTAGGATTCTATGATTCTATGAAGTTATCTGTAGTAGAACATCGTCCAAAATTTGCATTTGGGAGGGCTAGAAACAGCAGACGTAAGACCTGCAGGATGTCCTGGAGTTATCTGAGAGTCACTGGTGGAGAGATCCGAATAGGAAGAAGATGAGGAAAGCAGGGAACAACTTCGTGACGTCCGAGGAAGCTTCCGCACCCCTCTGATTCCCTTCCCTTGAGAGCTGCACGAAACCAAGCGAGGGCAGGAGTCCTTGCAAGGGGCCCTGCTGTGGGGAGGCTCCGCTGGGGGCGGCAGTGGCTCCCTTGGGCTGCGGAGGGCCCCGGGCTGCCTTGCGCTGAGGAGGAGGAACCGATTCACTCCACCGCTGAGCTGCGAGCTGGGCCTTCTGTTCACGCTCTGTTCCTGGGCGCCGCGACCACGGCTGTTCCCACGTCATGCCCACGCTGCAGGACAGGGATAGCAAAATAGCCTGGGAATACACTGTTCTGCAATTAATTTCAGTGAAAGGACTGTGAATTTGGGGAGAATTAATTTTAGTTGAATATGTGTTGCAGTTAATTAAAGCTGATAGCTTCCACTAGTAGGAAAGTGTTTTTGATAAATACACAGCTTTTTTTTTTTTTTTTTTCCCTAGGCAGTTTAATAAGATTTTCAGTTGCCATAGCCCATGCTCCATCCTCCCAGACTTTCCTGTGTTTAATAGCAGAATGCACACACTGAGTAACAGTATTTCACATGTAGATCTCAGCATCATTGCTTTTAGGCAAAATTAAGATACCTTTGAACACAATTGTCTTTGAAATATTGATTTGGAAAGGTTACTAGAACTTCTTGTTTGTTTGTTTACAGCTTTTGGGTGACTTCCATCTCTACGGCAGTCAACCAGAAGATCACGTAGCTTGTTTTGCCATAATTCTTCAGCAATAGAGAAAATTCCACAGTGCATCATACATGGGGTGATGATGACGTGAACATGGGTGATGAAGAGTAGAAAAGATACGAAGATGGAAAAACTACACAAACATCCTTAAGAGACAAAAAGTAATTTTGTTTGTTTTCATTTCCATCACTCAGTTTGTTCGTGCATTAGGGAACAAAGAGGTCAACATAATTCAAAGCAGTTTTCGGGAGATATGAATAAAATCCCGGCTCAGCAGAGCTCACCTCTAATCCTTGGGGGTTAAACGCTGTGGGAGTGGATCTAGCATGGGCTTGGTTTACCTTAATTTATCAGACCAGGAATTTGCCGGTTTCCTGCTCTCGTTCTTAGAAGCAAGTTGATTGGGGAGCAGGTTGCACAGTCACGGTCCTTGTGGAGGACTTGAGCAAATAATTTCATTCATTTGGACATGATTCCAACTCGGAGCAAGGTACTTTGCAAGTAGAACTTCTTGCGTGTGAGATCTACTTCTATGAGTTTTTCTTCTCCTTTTATTTTTTTTTAAACCAATCTTCAAGCAAAATGCACAAAAAGATTTCTGTTTTCTCTGTTTGTGCTTACAGGGCTTAGTCTCAGCAGCGCACACACTGGGATGTACAAAGCCTCACAAAGCCTCCTCGTTCATTCTGACCTGTAAGCATTAATGCATTGCATTTAATTGCAGAAGACACTGTCTTCACAGTTTTATTTTCTCATATGACATCTTGTGAATTGCTTTTAAGAAAATCCATTTACATGACTTCTATATATATGTAAACTAGTATTCTAATGTCATATTCTTGTTTGCACATATCCTTGTATTCATGTCAGCTAGTCATAATGCAAAAAAAAAAAAAAAAAGTGGCCCTTTATATATTTCCGTTAGGGAACAGTAGTTTCCATTTTCATAAAACAAAAGTATTTGACTGATACTACATAAAATCTGTTCCACTGCAAAGCTGGCATCTTGCCCATCATCTTCCACGAAGTTCAGTATCTTTGTCAGTGCTCATCTACTTGACTTCTTAATTGTCTGTGTTCACTGGCTGTATCAAATGGAGTTTGCCTTTGCCTTTGCTCACTGTGTATTACATCTTTTAATCGGTATATATAATTACTTACTGCAATCTGCCATGCCAGATTTTCTAAGCATTAGTCTAATTAACTTAAGCTTGATAATTATGCTTCAGATATCATAACAGTATGCACAGAACTTGCAGATTATGTTGTTGGCTTGGTTATTTTTGATAATGTTTTTCTCTCATTCTTCTCACTTTTTCCTTTCTTTCTTTCCCCTCTTCTTGGATGGGGGAGAGTCCAAGAGGAGAGATGGGCTCGTATTCTGCTTGGGTGACTGACAGCTTCCCCGCAAGCAGTCTGTTTCTAATAACAAATCACCAAATAAGTCAACACAAATGAGAACAGATCCAAATATGCAAGCATTTAAGCTACTTACAAGAATAAAAGATAAATACGCTGGCGAAGAAGGAAACTTGAGATTCCAACGGTGGGCATCGTACCCAACTCAAACACGGGTCTACAGCTGCTGCTGGCCCGTTATAAAGGCACTGCGATTTTCCGCAGGTCTCCGGTCTTGGCTGCTCTAACTACACGGTTGTTGGCACCGCCATACCGCTGGGGGGGGGCATGGATAACTGGGACCATGCCCGGCCCTGGCACTCGTACCGGCTCACATAGGCACCAGCAAGAGAGATCTCCACCTGGCCGCGCATTTTTATTTCCCTTTCTGATCGATGTTTCCTGCTGCTTCTGCATAACCCACTGTGGTGGGCTCCTTTGGTGAAGGCACCTCTGCTGTATTGGGTTTGGTTTTCCTCTACGTCAGAGCATGGGGATCCCGTTCCACCAAACCAGGGGACAGGATGGGACACAGCCCCCCTCTCCCTGCTCCAAAGCCCCCCACCAAAGCCCGGATCTGCCTCTGTGCTGTGCTCAGGTCCCCAGAGCGCCCAGTTTGGGGCCTGGGGCTCCAAATCCCGTGACGTTACGTCCGCGCCAAGAGTTTGCAGGAACCAACAGAGCAGTAAACCAGTATTTTCAAGAACCGCACCGAGGACTCTGCCTTTCCCCTGACGTTATCAGTGAAGGTTTAGCAAGTGCTGAAACACTGAAGGGCTGTTCAGCTGCTCCTATTTTTAACTGGGACTTCATAGATCCAGAGATAGGGACAGCATCAGACAGTCCCTCTTGCTGGAGCTCCTTGCATTTTTTGCCTGTATTTTCATGCACCTGAAGGGCTGTTTCTCCCTCAGCAGGGTAGATTATCAGCAGCCAAGTAAGTAATCAGGGTGGCTAATACATAAATAAGCATAGCATAAATCTGAATATTAGTAATTAGCATTTGATTCAATCAGACTAAAAGTGTTAGAACACTGTAGCAACTATTCCTTATAGGAAACTATTTAACATTCCAATTATCTCCAACGAATTAACCTCAAAGTATGGCTGAGACACAATTTTCTAAAAATCCCTTTGCTCATCTGCAGTCCACTTGCAACTAATTTCACTTCACAAGTCTACCTCAATTAACATTTTTCTGTATTTCACACATGGGTAACTGCATTACTGAAATATGCAATCCTTTCTGAAATTTAATAGCAAAGATACCTTAATTTTTTGCGTTCTACAAATGAAGAAACATCATTTCCTGTTACTATCGCAGACCAATTAAAATTCTTTTTATACTGGCTTTGTATTTCTTCGATATATGTATGAATGAAAAAAAGGTCCTACATTTTTCACGTAATAATTGCTTGGAAATGATCTTTTCCACAGCACTCCAAAGGCATAAAAGAGTCTGCAATTAGCCATGTTTAATTTTTTTTTTTACATTTTCTAACAGTAGAATTCTTTAGAGATTGCTTACTGCTTCCATGTTCCATATTAAGAAGGGGAAGCTGGATCAGCGTAATTCTGAATTACCTGAATTACAAAAACTTGGAAAACCTGCAAGTTAATTGATAGGCCTGGAAGGAGAGATGAACACACCTATGTATCTGCCCCCAGAATGAGACAAAAGGCACTGTAAAATGCAGAACACTTTTGCCTATAATTCATCCTGGGTATTACAGGAGTAAAATGCCATCATTAGTAAAATATCTAACTGCATTTACCTTAAAGAGTCTGCACATGCACCTAAAACGGGGAAATTATTGCCTAGGCTCAACACACCTACAGAGCAGGGACCATGAGCTGGACCTTATGACTCCTCTCCTCTGCCTGGTATCGTCTGTGGTTTGCATAAAATGCCATTTAATATCATGTGTGCAGTAACAGGGAAACTGAAATAGGAAGCACTTGTGGTAAAAGGAGCAGCATTCTCAGGCAGATTACGGATCTTACATTATTTTCCTTCACTCTGTCTGTTTGTAGCATCATTTTAGCCTTAAGAAAAATGAACACGCATGTAGCTAACAGCATCTACGCGGCAATATGGCATAGCTGTTCCTCTTCCTGCAAGCATCCAATTTAATTTTATCATCAAACATCACCCGGTACAAATTCCGTGCTGATTTTAACCTCGTTTTAGAGCTGAGCACTGTATGCTCTGCATAGAATCCAGTGCTCGGGGCAAAGGAGAACATTTCCTGCAGAAAGACACGTGGAGATACCATACAGCAGCTCATCTCATTGCAGGACTGGATTTTTCAGGATTTTTTTCCCAATTTGAGGCACCCACGTGATGCCACAGAGCTTCACTGTCAGCTCTTCTCTGAGCTGAGTAATATCATAACGAAGCTACAGAGATAGGGGCACAGTCAGAGTAATACATGTCTACACCGTTACATAAATAGAGTTTATTTTGTATATTAATTCTTATAGCAAACAGGGATATGCATGGCCTATTTGGTTACATGAGCGAATCCGTGCCCTGCAAGATGATGCTCTCATTAAGGGACGCTGCAAGCCCAGCTCTCCTCTCAAGTGCTGTTTGCTGCGCTAGCAGCACCGCCAGGACGGTGCAGAGCAGAAATCTTTCACTATTGCCACAATTGAGGGGACCCTGTAGTGAATTCTGAAAGCTTAAAAGAATTAAATAAGCCAGGGAAAGGAGAAAGTATATTAATAATCAATAACACTTTAATTTAATAAGCATTGGGCATTTATTTCTAGATGGAATTAAGGTTTTTTTTTCCCTTATTGTCACACCATTTCCCCTCTAGTACTTTACTTAGAGGATAGAGGATATCATAACCTTTTACTCTTGAACTTGTGACAGCCTTTGATTTTTTTTATAGCAGACTTCATTTTGAATTAAAACCTAAATAGTAGCTAAAAGTAAACTCTATTTTTTTCATTTTATTACTACTGCTCTTGTAGTACTCATAGGATGTCACCGCTCCTCACGGCCAGGCTGAGCCCACCTCCTATCACTGCCCACTGCTGCTATCTCAACTGATGCTGCTTTTATTGTTATTATCTATGTTTTCCAGATACACTTGACGATGTCAAGGATGGGAAGCAACTCAAGAGATCTATAGTGAGCAAGTTCCTGCTGATAGAGGATTTAATGGCAAATGCCTATTTATTTATTTTTACTTGGGATTAATTTCAGACATCTGGCAATATTTTCTGAGAGCACTAGGAAAGCAGTAAATAGGCTAAAGACTTTGCAACACAGATGAAATAGAGACTTCCGATCCCTCTACCTCCTCTGTATGGTTATGGGGGTATCAGTAGAAATTTGGATAAATATGCTGTTCCACAAAAAGTTTGTCCAAGTTCTCCTGACATCTTAGCATCCTGAAGTATCAGAAGTTGGTTGTTTTACCAGGGGAAGAAGAAAGGCTGAGAAATAACTAAAGAAAGCAAAATGGTTTGTAGCCGCCTGTCACACTGAACCTTGGTTTATCTGTCATATCAAGGAAGGCAGATCCTGTGCTGATTTTGATGTGAATAGGAAAAGGCCATAATCCTTGACTCATCGAATAAGACCACAGGAAACCAGAAAATTTCTTTAAACAGTAACAATTTTGTTAATAAATCTCCAGCTGGTTCACATCACAGTTCGCCAAGGCATTTAGGCTTTCTCTTAATATTGAACAAATACTTAAGGCACCATGATTTGAGCTCACTTACATCGATCACTTGCTTAAACACGAAGACAGGACTGCCCTTAAACATCAAGAGACAAATGCATAATAATAAAATTAATATTAAATATATATATAAAGCATAAGGCAGAGCTGGCTGTGTTTTACTCTGCATTTGAAGGCAAGGCCTCTTGCTTTAATTAAAGAAGTGAGCAAGTGAAGAATTCTGAGTGCTCACATACCACTGTGGCAAGTGGACAAAAGATTAATTCAGAGCATGGGGTAGAAAACAGCATATAGAGCTGAGGCACTAATAATGACAAATCTGAAACTCAAGTTGTTTCACAGCTAGCATGAGGCATCTTGATGAAAATATTACCTGCAGTTGCAAAAATTAAGATTTTGACAAGTTTTAAGGATAAATAATTTCCCTTCACTTTTTGCACCTCTTCTGCATCTCTGGGTGGTTTTCTTATTATAACAAGCAGTCTTCTATTGGCATTTTCAGCTGTAGCTACTGGAAATTTAGTATTATTTATAGCTGTCTTATGGCTCAGCACCTAAACTACACATGGCAGATAAGGGGTAAATATAAAGATACTCAGCAAGTAAGGACCAAGTCTTGCGGTGATTACTCATAAGTGTCACTCCTATTCCCTAGGATATTCATTGACTCACTCTGGTAATTGGGGTCTAAAGGGCTTCCAGAACAGGGAAAATGGGACATTTCACACAGGTCTGAAAACCTGCAAAACAACTGTTGAGAAAAACACCACAGAAAGACAGGACTTTCAGTGTACTCTAGAAACTAATTAGTAACAAACCATCAATTAAATAACTCACCAAGAATTAATCATCAATAATTTCTTCATCATGATTAAGGAAAGAGAGAATAAAATTGGAATAGATCATAACTGGTACATCAGTAATTAAGTTGAACTGGTGAAAGGAATAATAGCATCTCGCTCCTGAGTTCCAAGGGACACTGTGGGACAAAAGGGGTGGAACCAGTTGCAGGACAGATGTGAAGGCCCCTCTCTGCTCCAGATGTTGTGAGCTTCAATGACCGCTCTATCCAGACGGACAGATGTGCCAGGACTATTGCTCCTCGGCACCCGAGACACCTAGTCCAACTTTGGCAAGTATGGGAACAAGCAGAAAAAGCCCGAAGAAAAGGAAAAAAAGCATTTCCATGATGGCAATAGATGAGGATGGCAAGAGGAGTTTGCAGAGATGAATCAGGGATCTTCCCTGCTGTGTTTCTGCTAACTAAATCCTTCAAAAACATTCATGCTGCAAGCCCATACATCCTATATTCAACTCTCATGTTAGAAATGACATATGTGGCTCCTCACTCTGAGGAGAGGAGGCTCTCACACGGTTTTCATTCCTACCTACCGGCACGCCACGCTGCCATGCAAACTGATATGAAAATTCCTGTTGTTCCTGTGGGACTATACAGTCCCCTCCCGCAATACCCTCAGGCCTTTTCTTTAGGGCCTTTCCCCTTTTAAAACCGCATGAGCAAGAAAAAGAGGTGACACATTTCCACACTTGCCCCAGCAACCGCTTCTCTGTTAGATCAGCAGTAAATAGTGAAATGATCATGGCCTAAAGGAAAGAGATGCCATCCTGCCGGGTCGCACGCAGCCGGCAATGGCCAACTGGGCACATGTAGCTGCCGGGGATCCTGCGTTATCTGGGATAACGCCGGGGCCAGGGCGGCGCCCCCGGGTTTGCAGAGCTGCAAGTCAGGAGCAGTGGTGTCCGGCTCCAACCCACCAAGGTCTGCAAGGGAAAAACGGAGAAACACCCCCGGCTCCAGTGGAAACGAGCTCAGCATCTCAGAGCCAGCAGGGAGAAAAGCTCCAAAGGTCCCACAGAGCCAACATAACGGGGAAATTGTTCCCAGGCACCAGGAGCTGCCTCGAACCCTGTGCCGGGGCTGGTCTAGCAGCCTGATCCACAGCGGAGCGATGCATCCTGCCGCACTGCCTCCCCTAACTAACCAGGCAGCAGCACGATCAGGTTTAAAGAAAATCATGGGCTTTTCTGCAGACAACTCAATATTTCATTGCATCAGGCCCAGTTCTCTCATACTATTTTTTATTGATCAGCGTACCTCAGGCTATTAAGTTTATTAATTAAATGATAATTTTTTTCTTCCTGGTGAGTATACAATGAGATAAATGTCTTACAAATAAACTCAGAGCTTGCAGGCTGAGTCATGTGGTGATTTAGAAGTCATTTATCTTTTTCTTTTCCCCCTCAGCAGAAAGTAATCATTGCCAGAATGCTCTGCAAGGCTAATGCGGCTGCGAAATGTGCAACATAAAGAGGTATTTTTCATTTTCAGCACAATTATACCCTGCTTTTATGTTACACTAATTTGTAATTGAAATGCTAACAAGAGGATATGGATAGTTGCTAATCCATTTAAGCACAAGCTGCCACCCTTCTGAATAAGGGAGCAGACCACCCCCTGGGCTCACGCTAACCTTTGCGGAGGCTGGATTCACATCCAAATGCCAGCGCCCGTCACACACACCAGCCTGCACATTCCGGAATCCTCTGGCGCTGCTTTGCTGCTCTGAGCCAGCCTGAGGTGATCAGCATCGCACCTAGAAACAACTTGGAAGGCTTTTTTCCTCGGTGCCGTTTCCTGCTATTGCTTCTTGCATTGTTTGTTACACTGGATACATAGCAAAGCTGAACCCATTTCGAAGTCCTTTACCCTCTTGTTTCATCAACAGGGGTTCAACTGAAGGGAGAAGTTATCATTGTAACAAGCAAACAGCGGCAGGATGAGGGCTGAAGCTTTGAGGGATCAGGAGAAAAACATGGGAAGAGAGAAAACATGACCTGAGAGCAGCCTAACAATTCATTTCAGACAGGACTTCTGAGTCCTGGGCATCCTCATCCCAAGACAAACCAGCAACAGCAGCACCTTCAGGACCTAACGCAGCATCAACTCCACATGGAGTTGATTCCATAGGGAATGAAAAGGGAGCCAGCAGGATATGAGCAGTGACCTCACTCATAGGAAGAAGTCTCCAGGCCGGACCCCCTTCCTCAGGCCTTTACCTCAAATAGAGCTTTGCTCAAGTCAAGACAGACTGAAGCCTTCAAGATCTGGTACAGACATACCACATCCTTGGATCATCTGCGCTTTGAATACAGAATATCACAAACTCGTTTCTTTTAGCGTTTGCCAGGCTCTTAAAAGCCTATAGAAACTCACTGCTCTGGGCAGCTGCTTGCCTCCTGCTCCAATCCAACATCTGATGCAGAATCAGACCTATGAAGTATCTAAAGAAACCAAGATCATGAATGTCCTGTGACAACTGCTTTAAGACACACAGCAATGCTGCACTGAGTGCCGGTTTGTCAACCTTTGCTGCTTATGCAATTCACAGCCAATTTAATTAAAAATATAACAGATCCCAAGGCTGCTAAAATGCTTGCAATGACTATCAGTCATTTGATAATGGTACAAAAGTGCTATTAGACGTGAACTGTAAGCAAACTTTTTTCCAGATTCAATAACAGGGGCATTACATTTCCAGCCATTGATGTCAGTTTTTTTTTAAAATTGGCTGTCCATCTAGACCTAAAAACTAAGTACTTTTATATCTCACATATACATTTACAATCAAAATATATTTAGAAAAGCTACAGTAAATTTCTTGGTTACGAGCTGCACATTTTGCATTCCAGACATTAAAACAACCTCTGCTGACTCACTTAATCATTTACTTGATTTAATGCATAACATTTTTTGCCCTTTTCTGTTTGTTGCTAAGATGAAACTTCTGCATTCATTAGTAATCAAATACAATATCAAATGTATTATTATAGCACAGCTGAACTCCTTTTATTACCATCAGCCTTATATTTAAATTATTTCCTTTAAATAGTTAAATTATTTCCTTTGAATAGTTATGAGCTCATTCAGCTCATAAAGGAAGTTCTGATACTAACAGCCTGAATGAAGAATGCCAAATAATTAAACAAATAAATGAATAAAATCAGATATGGGGGATACTGGTTTCTTCATTGCAATGAAGTCATTTTAGCCATTAGAATTGCCTTGGGGGGACACGGCAGCAGGAGGATCCCACTGCCAGGCCTGATGAGGGCCAGCAAGACACACCATGGCCAAGCGCTTGTGACAGCCCAGCATTTAACACGGGTTATCCCAGCCTGGGGACAAGCCACCCGCTAGCTCCAAGCCAAGTGTTCACGGTGTCGGGTCTGCTCAGGATCCCAACGGGAAGAGCTTCCCGGCCGGGGTAGGTACGTGCACACACCGCTGGGAAGCTGAACCAGTACTAGGAAAGATATTGAAGCAATCCAATCTCTGCAGATTAGATTTGAATTTAATTCTGATTTGAACAGGTCAAGTCACAGATACGTGTTTTACATACAAATTTCTCAAAACTGCCTTCAACATTGAGGACTGCAGGTAAGGAGCAAGGCAAGTCGCCCTGGTTCGGAGGAGCCCTGGGCTCACAGGCCCCAGGCACTGGTGCAGAAGGTGGAATACCCCGTGCACACAGCAAAGCTCTCCTGCTGACAGCTCAATTTTTCAAAGTTTTCCTGCACAACCATGAAGAAAAACGACAAAACCAACCAACCAACCAATAGCAGAGGGTTTAACATGGTCACATAGCTTCTCAATCTGAAACTTTTGTCAAAAGCACTATATTTAATACACATACACACAGACACTATACATACAAAAAATATATAAACCTGTGCTGGAGATCAAACTCTAACTATAAAGTTTATAGCCTCTGCTTTGAAATTAACTTCATACATCTCATCACACAGAATATTTTTCTGGACAATTAAGGATAGGCTAAATACATTAAAGTGTTGCAAAGCTAGGATATTTATACATATAGCAGCAGATGTTGCTGTACCTCTGTACAGTATGATACAACTTCATATCATATATTGCCTTCCATAGCGACTGCATTCCCAAACACTGAACAGAATTAAATAACACTAGGAAGCAATGGACACAGGCAGTATACAGTATGAATTATAGAAACCAGTGGTGTAAAGACACTGTATGATGAATAAATTAAGGCACTGAGCCATAAGGCCAATAAAAGTGAGAAAAAAAAAGAGAGGCATATGCAGATGAGAAAATCTACTAAAAAATGATAAAAGTTGAAGAGATGGAGAGTTGATGAGGCAGAAAGATACATGGAGGCTCATCCAGATGGTGGAAACAAGAGCAAAGGTTTCTGTATCACGAATGGCAAAACTAGGTACAAAGCAGCATGGGGCGTTTGGAGAACCTGCAACAAGACAGAAAGCAAAAAAAGAGAAGCTGTATGCCCTGCTGAGGTGAATCACTAATTTTGGAAATAAGGCAGTACTCTGAATAGAAAAAGAAATGGGATTTGTTTTGAGCATGGTCATATTGCTGCAAGTGTGCACTGAGGCATCTGGAAGCCTATGGAGCAACCCGTGTCCTCCAGCTCCTCTGCTTCAAGCGTCTGTGTCTCCTGGACAC
Organism: Crypturellus soui; assembly: GCA_032275445.1. Taxonomy (NCBI): domain Eukaryota; kingdom Metazoa; phylum Chordata; class Aves; order Tinamiformes; family Tinamidae; genus Crypturellus; species Crypturellus soui. The sequence goes on from JAUBNY010000478.1 coordinate 380,208, forward strand.
AGGGATCAGGAGGGAGCTTATCCCCATCGCGTATCCCGCATCCAGCTGTGCTACATTCTTCTTATGGGCTTCACCTGTTTTATTTACATAAAAATTATCCCTTAAACACCCTGATACCTTAAAAACCCTTAGTACAGACTGCAAACACACACTAGCAGCACTATTTGATGTTTTAAAAAGTCAAACATGACTGTACACATTGTTTTCAAGTATTAATAAACATTAGACAAACTCGGATTTAGCTCTTGGGCCAGCAGCTGCAATATGTGGTGGGCAAACAGGCATCAACGTGTTGGCCAGACTTTGCTTGGCTCTGCACTAAAAGACAAAAGTCGTGTTAGTGCCACGTGAAATCGCCAACCATTGGTATTTGTGGATGCATTTCTGTGAAGCTGTGAGTGCGAGAACAGTCATAATACCCATCCCTCTGGTGTCCCCCACGAGTTCATCCAGCCTCCAGGCTGTGGAGCAGCAAGGTCGCACAGGGATGCCCACACGTAGCTCCCGTGGTGGCAGTTTCCAGCACAGAATGGCAGCAGTGGCACATGTAGATCTTGCTCATCTTCCCATACTTAGCTTTATTTTCTTGCCCATCATCTGTAGGCTCTGCCAGGCCAGTCCCCAAAAGTTCCTGGCACATCAACACCTTCCACGATGATTGTAGTTCCTTGCACACCATGGAAGACCCAAACATATAAGAGAGGTGCTCAACCACTGGGCAGATCTGATACAGCTCTAAATGAAAAGGAATTAAAGTGCTGTTTGTTTAGGAGTTAAGCTAAAAGAGCCACTATTTACAGCATTCAATCGTTCAATCCTAGAAGGGTTTCCCTTTCCTAGAAGGAACCATTTACCCCAGCACGTTCAGGCCTTCGGTGGCCCAAAACAAGTTCAACTCTTTTACAGCCAACCAGTAAATCACCTATCAGTCATTTAAAGCCCTCAACTTTTTATGGTAAATAAATGTCTGTCTTCCTGGTATCAGCTATGAAAAGAAGTAAATGTAAACTACCTGCGGTTCCCGAGCAAAGCAGCATGGAAAGAAATGAGAGCAAAAGAGATTCATTTTCCAGCTTCTTCCCTGTATCTTATGGAGTCAAGCATTTCATTTAACAACTGATGCGTTAGAAAGGTTCGCGTTATCACCTATATGTAACCTACTTGCATAAGCAAGTGAATAACTCTTAAAATTTTTAGGTCAAATACTTATTTTATGCTCAGTGCTCAGGATGATGGGTCATTAAGAGGAGCTTGTGTTACACAAATGCTGTATGATGTGCTGCTGGGTCAGGCTCATGTCAGCATGACAGGCTGGAATATGAAATGCAGCACGAATGGATGCACTATGAAAAGCAACAAATCAAACATCAGTAATCGGTTTGCGGGCTCAAAACATGACAGTGCTGGTTCATATGAAATAGCCCTTGGAAAAAAATTACATTATTCAGCTATAACCTAGACTGGCATTTAAATAAACTTCAGTTAAATATTAATGTACTCAGAAACATGATTAATTTGTTTTGCTCTTATTTTTCGAATGCAGGTCTCATTAGCGGATGGCTGCATGACTTTAATGGCCTGGCTTTAACGAGTGAGCACGTGTCGTGCACGTACCCTGCCCGTGCTGTGTAAACAGCACAGTCCCATGACCAGGAGAAAGGTACATTTTCGTGATGGATTTAGGATGCTGTCAGTCACGATCCTTTGCTGGGAACATCATGTTGAGATGCTGGCCGAGATCCCCAGACTGCACAAGCCAGGTCTGAACTCTCTGAAAACTGTTTAGCCCTTCTCAGAGGCAGAGGTAAGAACACGCTGCAAATCCTCTATGCACCCTACTGCAGCCTCTGCCCCAAACCACAGACTGGGAGCTTGTACCAAACCCAAAAGCAGGATACAAAACATCACGGCCTCCTTCCTGCTTTGGAAAAAGAAATCATCAACCACAAATAATTCACTGTGGGTAGCCTAACTGCATTTATTCAATCTGATTGAGCAGAAAAAGCGTTATTAAAAGAATTAACGCATCCCATCCTGAGATTTATTTGTATGGAACCAGTTGGCTGGTGAGATCATGTAAGAATTGATTTTTATGCCTTATTTCAAAAACAGTAGGCTTACATGGAGACTAAAAATCATTTTCTGAGATGCCAAGAAAATCTTAAGCAAAACTAAATCATACTCACAATTCACTCAGGGTATAAATACATCTGATCAAGGAGTGGTAGAACTTGGTGTTTGGGAATTTCTCCACTGCAACATATTATCTTTCTACTTAAAAATATCACGTATTTTGACAACAGTGGGACTGATTTTAATTCATTTAATAACTAGGTCAATAAAAATTGCTATAGCCGAGAGCTCTATTAAAAGCCCATAATGTTACCTTAATGGAAGAAAGCGAATAGAGTTCTTTTGGAAGTTTTCCATAAAATTAGTATTTCAGAATTTCAGTGGATGTCTTAAATGGTTTAAACAGATATTTTATTAACAGGCCTAATAATGGAATTAAAACAAATTAATTTTTTTTTTCTCTAAGATGAGGTATTTATATTCTGAGAATCTTACTGGAGTTTATTCTTAAAATAATTTAGAAACAACACTCATTATTCACTGCTGTTAAGCTGGAGCTGGCTAGCTGGCATCCAAGCACAAAAGATCTGCCAATTTGCAACCACCGTAGCGCTCGCTTGGAGCCTCTCTGTCTAACCCATTTTGCATGGCAGCCTTCCAAAACCTCGACCTGCAATAAAATACCCCTCCTTGTCAAAACCACGCACTCAAATTCACCCAGGAACCACTTTATAAAAAATAAATAAATATCTGGGTAATCCTTAATGCAACCAACTGTAAGAGAAGGTCATATCAGAGATCTGCTCATAGTTTGTTTCCCTCAGTATTTCACCACTTAGCGGACGTCCCCAGTTCACGCCGGGTTGCACCGCATTTCTTTTCTCCACAGCTAACTGCCTGGTGATGGTCTGCAAACATTCACGGCTCAGTGAAACCTTTGTATTTCTGCTAGACCGACCACTGGCGAGACCAAAACATCTGCCAAGGCAATGCCGATCCGCTCAAGTGCAGGGCCGAGAAGGCTGTCCTGCCTTCAGACACGCAGCGCTCGAGCAGACGTCCTGCAAAGCTGGGCATGGAGCTGGAGATCAGTATTCGGCAAGACCTTTCGGCTCAGACAGTAAAGGGATGGAAACACTGGGCACCTCGCACAGGCCAAGGAGATCCAAGACACATTTTTATAGTCTCAATACCCAACTTCTTTCCCTGGGCACAGAACATTATGATATAGACAGTTGACCACAAGCAGCCGTGGAGCTACACCCCTACAACCGAGACCCACAGACCTGAGGACCAAACGTCTGCTTTGGGCTCCCACAGGCAGTTCTCAGCAAACTCACAGGGAAAACAGCAGGTTACACAAAGTTACTTACCAGTCTGCAATCAATACTGAAAAGCAGCTTTTTTGCCTCATTATTGACATGAAGTTGGAATAGACATTGGCAGGAGGTACAACACCATGATAATCAGTGCCAACACTAAAAGATCTTTTCTGGAAAGGCTTGCCAGGGAGTTAAAGCTCTTCCATAGAAACTGGCAGCTCTGCAACATTTGCAGAGTGGACTACAGCACAGAAAACTGCTTCAGCCATTCCGTTACTGGACACATGACAGGACTAGATCCAAAGGCCACGAAACCAACAGGAAACTTTTTGCAGTCTATAATGAGGTTTGTAGGAGGCTCCAGGCCCCAATGGTCATCCTTATTTTTGGTATTCACATTTGCTAAAACTACAAAATGTCTTTTCATTCCAGAGAATCTTATCAGAAAATTGATCTCTCTCTATATATACAGTTTTCAGCCAAGGGAAAGTCCTTTCAGGAGCTTTATGGTTTCCTATCATTCTTTTCACACTCCTCTGGAAACAGGAAAATATGCGGATATTGTTTCTGAGTTAGAAAGAATGGCAGAATAAAAGAAAAATGTAATTCTCAAGTATTTGTGAATATACAGCCTTTTCTAGTTTATTTGACTAAAATAGCAAAAGCTAATAGCAAACAGGTAAAATGCATCCAGAATCATGGAATTATTTACAGAATCACCTATCTGAATATTATCATCTGTTAAAAAAAAGGAGTAAGATAAGACCTACAACTGCGTTCTCTCTGTGTATATGAATTAAATTATCTAACACAAATGTTGTATATAAATAGCTCAGCAAGACACAGTATTGTAACATAAGACACCTTATTCCGTGTAAAAGCTGATTGCTAGTTCTGCAACTGTAAATGTGTCAGACAATAATTTCCTTGCTTTGCAGGTAGCAAAACACCCCATGTCCTTGTTCCCAAACGGTGATTGAATGATAGTGTTTAATATTGCCTAATGATCACCAACATGTGGAGTCTTGTGCTAACATCTGCTTTATGGGTAATGTCGCACACGGAAACGACTCTCAAAACAAATAATCCCCTGCCCTCCCAAAGCCTGAATTAATAGAACAAGCACTTACTCTTTTATTGCTGAAGAACAAGGAGCTCGGCGTGCCGTAAACATTTCTGGAAATATGTTTTTATGCGGGGTGGCTAACTGAGCGGGTAGGTTGGTTCAAAGAGTTCTCAGAATTCAAGGCTCTGGGGTGGGAACCAGCTTGCCCAGATGACAAGAAGAAGGGAACAGCCCCCAAACCAAACCCCACAGTCCGAGCGTGCCAGTGTCCTCCACTCCCAGATGGCCTTACCCAATGGTCCTTGATGTCCCTAAAGAGCCTGTGTTGGTTATTCCATCCTAACAGCTCATACGTTCAGGCAAACAGCAACACTTCCAAAACCAAACCCAATGAAGTATCAAGAATCCATGGGGATCTCGTCCAAGTTGCCTCCCTCAAACACTCAGTACTTAGTTTGGGCCGAACACTTTTAATGTTAGTTTGTGACAAATAAGCCACCGACCAAACTCTCTTCAGTCTCTTCTAGGAGCAGAGAGGACCACAATGAAGTTTATCTACAGAAGACACAACAGGGTCTTCCCACAAAGGCAACCTCTCCTTCGTGCTCCGCGGTCAATGCCCGATTGCCTCTTTTCCTCGTTTTGCAGCCTGTTGGTGCTAGTAGCTCTCCATCCTCTGCTGACAGCACTGACCGTCTCTTGGACACAATTTCTAAATTAGTTAAAATGCACTTTCCTTTTTCCCCTTGGTAACTCAAATGTTGGTAGCTGGTTAATGTCAGTGTTTCCACATGAAGGGTCTGCACAGGGTGACATCCTGGAGATGGCCCAAGTAGTGACATGAGAAGTTCCTCGGGGAGGAGCAGCTGCTCCGCTTGGGTCTGGGAGCCCTGGAAAGGGACCTCCGTGCACACGAGTGCCCACTGCCCCCTCTTGCAGTGCCACTTGGAAATTACCCTGAAATATTCCAGCCCTAGGGCTGCAGCCACGGCTGCACTGCAGAGACACAGAGCTAGAAAGGCGCAGAGGAATTTATCATAATTATTTAACAGAGTCCCGAGGGCACTATGGCCATTTAGTAGGCGTTTATAGCAG
>JAUBNY010000478.1:385863-398011 GCA_032275445.1 Crypturellus soui
AGGCGCAGAGGAATTTATCATAATTATTTAACAGAGTCCCGAGGGCACTATGGCCATTTAGTAGGCGTTTATAGCAGAAACATCTTGTTTCCAAGGAGCTTATGAAATCCAAAATAAAGGATGAGGCTGCAAATCTACCAGAAGCTATAACATTCGGATAGAGAATAGATTATTCTCTAGATAGTGGGCATTTGAGTCGTGTTCATTATTGCTCATATTCACTAAAGATCTCAGTTCAGTTGTCCTCTTACCCCTGTGCCGCAGGTATGTGACAGCGACTCACCAAAGCACGTGAAATTAAGCATGTTACTATGTACTTGGCTAGGAGTTTTAGAGATCTGCGGGCTTTGAGCCACCCACCGTCCATGAAGCAACCTTGTGGACATAAAGTTTTAGACAGTAACACTGATTAATACGGAGATCAACCTTTAGTGTCATTAAAACTGTCCCAGGTCTACCGCTTTACCCGAAATAGCAGTATATAACTGGTCTTTCACCTTGGCCATAAACAGCCCTTACTGTTTATTGCTTCTCCAAGGAGAGCAGACTTCAGAAAATCCATAATTGCCACAGCTCAGAAGATTTGGACCAGACTTGGCACCTTCATCCTGTAGACCCTGAATCATGCATGTACACCCATTCACTGCCTTATCCTGCAACTCATTGAAGAGACATATTTTAACAAACTGTTTAATTGAACAGAGCTGAGATGCAAAATCTAAGATATTTGCCACATTTATACATACATAATAATGAGATCAATTGCTTTCAGCTCATGGAGATACATTGAGAACTAATGAGGTACTTAAACGTGCATGGAGAAAATCTACTTTCTATTTTCATGCTGTAACTTAGAGCTTGTTAGAGATTTAGCTCTTTATCAGTTTGAGCTATGGCACTTACATTGATAGAAGGCCTGTTAGCTGTGGCTCCCGACTGCATTAAAAAGTCTTTTAATGCAGTTTTGTAGTGGCATACATCTCATTATAGTGCAAAAATGGGCAAACGTTGAAGACCACGTTGTTGGAAAATACTTTGTCTGAGAACACAGCAAGCAGAAAGCTTGTCCTTTGAAGGATAACATCCACCTCACTCATAATTTAGATAACTAATCCGGAGACCCTTATAATAAGAAAACCTTTATCATTTTAAAGCTATTAAAACAGGTCTGCAAAGGTAAAGTGACAGATTCTGGGACTGTTATCTTTATGGGTCACTTTTAACAACAAAATACTCTTTCTCCCAATACAAAACACAGTGGTAATTTATTTCTTCAAAGAAATTGCAAAGAGAGAACATCTACAACACGCTACACTTCATACACGGCGCTCTAGGTTATTACCTGGGCAGCCAATTTCCAGGCAGCGATTTCAACATCTGAGCACAGCCCTGGATACAGCTCCAGGCACATCCGAAGTTTCTCATTAAGTTAGACACGCAATGAAAATGTTGAAAGTTGTTTAAGGGTGAGGAGAAAAGGATTCAGACGTTGTAACGGTACAAGGAAGAACACAAACAAGCAAAGAGACCTTTGTATCCAGCTTGGAGAACTCCGGGTGAAGCCAGCCCAAGACAATTACACTTGGAAGCACACGCGTATGCCCCTTTCACAAAAGCCCTTTAAACCCTGATATTTGGCAGGTAAAAACAGCTTCAGTTTAACTACAGCTTCATGTTTCCTACCTATTGGGCCCTCTAGGCATTTCCATTCCCTGGGCCACAGTCTAGACATCTAAGGCCACCCCATGTAAGTAATAACACAACTATCAGTTACTTTTCCAGGTCAGCTTAACACCCTTCCCTGTCAGAAAGGAATCTCCTCATCCGAGGAGCAAATGCCATGTCCTGCATGGCCAGGCTGGCCTCCCTATTGCTGTTCTCACGATATCAGGGCCATCTCCTTGGCACAGCCTGGAGCTCTCTGCCCCCAAGATGGGCACAACATCTTTTGCATCCCTTCCAATCTAATACCTCCCTTTTCCGCCTTCAGTTAACCGTGATGATTAAATTTTACCCTTGCTTTTGCTCTTCTCTGTCACAATGCTCATGTACACCAAGTCAATGTCACCCCTTCAAAGAGAAAACCCCCCAGCAACCAGGCAGGAGGCAGGAGCTGCGAGCACCAACTCTCCAAGGAGGATCTGGCCTCTCAGCCCACATCCGTCGTGGATTTCATGGGCACACAGGGCTTCACAACAGGGCTCAGGGGCTCCTCACATGTCGGGAGCCCTTCCTCCCTGCATGGACCCCAACCAACCTCCTACAACCAAGGGCGAAGGCAACAGACAGCTCTGGGCTGCACTCGCCTGCAATTTTCCCTTATGCTCGAGTTTGCTGAACCAGAATATACTGCTTTCTGAAGCACTCATCATACATTTGCTTGTCATTACAATGTCTATAAGTAAATACTGAGAAATAAATAAGAATGCTTAGTACTTTAGGCCCATTAAAGAATTGGCAAGGTTTCACATGAGATGGTCTTTAAACTTGATGTATGGCAATAAAATCAGTTCCGAAAGAGACAGCTGCATAAAAACAATGTATGTCTTCACATAAAACTGTGAAAAATATCTTGACTGGCACAGATTTTAAGGTATGCTTATTTATTGGAGCTATGCTTCAGTAATTTACAGAATGCAGGATCTGATAAACAGGAGTGTCAGATGCTGGCAGAGGGGAAGTCCTATGCGCACTGATTTCAACTGATGAGTTTGAAATCATATTAGGCTCAGATCTATATCTAAAGTTGGAAGCAATCACACTTCACACACACTGACAGCTAGCAAAATAAAATTAAAAATAAGTGCAACAGTGGGCAGAAAAGCATATCTAAAAATGGATGGCTTACGACTAAAGATGAAAATCTTATTAAAATAAAAGACAACACTGAATTTGACTTAAAACTACTTTTTAATTTTGCTTTGGGACTATCTGTGTCAAGGAAACCTGTTTGTGTCTTTGATCCAGTTAGCAGTAAGACAAAACATTTTCCTGATTAGTGCTGCAAGAGAAAAACAAATTCATGAGAGTTTCTCCTCCTCGTCTATAACTTTGCGTAATTTTTTTCTCATACCTTTAACTGTCCTTTAGCTGAAAAGCCGCGTTTATACCTAAGAGCAAGAGCGCAATGAGAGATGGTGCCTGCAGATTGCATTTCAGTCCCTACCACGAACACAGTCTCTGAGTGATGCACGGCCTGCTGCTGCTGTGCTGTTTACTGCTTTGCTAATGATACCATGACACAAAGGCACAGGACCGGGCTGAGACAGCTCTTTCATACCCTGGTTTTTTCTTTCTTTTTTTTTTTAAAGCGGTGATTTAAAGCAGGTCAAAGAAAGCTCAGGACAATTTCTCTCCCTAGAAATTGTAACATGTGATAGGAAATTCTTTTTTTTTTTAACAAATATCAAAGAGGCCGAGTACATGCTTCAAAAGTACTGATAAGATCTTGGTCATCTTAAGACAATAGATTGCCTTACTTTTTAGGATTTGAATAATTAATGACATCTTGTACTGTTTCTCCATTTAGGCCCAACTAATACTGAATCTTTCTTGTTTATCATTTCTACAAGTAAAATCCTATTAGTGCATTTCCTTAGTTGTCCACATAATGAATTCTGACTATAAAAATTGCGTAGTTACATTAAAGTCCACTTATGTTCTCATATGTACCAATGTCTTAATTCAGATCATACTCCCCTAATTGCCCAAATTAATTGCTCTCTGATGAATTTTACAACACCTCATTTCCAAGAGTTTTTCCTGAAAGTACAGCAAAAAGGTCAACACTGCTATCAAATGCTGCACACTTCAGCATGCTTTGAAGATGATAATTATGGCTAATTAGAAGTTTTCGCAATTAGCAAAACTAATTTCCATTCTCTGAATTAATAAGATCCTTTGTGTTCACCCTGCCAAACAGTTCTGCGCATCCCAACAAACTGCTGCTGTTCATGGACTGCACGAGCTCGGTGAGGACAAGGGGATGTCACCACATCTGGCGTTTCTCTCCACTAAAGGTCTCCTTCTGCTTCCAACGCCCTCCAGCAGTTCTGCAACCTCATTTGGCTGGCGCTTTGGGACACAAAAGCAACACCAGCGAGCTGATATTTAGTGCCATAGATAATAGCAGTGTCTTTGTGTAATTTTTCCTTGGAAAAATGCTGACACGAGGAGAAACTACTAAGGTAACGGATATTCCATAGCGACTGCTGCACATAGCCCCTCAACAAAAGGAAGGTCCCAAAACAGTGATTTTCCAAGTCTGCCACAAAGCACATTTTTCCCATTCGGAAGTGCGCAGGCAGCAGATTAGTATTCCGGCTATTGGGTGGTTTTCAGCTCTTCTCTGCAAGCTACACGTGCACTTGCACCCCAGAGAGCACTAGAAGAGCAAGACTGTCAAGCTCCATCTTTGCTGTAGACTAATTACAAAACCCGGTTTGCAAAAGCAGCCTTCCTTCGCCACCTCCCCACGTACCTTCTGCATCTTAAAAACATGGGGGATACTTTAGAATGGTAAGAACGCGCTCACCCGCTTCCAAATGGCAGAGCAGTACATATTTGCAGTACGATAAGGAGGAAAAGATGCCAATGTGCTGAGTTTACCTTGAATTATTAACCTGCTGAAATTACACTAACAATTAGTTTGTCAATTTGATATTACAGTGGATACAAACATGCAAAAATAGGAAAAAATAGGGAAAAAAAATAGACAGAAAAGCAGTACTGGTGAAATTGTGGTTGTACTGGCATCCTGTGGGATAGCATCTTACCCTAACACTCCACCATACACACCTGTGGTTTGACTGCAAGGCCATGCACTGCTTGCAGAAGGGTCTGTTCTCATTCCAGACACGAGAAGGAGGCATCAACCCCAACCAGCACCCTCCGAGCACACACCCAGGGCGCTCACAGCACCGTTTACCCAGTGTAGCAACTCCCAGCGTTGTATATCCAACTTCACTGAGAGAACGGCACATCTCGAAGCCTGCCGGCTGCCCAAGGATGCTGAAAATCGCCCGCAGAGCTCCTGACTAGTTCAACCATCAGCCTTTAATAGTGCTCGGCTCCTGCCACATCGCCCCTCGGACTGGGTTGGTTTGCTGTGTGCCCTACACAGCCATTTGTGCAGCTGCTTGTATATCCTCGGGCATGTTCCGTGCCGATTTGCTCCCTGCCTTGGATGCAGCATCTCTTTGGAACACAAAGAGCCAATTATAAATATAAATAATAATAAAAAGCCCCTCAGCACTCAAGGCAAATTCTCTCTTTAGCATATATGCAGCTGCCGTTGCTCTGCATGAAGAGGTACAAAGGTGATTATTCCATGTCTGGATTCTTCAGAACTGTGCACGTTCCCGTAGTACACATCTAGCTAAACCAAATCTCCTTCGCTGGGATCGTTCTCTCTTCATCAGTGACATCAATATTGGAATCGTTTCCCATCATGGGAAGCCTGAATTAGGTCTCTCTTTAGAATTGTTTCATTAAAACCTTCTCAAATGGTCCAGAAAATTCAGGGAAAAGTTTCCTCCATTGCTCAGCCACAACTGTGACATGCCTTCTAATTGACCTTGACATCTGGGGACTTCACAAGACAGCAAATTACTAAGAGGAACTAGACGTCAGGCAGGTTAAGAGAAGTCAAATAGCAAATAGCTAGAAGGGCAACAGAGCCACCAGTATGTAAATCAGGAGTTGTATTTAAGCCAACATTTTGCATTATGCATGGAAAGGTGAGCAATAGCAAATAGTTTAAGAAATTTGTCTACAATTAATGAATCCTAAATAGCTTTATTAATGTAGGTCAAATTCCATCTTCATGGGGGAATTTGACATTTACTAATATTGCCATGTATGAATTATTCAAGGCAGATATATTTAATATATACACAAAATTATATTGAGTATGCTCTTCTCGATGGCTACATTACAGTTGTATTACAAAAACTACAGGGGCTACTTAATTTCTAATCCAGTAATCATTAATTAAATAATATTTAAATCACAACATATCTAAATCCAAATGTTAAGCAGAAGGCTACAAAATATTGTTTGATTTGTATCCTGTGGCACAATGTCATCACCCATCACAGAGCAGGTATTCAAATTTTGTCTTTTGTTCTTGTAAAATATAAACCTGGTATCAATTCCCACTGTGAAGAAAAACTATGATTAGTAATTAAATTACAGTGCATTAAACTTACTTAACTTAAGTTCACCAGCTGGGAAAATTCTATGCCTCTGGGCTTAACAATAATTCTTAATCTTGCCGTAGCCTGCACCTATTTTTTTAAGTTGTATTATAATTTTCTTTATTGGAATTTCATTAAAAATGGTAATGTCATTACTCCTCTTAATGCTTAAAACCAACACCATAATCCTGAATTTTAATTAGTAATTATAATTAATCATTATTTCATTAAGGAAATGTTTAGTGGGTAATTGTCTTTGAGCACCCCAGTCCCTAGGCTTATCAGCATTCCACAACATTTAATTTCTCACAGTTTCGGATTAAGCGGAGCCATCAACCTCGTTCACTTCTAACACTTGCAGGTGGCTTCGGGCCTCTTCTTTGCTGTTTACAGCAGCTCCAAGGATGGCTCCTGGCCTCGAGGAGCGCTTCCTCGACGGAGGAGCAAGAGCCGTGCCTAACGGTGCTCCCCACGGAGCCAACATCTGGATGCTTGAAATTATGTGGGGATGATCCCAGGCCAGATGCTGGTTGGGCACCGGGGCCTGGACTCACCATGAAGATGCAATTTGCTCTTAGGAAATGCAGCTCCTCCCTAGGACAACTGCAAGCAGGAACGGGCCAGCACAGGGTCCTTGGGACCCGTACGCTGTGAATTTCAGAAGATGGACTATAAAGCTCAAAATTTTGCAGCATATATCGAACTACCCTTATAAAATGCCCACTGGCTTTCTTGAGACTAATTAAAAGCACATGCTGGGTAGTCAATGGCCACATTAACAAACTGCCTTTTACTGTTGTCAGGGGGTTGGAGGGTACAGAACTGAAGAATTCAGAGTAAATGGCTTATTTCCTAAGTACTTTAGGAAAACCAACCTTTGACTAACTTTACTGGACATAGACAAAACTACAGGAGACTGGGTGAAACCAGGAGCTTCTGCAGCCCATGACAGCATCTCCATCACGGATCAGCGGGGCATTCCTAGGAAACCCCTTGGGAGCAGGTCGAGCATAAAGTGATACTTCTACAAACCCTTCTGCTTCTTGCAAAAGCCAGGAATAAACATACACTAAACACACACAGGGTATTTCAAGGGGAATACTTTTGAAAATCATTTCGAGCTTGTTTTAGACCTAGCATATGTCTTATATATGTCAAATCACATGCATAGTAATGTGCAAAGACCTATTTCTTCTCCATTTCAGAACATGATTCTAGGTATTTGATGGATGCCCAAAAGAAGATCAGTGAAAATATCTGGAGGATATGGAGAATGGAGGAAATAACACATAAAGAAGATGTAGAGGTTCAGAAAATTCTCGTGCTGACCAACCCATTCCATAAGGAAGAGCTGAAGGACTGGATTGTTTGATGAGGCAGCAGATGAAGGAGCCCATACAGCCCCATTAGGGAGCAGTCTCTTTCACCTGTTGCTCAGGTCCACTGGCACAAGCTGAAGTTGGAATATTTATCTCAGAGCTGAAGGTTCGGAACACAGAACTCAACTGCAATGCACTAGGGACAAGAACTGCACGGAATATTGTACTAGAAAATTCTGTTCCTACCGGTTCTTCACATGCACAATCAACCAAGGTCACCACCTGCATATCATCCAGTGACTAATTAGAAGACAGAGGAGATGGGAAGGAAACTACCTCTCCATAAGGCATGCTCTACCCCCAGGAAAACATGACAAAGCACACGATATTTGGATGCAAACACACCATATTTGGATATAAGTCATTTAATTGATTTTTTGGAGCTATATAGGAAATAAATATACATAAAGCCATTTTTTTGCTGTGTTATGGTGGTTGAAGGATAGCAGAATTGCAGAGATCCATTTCTATTTACGGTGCGTCTAAGAGCAACTGGGATGCTCTGCTCCGCATCGTTTTATGTTACTAATGTAGTACTTGATTCAGTGAGAGAAATTCTTAAAAGATCATTTCGAAGCAGATGGGGGATCAATAGTTTCCTGTACAGTCTGTATTCCCTATAGACCAAATAGTATTCATACATCTGAAGTTTAGCAGATGGTGTTTTTGCATTAATTTTCTAAACTACCAACTGTAGGATACTCTGTTTTCAGAAAACCAGTTGCCTGAAGGCTTGAATTTTTTAAAGTATTTCAAATGTTTTCATGTGTTGTAAGCACACCTCTTTCCCAGGTTTTCTCTCCCAGAGGTGCTGTTCTGATTTCGGATCTCAGGAAAGTGAGCTGGCGGCAGCCTTGGAAGCGCGGCCTCCTGCTATCTCTATAACGGGAGAGTGGAATACGATAGCTCTATCGCACAGGAGGGCCCTTGCTACACACTGTGGCCACAGAGCCACCACACAACCTTGCTGCTTATAAAGGAAAATATCAAAGACATAGATGGAAAGAACAATAAAATCATCCAGTGCATTCGCAGGATACAGAAGAGCATTTGCTTCTGTTTCAAATAAGTCTCCAAAGCCCACTCCATGCTCAGACCACCTGTCCTCCTCTGCCTGCATTCTTTCCTCATTTATTTTATTTATCTAGACAAAGAAATACACAAAGAACCATAAAAAAAGGTAGAGCGCCTCAGAATATTTTAAAGATACAAACTATTTTAAAGATACTTCCCTTGGCTAGATATCACATTGGAACACTTTTGACAGTTTGACCTCAGGGATATATACCAGAGCAGAAAAAGTTGCATGAAGGTCACTGGCTTAAGAATTTTACATGAATTGCTAAAGAACCCCCAAAATGAGAAGTCTTTGATCCACAGCAAATGGGGAGAAAAATACGGTTTCAAAGAAGAATAAAAATCCTCCCACTTTGCTCCTGCCTTAGCTGCAGTCAGTGTGTAATATTTAATATTCTCACTTCGCTTCAGCATTGCTCTAGGCATGCAAAGTCATTCAATTTAGCCTTTCAGTTTGGTCAACATGCCAGAAAGAAGTGATATTGCCTTCACCCTCTCTATCCTTCCTCTGAACGCAAATAGAGTGTGGCTGCTAATTTGTTGATTTATACAGCGTTTAATCCATTAGAGTCATAAAATAGTAAAGGAATCTTTCTTCAGTAAATGTACAGCAAAATAAAATCTTAGCTCTCAAGACCTGCAAGAAGCTGGAGTGACATTTTATTTGTTTGAGAAGCATTTTCTGACTCAGTGAGGTGGTCGGACACGAGTGGCTTGCTTATCTACACCACAGCATATGCAGTGCGCTTGGGTGGTATCTTCTTGAGGGAAGATTTGTTTCCTTATTTCATGGAATAGCACCACTAATGCCTTCATCTCACTCTTTATTGTTACTGCTAAATACTCATAATGAGATAGCTGATAGTTTCTGCTACAAGGGAAGCACTTACAAAGCGGAGATGCAGAGAAGCCGCTGTTATTTATAATGTCACTTCACTTGGATCCCCGAGAAGACAAGACCCTGAGTTAAGTGCAAGATGCAAGCCTGGCTGAAAATGCATCCTCGAGTACCCTAGAAAGCCTGGAAATAAGATCTCTCCTTTCTCTTCTTTTTTAGTAGATAATAAGAGCTGTATCCATGTGCACCGCGAAGGGAAGAGCAGGATGTCAACATGCAGAAGGCCACACAAATGAGTTCCCACTGCACATCCCCAAACACTGCTTCTCCCAGGGTACAGTTTGCCCACTACCCACACCCTGAGCGAACACTGCAAACAAAATCTTACTTCTTATAATACTTTTTTTTCAGTGTATTTTTTCTCAGTGTCTTTTTTTCAGATTAAAGGGAGGTCAGCCAAGGTATAAGAAGAAAACAAAAACATTAATTTCATCTCAAGTTTAATGCACGGTTTATTTTACTGTTTCATGACGGGTCAGGCTATGCCACTTGGCCTTCCTGAGTGCCTGTTACAGGAGTCCAAGTGAACACTGCTTAGCTGGGTACATAAAGCAGTGACTTCATTATGCAGGCCTGTATGCAACCAGAGCTGCTATTCCTATTGGAATAAAACCTTTAAATAACAATTATGTTTAAGTTCAAAATCACAGTTGCTCCTTAGTCAGGTCAGAGGATCTCACCCACAATGTTAAAAGATTACAACTTTTAAACCTTCATACATAACCATAGTGCAGCTTTGCTGATGCTCATCCCAAAAGGCAGAGCACCCATGCCTGGAAGAAGCCCAACAACCAGTCTTACACATCCCGAGCTTTCTGTTCAGTTTTTTTGAACCTAGCAGTTTCTGAAGCCCCAAACTTCGCAGTACTTCAGAGAACGCATTCCGAGCTCATGCCTGCCTAGCTCAGGATAATCTCTTTGAGGTAATAAAATGAAAGCATCAAACAAAAATAAAGGTCTGTTCTCTCTCATGTTTTTTAAAAAGGGGATTAAAAAATTACCATCTTTAGCTGCTCTCCTAATAGCAAGCCTGAATCAGAAGGAATAATCTCCCTTGCCTCTTTGTGGCAGCAATGAGTGTTTCCGTAAGGATCCAGCTCTGTGGGTATAATCTGATTTACAGCTGAGATCACCCAGAACCTTCTTCTCAGCTCCAACTTGCAGTGCATGAAGGTAAAATGCGTTGCCGAGGCCCCGCACACGGCCTCGGCCCCAGCCCTGCCTTCCATTGACCCTGATGTCTCCCAAAAAAAGCTGGGGAGCACCGTGATGTCTCCTCCGAAAGTTGGGCACCAGCAAGTACTGAACTGCTCTCACTTGTCTGTACAGCAGGATTGGCCTCGTGAGAGTTGTCCTCATTCCAAGCTCCTGTATTTATTTATTTTCTTAATATTGATTTTGTCTCATTTCTGACCTCTTGGAAGTCATGTTTTTAAATCAGGATATTTTGTGTTCATGTAGCTCTTCTAGGGAGCATTAAAACTTAGTCGTGTCCTTTTGTCTTGAATGGTGTTTCTCTCCCTGTGGATGGGAAGTGCTGTGTTGCTGGCTAAGTCAGCCCCATTGCTCCTTAAAACAGTTTCTCACTGCACTTTTTCCCGTTTTGTCTTTAAAACCTGACACTATTCAGCAGTCGCCTCCCCCAGCCCTGCAAGCAGCGTTCTCTCCGATACTCGCTTCATTTATCATCATTCACTTCCCTCTCAGACCAGGCACTTTCCCAGCAGATAACAAACGTTACTATAACCTCTTTATCTTCCTTCCTCCCAGCCTGCCCAGGAACATCCTGCAACCCTGCGTTTGGCATTAGGAGCAGCTTTGACCCCAGCTGCTTCGTAAGCTTGGCCTGCTGGAGCCGAAAGCCGGGGCCAGCTCGGCGGGGTCGCACCCCAGGACCTGCTCTGGCGACTCCACGTGTCCTGCTTTCACCAGGACAGGACCCTGTTTCCAAACACCTCCAAAATGTAAGTCTTTCACATGTAAATTAATGTCAGTTTCCACTCTCAGAAACCCAGAGGCAGACCATCAATGGCACACTTAAGGCCATCACAAGCGTTGACCTCCTAGCACAATTCTTACTAAAGTGATGGCAGCAACGGACTCTCTGCTGGGACTCCTCTGTGATACCACTGCCCTGAGGATGCAAACCGGGTATGATTATATAACTACCTAGAGAGGTCTGCCACATGGCAATGAAATTAATAATACATTTTTCACAGTCCAGCAGAAGAGGATGTCATGTTTAATGCCTCAAGCACACACTGTTGGGCTCATTTGGGTGCTCGCGTGAATGATTGCAACTACTGATTTGTAACTCCATGGTATGGCCAAAGCAGTGTTCAATGGAAAGTTACTTTAGCCTAGCCTTTCTCAGCTGCTGAGGAATCTAAAAGGCTCTGAAATATTCAGGAATTCACTTGCAAAGTGAAATGTGCTCCAAGAAATAGCGTCTTCTGTCAGTGCTTTCATTTCATTTTCAATCACAGCACCCGTCACGTGTTTACATACAATAATGCAACAAAGATGGTTGGAAAATGCAGTTTTCAGGGTTTTTGCAATGGGATTTATCCACCAAAAGGTCATCCTGATCTACACAG